>OZ025285.1:6254042-6854042 GCA_964019165.1 Mastigias papua
TCCAATACTAGATTCACAATATATTCATTGCTACAGTTTGAATGTAAACTTTGAAATTCATAAATAAATATTTCCCACAAATGACCAATGAAAAGCTAAATTTTAGTGACAACATCAAGGATCCTAACTATAGTCCTAAGGCTCCAAGAGCAACCTAACCAAAGAATTTAGCAATAACTCCCAGACAAAGAGAAAATGTTTCATTTCAAGAGTGAGAAAAGATAATAAAAGTGTAGGAGTACCTTGGAAAATAACTGCCCTTCCATATCTGGGCCTGACCTCTGCAACAATCTCAGTATCATCACTATTTCTTTCAAAAAATGCTGTTTCTCCATAGTAGTTACGTGTCCAATTTGGTGTCAAGTAAACCAAAAAAGTCCATTCCTTTTCATTGTCATCACTAACATCAAGATGTATGCGAGTATGGTCAGCATTGCGTATCAAATTTGTCCCAACATCATACGGAAACCACTCAGGGGAGCCAGATGCAAATTTGACCACCTATAACAACAATAAAATCTCACTGCAAATCTGCTATGGATTCTAGATAGTGTGCCTGTAACCATAATTCCTTTCTCAGAGTTAAGCAGTTACATTGTATTCAATAATAACTACCCTGTACCTCTAAATCTTATACAATCCTTTAAGGTAGAGGATCAAAATAACTGACATGAGCTTCCAGCAATAAGCAAATTTCCCTTCTCAATGTAATAAGCAAGGGAGAGTTTTCAAGTTAAAACATTAATCTGGTTCATAGGTAATCTTGAACAAACTCACAAAAAATTAACTGCAAACATTGCAGAAAGCACTATACCACACGCACAAAACTGATTACAATCTACTAATTAATCATCAAAGTATCTCAACTATAAAGTGACAAACAACACTTCTCAAATCTGGCAAAAATAGTATAGACAGGACTAAGTATGTTAAGTTCTTAGGCTTGCCTGTCCATTAGAATTTTACGTGGTAATGCCACACAAGTGAGCGTAACATAAAGTTCTCTAGAACCTCTGGAATTTTCTTCTAACTAGTATACTGGATATGTTAATCAACTCTTACCTACCTGCATAAGTTGTTGGAGATTACATTTGTAAGGTCACAGAATAGGGAAGAAGGAGAAAGCAAACTCCATGTTGGCATCTTTGATTTCGTGGTAATGGGGAATCTTAGATAAGTTTCTTATAAATCAGGTGAGAAATCATATCATAGGCATAAACAAAATCAAGGTGCAAGTGGATCAAATTCAAAACGGTGCAAACAACTGAAGGGTTCACAGTCGGAGCAAATGGACCCAATGATATACATATATTCCTTCCTTTCATATTCCCAGTCCTAATGTATCTCTCTCCATCTGACAACAGACTGAAAGTAGATTTCAAATGTTTATATGACTGAGAAAGGAAACAACAAAATACACAAGAAGGGGGGTGACTTGATTTCTTACATAATGGTGGGAGAAAGTGAGTCCAAAAAATATCAAAACTGGAATCACATAACAGGTGAATAACCCCCTATAACATATTTCATAAAAAAGCAAATAGATATTCTAGCTTAACAAATTAAATTTTAAGCTCTGCACCACATTCCCTAGACAAATTATGTATCTCAGAGGACATCTACTTCAAAATAACCTGGACACTCACAGCGTGGATAATTTTCCAATACGGGCTTTTCAGAAACATTGGCATATCCAGGCCAGCAATCCACTGTACATTATCACTCTCCTCATCTATGCTATCATCATAAAAGTATGTCCCATACTTGAGAACATGTGCTCGCATGTGATCAAGGAGATCTTTTGGGAATAGATTATCAAATACATATATCTTTTCTCCCTAAAAAACCAAAGCACATAAAAATATATTACAGCTGCATTGGCTATAAGAAAGTTCTTCCTTAAAAATGCATCGACACAAAAACCTTGATCAAGTAGGTCTTTTGTGAATAGATCATCAAATACATATCTTTTTTCTCTTAAACAAACAAAGCACATATAAATTACAGCTAAATTAGCTATAAGACAGTTCTTCCTTGGAATGGCATAGACACAAACCTTGGTGCACAAGACATCATTCTTTAGTCATGTTTCCCAACTTTGGGGAAATCCCCTTATTGGCAAAATCAAATTTAGACAAAGAATGTTAAGCTACCTTCATAGATTGTAAAATGATGCATTTTCACTGTAAGTCCTTAGCAGCACAGGCTACCTGACCAAACTTCTGCAGCTCATATTCTGAATTCTTCAATTTGTCCCTTTATCTGAATACTTCAATTTTCCCCTATATCTGATATGCTTAGACTGTAAACCAGGGCTTGAAAACAGTGGGTAACACTGGCAGTGAGGCTGTCTGGAAACACTGGACAATAATTCCTCACAGCAAACTTTGGGTAGTTTGTCAAGATATTGTTTTAGATATTGTGTTTAATTGACATTATATCATAGTAGATGGAGCAACTAACTGGAAAGATAAGCTGTAGCTGCAAGAAATTTTGAATTTTTATTTTTCCAGCCAGGAAGAAAAGACATTTTTTCAAGAACTGCTGTAAACTAAAATCTGATGATACAAGCTAGTATCGATTCAGAACTAGTGTCAATTTACATCTACAAAGGGAATCTCTTTCAATGCATTTCATAAAATAGGGGAAATGAATAAAAAAGTTGAGAAACATGGCTTTATGATATGTTAAACTGCTACAAAATTCATATTCTTGCTTTCGCTCTGCCATTCAAAGGTTTTTCAATCTACAGATCAAAATTCTTCTGTCAAATGAAGTCTAGAGGTAATCACAACAGAACAACTGGCATGTCATGGTAAGGTCCCAAAATTATTTTGTGCAAATAATTTCAACATTTCAGAGATCATTCCTCACAAACAGTACACATGCCTACTTCAACTTTATGACTCAAGGGGTTTCCTGTTTAAAATTTGCTGTGTCATTGCAATAAAACAGCACCAGATTTCCCCTAGATTTCAAACCACAGCTGAGACAAAGCCTACCTATTCCTGTCTATCATTCCATCTTGAAATTCTATTCTTATTACTAAGCAAGAAAGAAATATAAAGATGAGTGTCTTATCATCCTATGGCTTTTAGGTGGAGGTTACTAGAAACAAAAATACACACTGAAGAAATAATTTTAAGCTGCATTAAGAAGTAAATAACTCTCATCTCACCTTCTCAGTTGAGTAATTTGCAACAATATGTTTCTCAACATCTGGCACCAATGGCTTCTCTGAAGATACCTGGTAATTAGGGAGATACCATGTGTCTTTAGCTTCTAACTTATCATTCCAAAACGATGTCCACTTCTCATGCTCATCCAACATTTTTTGCTTACTTTTGGAGTAGGTGATATGCAACAGAACCTGGCCCTGCTTAAATGAAACACTTGGAGGCCTTGTCAAACGTAGAATGGAACTATCCCAAATGACAACACGTCCAGGCCTTGGTGTAACCCCATGCATTATCTCACGGTCATCATCAAAGCTATAACAAGGTTTAAAACATTGCATTTCTATATATAACTATAGCATGTAAAATGTATAAAATAATAACAACAGTTGCTAAAATTAACATGTTTATACAGGTCTCTTCATTCAAAGAAGATGTTCCCCTATGCATGCTTCCGCATGCACCTCAATGAGGTTAGGCACACATTTCATCATGCACCTTGTTTTCGAATATCAACCAGATCATATACTTTTGACAATAAATGGTGGACATAAATATCATATAATTTCATGCAACATTTTGCAACAAGGAGAGTAATCTGTCATATGCCTGCTAAAATTATTAAAAAGGCCTGGCTCATAGCTAGAAAGGTCACAAGATCACAAAATCCCCACAATGAAAAACAATAAGAAATCATATTCTGTCATTCTTATGTCCAATGTAACCACTGGTGAATTTTGTAAATATTTAGAGGGACACTGGCAGTAGATTTGCAGACTGTTACATACTAGAATCCATTTAAGGTTTTATTTTCCAGACTTTTCTTTAATATATACTAAAAGGTCAACCAATTTACATTATGAGGGCTTCAGCCTTCCTGACCCCCCCTAAAATGCCACAGGGTCCAACTGACACTGCTTCTACAAATCATTTTTGCATTGTCTGATGTAAGTCAAGCATAAGGAAACTATAGTAAAACACATACAACATACTATATATGAGAAAGAAGGTTGCTCAAAAATGAAAACTTAACTCACAAATATAACTCTCCATAGTAGTTTTTCCTCCACTTAGAATTAAGGTAAAAAAGAACTGAGAACTCATCAGGACCAGCAGAATCTGCAACAACTTTTGTATGGTCTCCTCTTCTGATTACCTTCCCAGTAACCTTGTATGGAAACCATTCACTCTTTTCGCCAGTAAGATCACAGATGGCTTTAGTAAGGGTCTTTGAGACCAGCATTTTATTGAATTCTACTGGATCACGGTAGTTGACCCATGGAACATTATCACTTGCTCTTTGCTTATTAGTGTCATCAGGGTCATAATTGTTAAATAGCCAAGAATCCTGTCCCAATGATGTCAAATATGACCTTAGAGTCAGAATTATGCTCCCAGCAAAAAGTTTATCATATACAGCCATCTTTTTTCCATCCTTGGAGTGGTACAAGAAGGATCTCTTTTCAGTGGTGTTTACTCCATCAGCTAAACTATCCTTTAATAAATTAAGTTGATATTTCTATCATGGAGCAGAGTCAAAAAGAAATATCACTAGAAGCTGTTACAATAAAAAATTAGAGCAAAGCTAAAATATGAACTAATGAAAGGCATAATTCTGTATACTGAAAACTTTCTTCACTTTGTTGGTACTTTTCCTGTAGTCAAAGCCCCAAAGAATTTATGGGTAAAATACTAAGAAATTGTTAATTATGAAGCGATGTGATAGGAAAGTAGTCCAAATAAAATCAACACATTAGGTTAATAACAATTAACCATAAACGGGAACAAAACTGATTACACCTAGTACAGTGATATCGTAAGTGAAAATACATCGAACCATTCTGAAATCATCACATGTTCAAAAACAACAACAACAATAATTAGTATAAGAAACAGTTCAAATGTTCATATGCCACATAAAATAGTCTCTTCCTAACAGAAATCAGTACATGTTTCTTTTAAACACAGCCTACAATTACTGCCAATAATATCTGGAAGACTCCCATACTTCCACAGTCAAGCAGTAATTCATTCACCAACTACTCCCCCCCCCCATAAAAGACCATGTAGGGTGTCAAAGATAAGACATTTTCCCACTTCTCCTTCCCTCTCTCCTACACAACATTATATGGGAGAGAGGCAAAGAAGGTTATTGACAACTGCAAGAAACTTGCAAAGCACTTGAAATACTTTGGCACAGATTGTAAGTGAAGGTCTGGCTCTTAACAGTCTTTTTATTTCTATTGACTACATTGTAGTAGTAGTACTAGAAGTTTCTTAATACGAATCACTGCATGTGATAAGACAGAGCACTTAATATTCTATATACTTTAAGATTAACTGGAACACTCTATGAAACATTTAAACTAAAAGGACTAAACACAGTTCATGCCAACTGAAGTGCAATGGATGGAATTGGCTTACTAATACTTCACTGTTTGCAGGGATACAAGTTGTCCCTAGTAGCACAAGCCTACCAAATTGTTTGCCCTTCTGCCAGTAGGCTTACAAAATTGTTCCTGGTAATAATTGTTATGGCATTAACTATAATTTAATGGAACTGGGGTACAAGTTTTAATGGGAAGTTATCTGGGAAGTAAGATAAAACTGTTCACAGCTTCTTTCCTCCCTCATTAGGGGCTTTCCTATAGGCCTTAGGGCCTTTCCATGACATTACTTGTAAAATTAAGTCCATGCCACCAAGGGGTGCAGAGTAAGTGGGTGTGGGGTGCTGCGCCCAAATAACTACAGTATTCAGTCCCAGTTGCTATTTGATAGGGATAAAGGCAGTGGAAATACAGCCCGGACGTTAAAGTACATCGCTTATATTGAATAATCTGCAGCAGCCATTCAAGCAGGGTTGTACCACCGCGATATACAGACCCAAAGTCGACCCCTATACTGCTCTGGTCTTACTGTACTTCTTCGCAGTAGCAACCATGCAGTGACAAAGCCACTGGGTGTGTGGGAGGTAAATGCTCCCCTCCGCTCTCCTGAGGCTATGATGCCACTACAATAAAATTTCCCATTTTCAACTCTGACGCCACTCTAGCAATCTCAGGCTCGCACGGTTGCAATACCGTCCCGCCACGGGCAGGTCTCCATGACCTTCAGCAATTTGAAGTATACGATAAGATCAAACAACCCTACTGTAATACCTAGCGATGCGCACGTGTGAAAAACACATCTCATAATGCTACGTGCGCAAAAAAAGGTCCTAAAAGTAAAAATCAGCCGTGCGTATTGAAGAAGTATCTAGTCTATATCACGCCCAAGTAGTCAAACACTTCAACGTATCTGGAATGACAACGAGGAGTCCTTGGTATTTGGAAATAATGAAGACAATTCCAACACAAGAGATTAAATTTGAAACACATGAAGCTTGTGCACACCTTCTGCAACGTACCTTTATCTTATCGTCATCAACTTTCTGACCAAATGCACTCTGCTGCTGGCCGCCTACCCCAACATCGAATTCACTTTGACTCATTGTTACAGCTATCAGCAGAAAGCTACAGAGCCCGATGAAAAACAGTCTCCCCATCTTTAGCTTAAATTTATTCGCATTCAGCAATTATCCTGTTGCATCCGCAGAAAAACGATGAGTTACCAGCACTGATGTACTGACAAGGAGGCAAAAGCGGAAGATGTACCGAAAATGATTGTGAGAATGGGGCTAATACACAACAACAGCAACAGCATTTTACTGATTTTCCCCCTTTGACGCCAAAAAATATTTTCTTACCGAACATAACATAGATAGAATAGTAATTGGATCGATAAAATAATAATTTGAATTCTTGCGTGAAGTATGAGTGTGTAGATGAGGGTGCCAAGCAAGCAATCCTGGGGGGGGCAGGTGCTGTCAAAGTGACAGCAGAGTCGAGAAAATTTAAACAGATCATGCATTTCAGAAGGCAATGACTCAAGCCATAAAAGTGCAATATAAATATGAGCTCCAGGGGAGTTGGAAGATATTTGAAAATGATATCAACAAGTTAGGGGAAAACAAAGAAGAAAACAATCAAGCAGGGCCACGTTTACAAATTGGTTAACTGGGTGCAAGCAAAGGGATCCAATATTATTCTTACAATTAAAAGCAATGCAATAGTTCCACTCTATGTATACACGACTCTGTGCAACTTTAAATGTGCTCCTATCATTTCATGCCAATGAGGTTTTGGACATTCAATATCAAATGCGTATGAAACTTGAGGGAGAGAAGTGCTGATTAAAATCCTGTTAGAAATATAGATGAGCATTTTGTTTGGGAGGAACACATAAAACTCTTACAAACTAAGAAATCTCATACTTTTGAGCCCCTGAAGAACGATAAGAAACCTACGAGGCTACATACCGTAAGCTTAACTTATTAAGGCATTGTTGAGCAACATCTACGAATTTGCTGTACGGTGTAAGGAAGTTGCAAAGAGTCTAAGAAGCTATGTTTCCAAAGAAGAAGAACTAAATATAGTTGTTGTTGTATAACCCTTCTTTTCATTTTCTGTTGGCCAACAACAGGATCCAAAATAAGTGCAGATACAACTCACTTTGGGGAGCCGTAAATCAAACCTGCGGGCTTGTAATTAGGTGTAAACAGTGGCAAAGGTGGTACCAGGGAATGGTTGGGGGTGGTATAGCCTACGTAGGAGCAAGCTGGCCCAACGTCGGAAGATGAAGAGCTATTCTTTGGAGTTACTTTAGCAGTTCCAGTACCCTGCTAGCCATATTTTAGCCCTCATCGGAAGAGTTAGCTCCCCGTCGGAAAAGTTCCGAAGAGTTAGCTCCCCGTAGGAAGAGTGGATTTGTAAATAGGGCGTGTGTATTTATTGAAAGTTTTCGATAAAAGCTAACACTAAGTGACAGGTGTGCTAATGATAATCAGTATGACTTACTAACTTTTAGATAACAGTGAGCTTTTTCATTTTACTTTTTAAATAAGTTGCAACCTTTTAGTTGCTGCCACGCCTTTTGCGTGTCAAAAGACAGACCACCCCTAATTTCAAGGAAACTGTGGACCTGAAAGGATGTCTTGTTTTATGTTGTGGCCAACAGATAAATAGGATTTAAATAGCATGAACCGTACCTATCATAGAATCATAGTTACGGGTAAAATAGAAAGTAAGTTACAGCAAACACGATAAACCTGGCGAGAAATCAAACTTATCCCATTGACATAATAACTTGGTTAGCTTCCAGAGCTGCAGTTCTAGTATCCTCCTCAGCAACTTGAATAATATAACAATTATAATAATCTCTTTATCTACAGCTGGCCGTTTTTCTAGCTATGGTGCTAATTTAAGTCAATCAAAACTAAAAATATCTTCAATACTCGCCAAAAGTCCTGGGGCACTTTGCACTTTTTGTATTCAGCAACGAACTTTCATCCCCCTCTCCCCCTGAAACAATGTTGGTTTTCTGGAGAAGTACCTGCGATAAAGGTCTTTATGTGGTAGTGAATCTCATAAAATTTCCTTTTCCTTTGCTGTAAATTCTTCACTGTTTTCTCTTCTAGTATATTTGAGCTTCTCTCAATGTGCATAGCCATTTGTTGATAAAGCTTGAGAGAGGTTGGTCACTTTCAAGGATGTCCCAAGAAGACTGGATATTGTAGTTCGTCTGCTTCCATGTGCTTTCTTTTGCATTTGCGGATTGCATTGGAGAAATTTGAGTACAAATGATGGTCGACGTGCCTTTTTGATGAACTGGGCGTTGTTCTTCTTTTTCATTGCAATAAGTATTCACTCTTCAAGGAAGCCATATATACAGTGCAATAATGTTACCCTTTGGTCAAACGCAGCCAACATTTCATCCAACATTTAGTCCCCAAATACCTAAAATTTTGTCGATGATAATGATGGGTGATCAACGATTGTGATCTTAGTATTGTCACGTAGATATGTGAAACGTCTGTTAGTACTACACTACGTCACTACAGCACGAAAAAGCGGCAGTTAGACATACTGAAATGCTTTCAGTATGTCAAAAAAATGTTACCGCTTTTTCGTGCTGTAGTGAAGTAACGTACAATAGTCGATAGAAGTCCTTGGGACACTTAGAAGAAACAGATAAAAAACCACTTTCCTCTACAAATTATCATAGTTGCTACAAACATGCACCCCCCTTCCCCCTAGAACAATGTTGGTTCGCTTGTGGGACACCTGAAGTTGGCGTGCAAGCGAAATTTTCCCATTAACATCAAACGTTGACTCAAAATGTTAAAAAACAACATGTTGAACCAACATTTCCCACAAATTCAGCCTGGGTACAGTTGGCACTCTTTCCAAACGAAATACACACATGTGCAACAGGTGAAAACCAGTGTGTTTGTCTAACTTCATCGCTAAAAAGGACAATTACGATTTAGAGAATATCATTAAAACAGACAATTGCAACTATGGCAAAGCGTACGACCAATACAAATAGTGTCGGGTACCATATGGTCTCAACTTCCTATTGAATGCTACCAACAGCTATTGAACATTACCAACAGCTATTGAATTCAACGTATGAAAGAGCAAACCAATTCCATTGTACATTAATGATTTACAGGTTATACATCACACGCTCAGTTCAATCGACATGAAGATTACGTCATATAGAAAAGATACAAAAGAGAACAGCATTCGGGAATCCCTTAAAATACAACTATTACATAGCAAGAGAATACGTCTTGCACATTTTGAGCTCAAACTATTAAATACCAGCAATATTGCATCCAGGTGATTGTAGAAAAATTGAGAGCAACAGCAGGAATTAGATGGCGTCTTTAGTTAATGACACATCTTATTACGTAGCAGTTGAAACAAGCCGAATCATACTTCTTGGCAGTATACCACTCATTACCATCATGACTGTGGTTGCAAATGGTCTTTACATCATCACTCTTGTGAAGAAGAGAACTCTGCACACACCTTCAAACATGCTACTCGGAGCATTAGCCATCAGTGACGTTTTAGTTGGAATTGTAGCAAATCCTATATGGATGATTAGAATATTTAGCAATCTCAACACAAAAACTGTTGCGGAAAAATTGAGCGGTATATTGATGTTCTTCTTCATACTTCTTTCACTTCTTAATATGGTAATGGTGAGTTCTGATAGATATATAGCCATCTTTTACCCATTCTCGTATCACGCCAATGCAACATGCAAAACTCATATCAAAGTTGGCATCACCGTCCTAGCAATCAGTATTTTGATCTTTGTTCCAATGGGAATTCTTTCACTGACACATCTTATTACTGCCTCTTTCATGTACTTAAGTTTGGTATGCACATCACTAACAATAACTTCCTACTGTAACATAAAGATATTTCATCTCATCCGAAAGAAAGGGAGACAAGTTAATACTGTTCCTGCCAATGAATCCAAGTACGAAGAGAGCGAGCAAACCGCAGCAAGAGTAACACAACATAAGAATAATGCAATAGTTATTGCCATCATAACTGCATTGTTTGTCGTTTGCTACATGCCCTTTATTATATGTTCCACAATAATACAGCTCGGGATTCTTGTAAATCGCAACCTGGCATTGTTACTAAACTTGTGGACAGTGTTCTTGGTGTTGCTGAATAGCGTTATGAACCCGGTCGTTTACTGTGTCCGGATGCGAAGCGTGCGTAAGGCTTTCAAAGAGGTATTCTGCAAAAATAGAATACAGCTGGAAGGAAGCTAAACAACACGACAATGTTGAAGAAACTAGCTGTAGGTTGAGAAAGTTTAGAACTGGAATTTGAGACTTAGGGAACTTGACATGGTAATGCATGCTTGAAATTGCAATTTTCACGGAAGCCTATGGCTCGTCACCGTCTATTCTCAATTTTTCGACTTACGGTATATTACATCTATTTGAATATCTCGAATGCATATCATTGATGTAGTCTGTTGTTTTCTATTTGGACAGGCTTTGTCTCTGTATTTGAAGAGAAGCTTCACTCATTTAACAGGTCCGCATTTACGAATAGGTCAACTGGGCCCCGGCCAAGGACCTGGTTGGATTCTTAAAGTTTAACTCCTCTACAGATTAAACACTGGTTCTTTGTAATACCTGAAATACGCCCGCTCTATAAGGATCCTAGCTCAAGGCCTAGAGTTAGAAGTTTCTTAACTTTGAACCTCTTGCGATCAGCCTTTAACACTAAAAGCTCCTTCGTAATTACTTAATTTCAACTGCACGATTAGTACTATAGACATTGTATGTGTTCATTGTTAAGTTAGAATACAACGTGATTGTGCAGTCATCTTATTATTTTCTCTGCGCAGTCACTTTGTCTTCAGCACGCAATCGCTTTATTTCTACAGCGCAGTTGCCATATTTTTATAGTGCGGTCAGTTTATTTTCACTCCGCAGTGATTTTATTTTTACTGCGCAGTCAATATAATTATAATAAATGGACAATACATTTTTCTTTTGGACTGTTGTCCCGTATGGCGGGGGATACATATCCATAATTTTATTAAAACCTTGATCGGAAAGGGTTCATTATTTCATGCTGTGACCAACAGCCAGGCAAAAACAGTCAGGATTTTAATGGCATGAAGATTGTACATCACGGCATCATATTTCACAGGTAGAATAAACCAACACCCAACAAACTCGAAAGTACGATGAATATGGCAAGAAATTAAATATGTTCGATTGAAATAGCTTTGCTTCTACGGCTCCACTGCATTCTCTTTCAAAATTAAGATCATAGAAAGCATTAGCATGCAATAGTAAATTGGTACAGGGTTAAGATCAATGCTTCGTGCAACAGGCTGCAATTAGTGCTCTTTCACAGTAGCAAGATTTGTCGATAAATGAATACCCTTTGCATTGAAAATGAACAGCCAAGTCTGGGTCATCAAAAAGTCAGATTGACTAACATTCGTAGTCACATCCATCAGATACAACGCATAAATGCAAAAATAAAACAGACGGAAGTAGATGAGCTACAATAGTCAGCCGTCTAGGATCTTACTGCACGTCCCATCAATCTCTCTCAAGATTTATCAACAACTAGCTATGCACTTTCAAAAAATCAGATCCACATCTTTATATAAGAAATAAGTCTATAAGACCCATGAAGCTCAAATCAGGCAAAAATTAAGAAGCACTTGAGAAACACAAGCAGTAAACATGTAAACTTTCAAGAGTAAACATGAAAAATCCGTTCTTGCGAGAAAACTTATAACTGAACTGGAAACAAACTGCAAGCAACATTTGTCTCTCAAGTATGCTTAACTAACTATGCTATTTCTCGTTTCACGGTTTCCTTGTTGCTATAGAAAATTTCAAGACTGTTAAGAAACACTAGAGGAACATTTAAGGCTAGATATGTCAAAATATTAATTAACATCCACACTGCCACTTGAATTCTTTCGAAATCAAAAGTTGGCTCAAAATGTCAAAAGAGACACCTCCCAGTAATTTTGCCAACACAATCCGCCTGGATACAAATAGTGCTCTTTCAAATGCGAGTCCATAGATGCAACAGGTGAAAACCAGTGTGTTTCTTAGACTTTACCACTAAAAAGACAATTGCTATTCAAAGCATTTTAGTGAGCCTGACAAAAACAACTATGGCAAAACGTACGACTAATGGAAAAACATAGTATCATAAAGTTTTAATTTCCCGTTCAATGTTGTAGCTTCCGGACATCTCCAAAACCTGTCGAATTCAAAGCATCAACGAGGTCAACAATGCCCATTGTATTATAATGATGTACCAGGATATACGTAAAAAAACTCGATTCAATCAAAATGAAGTTTAAATCATATACAAAAGATAAAAAGCGAACTGCGCTCATGAATGCTGTAGACAAACCTATTGTATAGCAAAAGCATAGCGCGCTTAGTGCATAAAATCGTACATACCAGTAATATTATGGTAAATTAAGAGGAAAAAAGAAACAACAACAAGAAGAATCCTATGGCATCTTCATTTATTGATACCTCATGCACAGATGCTAATGAAATGAGCCGAATCATACTTCTTGGCATTAAATCACTCATTACCATCATGACTTTGATTTCAAATGGTTTTTACACCACTACTCTCGTGGATAAGAGTACTCTGCACACGCCTTCAAACATGCTACTCAGTGCATTGGCTCAAAGTGATTTTCTAGTTGGAATTGTAGCAGATTATACAAGGAAGTTTAGGGTATGTATAAATCTTAACACAAAAATATTGTTGCTGAAAAACTGAGCTGTTCAATGGTGTTCTTGTTCATACTTCTTTCATTTCTTAATATTGCAATGGCGAGCGCTGATAGATTCATAGCCACCTTTTATCCATTCTGGTATCTCGCCAATGCAACGTGCAGAACTCATATCAAAGCTGCCGCCGCCGCCCTAGCAATCAGTATTATTATCTTCGTTCGAATGGGAATGTTTTCACTGATACAGTTTCTATTCCTTTCTACACGTACTTAATTTTAATGTGCCTATCCCTCACAATAACATTCTACTGCATAAAAATATTCCATCTCATCCGAAAGAAAGGGAGACAAGTTAATACTGTTCCTGCCAATGAATACTGTTTTCATGATGCTATTCAATAGTTTCATGAGCCCAGTTCTTTACTTCATCCGCATGCGGAGCCTCCGCAACGTTTTCAATAAACTACTCTGCAAAAATAGGTTACAACTGGAAGACAATTGAATATACGTCTTTCTGAATCTTCTCAGACAATAAGATCAAGTTTCTCTTATTAAAGAGTGAAATCATGAGAAACTCGCCTAGACTGTAAACTTTTCTATCTCTACGACAGGATGACGGAAGTATGACAACAGTTACTTCTAAGCTGTCGATGTTCCTTTTAAAAACAACTAATCTATAGAGAGATCATACAGGATCTTCTGCAAACACCACGTGCATATCCTTCATACAATTCTTAGTTCTTGCTTTCAACTCTCGTACAAAATAGAACTCCCTTTCTAATGCCAGATGCCCAATATGTCTCAGATACACGTAGACCAACTAACAATTAATTAACATATGGCCTAGGGAACGGAGGTAAAATAAAGTTACCACCAGAAATTACCAAACAGGGTGATAGAAAGTAATCAACTAAGCTGCACGCGATGAGCCAAACTGGAGTAAACTGGCTAACTAAGCCAAAAATTACGCACTAGCTAGCAAAACTAAAATTGAGCTAACTTAGTGAACTAAAAATCTTTTCTAAAAGTAGCAGTATTACAAGACTATTGGCAGTGAATGTGCTGTCAACTGAATTGTCAAATTTCAAGCACAACATTGCATGCAGCTAAAGTGCCCCACTCTTAGCAAAAGATGGTCATCGGGATTCCTTCCAAATTGAATTGAAGGTGTCTTTCAACATATTTTCCGCATAGCGCTTTGTTCTAAAGAACATCTACCAGATAGTCCCTTTTCCCCGTGGCAAGTGTGATTTCATTTCATTTTATATACTTTATACACGGTAACCCCGTCAGCTACGGTTGCAAATTTTAGACGAAGCACTCTAAGCCAAATTATAGAGCGCAGTCCCAAAAACTTTCCTGGGATACACATTTTTTATATGAATATAGTTTATAAGAATATTACGGCTCAAAGACCCTGAAATTTAAGAATTATGCAAGAAAAATGCAAGGCCCAAACTCTATTAAGGGTTAGATTTGTAGGCCATTTGATTTGTCTTTGTCTTAATTAGATTGTCATTAATTAGAGAGGGTAAGTTACATATAATTATAGATTGGCTCAATATTTGTGTACTCTTCTTCAGCCTCATCTACCTGATACATATACTATTTCTGATTCTTTCTCCTTTGTCCAAGAGCTTAACAGTGTTGATATTTTTGGTAAATTTATGGTCTCGTTTGATGTTGAAAGCTTATTTACCAATATTCCTCTTAAAGAGTCTATTGATCTTGCTGTTTCATATATTGCTGAAGGAAACCCTAACCTCAAGCTTTCCATAACTGAACTCACTAAGCTTTTTTCAATCGCAACCTCTCAAACCCATTTTCTTTTTAACGGTAAGGTCTATGACCAAGTAGATGGTGTTGCTATGGGCTCTCCACTTGCCCCTGTGTTAGCTAATTTATTCCTTGGGCATCATGAAAATATTTGGCTTAATAAGTATCGAGGTCCTTCTGTTCAGCTTTATCAACAAAACAAGTGCGAGTTTCACTTATCCGTTCTTCTTAGCAACAGAAGAAATAAGTGCAAAGAGCTACAAATCCCAAGGATATTCAGGGGTAAGAATACGTATGAATACGGCTCTTTAGAACTTGAAATAAAATTCACATCAGCACAGGAGGACCCTCCAGACTCATTGGACTAAAGTAGTAGCTTAGAACCTTACTATCAGAGCCTAAGGTAAACTTAAACAAATCTCCTTAGGTTTTTAGACCAGCAGCTGCCCTATAGACTGCAAATTGTACACAATTTTAGCCATAACTGTATTAAACAATCCTTTTGTATTCGTATCTAGTAAGATTCGTATCCGAGAAGCGTTAATGTGTGATGACAAAATATATGATGAAAAAAATACAGCAAATTGATATGAAGCTAGCAAAATGAGGAATGATTTTGCTGTGACACACTGCTTTAAGACAAAGCCTACTCTCTTTTTGTCTGCTTGTACATATTTACTCTTTTTTGACAACAGTATGTTGGCTAAAAGACAAACTGGACTGAATTGTTTTTGTGGCAAGACACTCCTCAACAGGTACTCTCATAATAAATATAAGTTTGAGCGTTGTAAGGAGAGTAAGAAATATCTGTGCTGGCAATGCAAGGAAATAAATTGACATCTCTGCATATTTTATTGATTAACCCATGAACATACACGTAACTTGAAAAGAATACCTAATTTTTCACCCAACCTTGATATTCTTTAATTTTTGCTGCTATGAGCATAAGACTATTCCTATATCATTCATAAGCGACAATAGTTGCGATTTCATCGGAAATCCAAAAGGGAAATTTAACTCTTTTTCATGTGTTACTTCATTACAAATACAATGAATATGTCCAAGTGTTCTATGTTTCCTATCGGCCGCCATGTCTCGTATACGCGCTCAAATCGCATAACTCAAAAAAGCAAAATATATAAATCTTAATGAAATTTGAGCCTTTTAATTATTCTTAGATTTATCCCATATTTCAGCGGTGTTCAGCCTTAGTAGACCTGTCGGTTATATTCGTATAAAAACTGTGTAGTGGATGAATTTAAGTATCTGGTGGTCATCATAAGCAGCAAAAATAGCGGAACATACCATCTACATCTACATCCATTGCCGTAGAATGTAGCTGATATGTCTTGCTATTTTTATATCATGAGCCTCGATGCCACATATCATTAGCCTCGATTTACTTTAGTCCTATAACTGGTAAGAGAACTTAGCTATATCCTAATAGTAGTACAGATCATAAATGTAATTTGAATACATCAAACAAAGTGAAGTCCATGATGGTGAGTTATACTAATATGGGTTGGGAGTAACAAGTGATATTTAAAGTTGAGTTGAAAGTGGGTTTTTGTAGTAGGACTCTGCGATTTCGAAAATACATCCAACCATTCCCATATCAAATTAATGCTTCATGGAGTTTTTCAAATTGAGCACGTTGGCTTTCAATTGCATTCTCCAAGGAGGGCCGCGTGGTAAAGTAAATTCACCATGAAATAACAAAGATTATTTAATTACAATCCAAATGTTAAAATAATATTCATCTGAACACCACTGTCCAATAGTGAAGTCGTTATAGGCGGGCAACTATGTTTTCAAACAGGCTATACAAGAAACAGAGCATACTGTAAAATGCTTGGCCAAATGAGCTTAATATGCCGCGGAACATTAGTAATTGCACTGTTTATGTACGTTCATAAAAAACTTAAGTGATTTATTGCCTTAGTGCTTTAGTGCTTTAGTGGCTGAGATGAAGTTTCATAACATATTTCTTTTGCAACGTCCAATTAATCAAAAGCACAGTTGCTTTTTCAAAAGATTTGCTGTGAAATGTGAACCAACACAGTGAACAGCCACTTTTGATCTCAACTGGAACAAAGTTAAACTCATTGCTCAACGGGAGGACTGCCTATAATAGTGAAGTTTCCATGTCTCGGGGAACAAACTATAGTACAATATGAATGACTGACAGAAGTTTCATTTCTAGTACGGGTTTGCTGTCTAATCCTTTTGAGGTGCACATACGTAAACAACAACCTTCTATTCAAAAAAGGAGATTTCACAAAAAATATTCACGGGAATCCAATTGTAGGAAAAATGGATGAGGACAGATGGTCGATTTAACCAAAGTGTTGGAGACATTGCAACAAGATAACACCTCACAAGAGCAACTGGGCCAAAAGCATGTGCGAAAAGGCCACAATTTTATATAACGACGTAAACATATAGCTCCTCATTTGCACCTGACAAGAAACACTGCAAGAACCGTAAAGGCCAACAAATTAAGCGATAAAATAGTTTACCAAATGCAACAAAGATATAAAAGGGTGACAGTTTTGATACAAAAGTCCAATGGAGTAGCAAAGATCGCATTCAATAGGATATCAACAGCTATATGTTGTTCTGCACAGTGGTACAAACGACAGTCATATAAATGATAAGGGTGCCATATTTCATAGGTGAATATTAGGAATACCAGAGCCTGTTATATATGCGAAAAATCAAAGAAAGACACGCCTATGGATATTCAAATAGGGAAATGGCATAACCATACGTGAAGAAAATATATAATTGGTCCTGTTCACCACGAATAAATCATCAACTCAGACCTTCTTTTACCAGATCATTCATGCAAAACTGGCCCTTTAAATTTTGTTTACATCATCCACTTTGATATCGCATCTGGGACATCAACTTACGCTATCCTTGTCGTCACATCAATAGCCCGTGAGTAGATCAATTAGTTAACGCAACACCGTGTAACTTACGCTCCATGTTCTCTACATGGTAAAAATATGAAATTATCAAAGCATCAACGTGGACTGGCTCAGTAGCGCCACAAACGATGTAAAATCACTGGTTTGTAAAAGTCAATATTTTATTTATATGTGATTGTCTGGGGAGGGGGGCAGTCATACCGTTATGCTAAATCTTGAGACAATTAGAAGCCAAAGTTAGGGTTTTAAATTGATGAAAGTACTGTATAATTCCAATTTTAGATATGTCATGTGGGTACTGTAAAACATATCGCTAACAACCCAAGTTGAGTAATATATTATTGAAATGTAAAATATTATTGAAATATGCTGCAACAACAGCTATTTGGGTAAAAAGATACCTAGAAAATTAAGTAAATTACCCGAGAAAAATGGAATATGCAGTTTACTAGAAAAGTAAAGAAATTGCTCGAGAAGAGTGAAAAGTACAGTTTACAAGTGAAACCATTGTCTGACTGACTTACCAAATATATTTTGCCTTTACGATAACAGTGTGCTCTCTTTCAAAATTGAGACCTGTCTAGGAGAAAGCAACAAATGTAGTGAAATTGCGAAGAAATGAAATTAAAGGTTTAAGTGCCAGGATGCACGTAACGCTATCTCAATGTAGGAAAGGCCTTTCAGAAGTTAATACTCTCATCAATGAAAAGGAAGAGCCAATCTTAGATTATCACTACAAGCAGGTCGACTTGTTTTCATAGCTAGCTTTCTCTGATCGAAGAGGCACGGAAGCGCGTGAGCGCAAAGAGTTCCATTTACATGAGTGTCATTGCAAGTACCACCTAGAAACTCTTTCTAAAGCTGAGTAAAGAATAATAAGATAATAATGAAAACGTGAAAGACAATAGCAGAGAAAGCACCAAAGAGTGTCAAGCAAATAGAATAGTGGTTTTCCAGTTTATAATGACACGTCCAACTTTGATGTCTGTTTATACCAAGCGTTAACATACTAATGGGCAGAAATATTTCGAGAAATGTACCCCACGTTCTAAAACTGTATGAATTTAATATTCGTTCAAAGTGCAAGTTTACATAGATAAAACAGGTGATAGCAAGTGTCTCCTTAACGTGATAGTATCTGAAATGTGCAAAAACTGACGAATTTAAGTAACATCGTACTCAGAAACTCTAAATTAAATCAATTATTCATAAGACATTCATATATATTGATCCGATAGATCATACAATGTACGCAACATAGTCAAAACTTTGCATAGGAGAAGACATTAAGCCTCACGTTCCGTGCTTCACTGAGTGAGTGTATCAGAAGACCATTGGAGTACATCCACAAAGCTAGATCTCAAGCAATACAATACTATGGCATACTCAGTTAACGTGACCTCTTACTCTCCAGCTGTCGAAACAAGCCGAATCATACTTCTTGGTATTATACCTTTAGTAATCATCATGACTGTGGTCGCAAATGGTGTTTACATCGTCACCCTTGTGAAGAAGAGGACTCTGCACACGCCTTCAAACATGCTACTGGGTGCGTTAGCTCTCAGTGATGTTCTAGTTGGGATTGTAGCAAACCCGACTTGGATGGTCATGATCTCTGCAGCTTCTGGTAGATATAGAATAACTACAGCTGAACAAGTCAGCGGTCTAATGATGTATTTCTTCATATTACTTTCATTACTTAACATAGTCACAGTGAGTGCCGATAGATATATAGCCATCTTCTATCCATTCTGGTATCTAGCCAAAGCAACGTGCAAAACTCACATTAAAGTTGCCTTCGCCGTCCTGGGCATCAGCATTGTGATCTTCGTTCCATTAATAATAATTGCAGCAATACAACTTGCTCTAGCATCCTACATCTACTTAAGCTTCATTGCCATATCACTAACAATAACTTGCTACTGTAACATAAAAATATTTCACCTCATCCGAAAGAAAGTCAGGCAAGTGAACGTTGTTTCCAATGATCCCAAACATCGAGAGAGCGAGCAGTCTGCTGTACCAAGAGTGTTGCAACAAAAGAATAATGCGATTGTCATTGTCATTATAACTGTATTGTTCATCATTTGTTACTCGCCGTCTACCATATACTTCACACTAAGGTTCCTTGGGATAACTCTCAATCATAATCAGCACATATTATGTAGTTTCTGGACAGTTTTCTTGGTGCTGCTGAATAGCTTCATGAACCCAGTTGTTTACTTCTACCGAATGAGGAGTTTTCGTAGGGCCTTCAAAGCAATTTTCCTTCATAGGCAGAATACAAACGTAAGACAACTGAATGTTCATTCACTTGAGTCTGCACAGATAACATGAAAGCATCCAAAGAACAATGCTCTTTTCGTATTAGTCTCTCTTACTATCATATGTACTTCATCCGAATTGCACAGTTTGATTTTGCTCTTAACATATGCGTAATGGTACTTAGTGAAAAAGTAAGACAAGAAGTAGCAGAAAATGTTTTAATAGCAAACGAGAGCTTAATGTCAGGGTTAAGATTAATAAAAGATTGAATATGATAGACATTATTAAAAGTTCCAACTTACATTTTGGCAGTGGCGGTGCTACGTTTGCTGCACACAATCTGCCACGCATCTTACCATGTGAAGAATGAACTTTACAGGTCCAAACAAACTTTAGCCATGCTAGTAACTGGCAGAGGAAAGTTTCCCGACAAACCCCATGAAAATAGAAAAAACTATTTCATTGCTATATTATGTTATTCTTTTGGTGGATTATGTTTTATATTATAAAAAGCATAATTAATAAACAAAATATGTACGATTGTTTAATATAACATTACACAAGTTATATCCATTTTAGGATATCTTAAAATTTCACCAAGCAAAAATGCAAAGCTTTTCCATGGACATTTTGAAAAACCTTCTTTTCCAAAATTCTCTAGGTCCTGCAAAACGGCATCATCCATTTCCATAATTTTCCAAAACTTTCCAAGCCCTGTACGAACCTTGATTTGATTCATGCTCAAAGGATCTGTTTAGGTTAGCTTAAACTAACACCGTTTAATATGGAAATGATAGCACAGTCTTTCAGGGGAGCACATTTTTAAACGACTCGCAGAACGATATTACAACTGCATCCTCCGTTTGCTCTTTTGAAAAAATACATGAAAAGCTGGAGCGGAGAGGAATGCAGCTATAAATTATGTAAATAATAAGGGCATTCTGTCTGTATGCATACCTCTTTTCAAGTTTTAATTATTCTGTAATTCAGTATATGCTGTAATTAGTTTTAACTTCATTATTTCGTTCATACACAATATTATTATTTTGTATTTTATATGCTTATTTCTGTTTATATTGTAGATTAGACGATTCTATGTAACAGAATTAAATATTAATTTGCATAAAGAGGCAAACCGGGTTATGGACTACCTTACAATAGAGAGGGGTGTATTATTGTAAAAGTATTATTATTGTTATAGCTTGATGACGTTTCAGCAACTTATTATATATCAAGAATTTCATGAAAATAATGTATTCCGACATATTCATATTGCGATGAATAAGAGGTCTGAGATGGGGGGGGGGGTGATCTACATCTAGGGTCACGTAGATCTTTTGAGAGAGCAAAATTTATGTCAGAGCATTACATATGGTAGCTTGTAGTTGCTGCTGTTATAAGTTTATCTATTTCGTTTTTCTGTATGATATACAGGGCTATCTCGAAGATGGTGCATAGGGGTTTTGGGATAAATTTACTGATGACATGGCCGGGGTATCTAAAGATAGGGTGAGGTTTACAAGAGTACAACCGAAGCTTATCAATACGCTTCTAGTATTGCCAACAGCATACCGACAAGCCGCATTATTTAACAGAAATTCGTATCATTTGCCTAAACACACAAGTTTTGCCGATTGAAATTTTGCCATGGGGTTGTGACATCGCACACACCGCTCACCTCCTCATCGCCAAAGAACTGGTGATACTGTTAAATGATAGCGGGCACTGATTCATCCGTTCTTATAGAGTAGTGGACTATATTGAATCAACAGAAATAATGGATGCATTTTAAAGGTTGTTAATGTGCTTCTCAGCATATCCTGAGTAAAAACTTAACAAGACGACACCTGATCTGTAAAAGTCACGAAAAGGAAACAAAATATTTGGCAAAAATATAAAGAGCTAGAAGCTACATTACAAGACTAATTAGAGAAAAGGCATCCAAGTGGAGGCCAATCCTTTTATATACTAAATGAAGACGAAAGTGCTCCTCATTTGTGCATAACAAAATACTAGGAATATTCACAAAGGCGCACACATTAGTCAATAAACTCATTCAATAACGGGTTCAACGTGATAAGGATGATGGCAACTTCCATATGAAATTCCATTGGTATAAGACCAAATAAGTTCAACCGAACATCAACAGGTGAGCAGATGTTGTTGCTTTGCGTTGACGGCACGAACTAAAACCATACAGGTGATAGAGATATAGCGCCTTCACAGGTGCCAGTCCGTGAAAACACTAAGACAAGTGACTAAGTTGCTTTTAAATGATGAAAGTCCAGTGTACAAGTGAAAACAGAAGTAAACTCCATACCAGCAGTGACGTGGTGACAAGGAGAAGAAACCAGGGACTCATATACCACCAGATATTTTAAGATCAATTTTGCAACTCGCTCGAATTCGCGGGGAAAAGGTTTGAGGATTTGGGATATTCCCAAAAAGGCTCGATTCTTTGTTGTGCTATGATAAAGCTCTCCTTTAGTGATCAATTTTTACTTTAAGTTGTACTGAAGGGCGTGGTCCTTAAAAGGGTGTGGCCCTATAAATTCTCCTAGTCTATATTGGTTGGCGTAATAGTCCCTCTCTTGGAAAGACAAGATACAAAACAGTGAAATCTTCACCGTGTAAACCTCCCAAAATGGAAGAAATCCTGGTAGAAGGGAACCTCAGGTAGCTAAATCATGTACAAAGAATGAGCCCAGATTGTCTTCCGCGTCAACTTCCGTACTCTCAACTTACACTTGGAACACGTGGTCGAGGAAGGCCCAGAATTCGTTTCAAAGATGTTGCCAAAAGAAATATGAAGCACGAGAAAGTCAGCCAAAATCCTGGAAGCAGTTCGTGTGTGACCGTGTCAAATGGAGACATCTAATACAGTCATAAGACAGTCCTCGTCGATGCGACTGACTGCAGAAGAAGAGTAGTCCCTGTAAACAAGCAAAACGAATGTCGTGAAAAATAAGATTTGGATTTGTACCTATTGATTTACCAGCTTGCTTCGTCTCTACTGCTGATGCGCGTTCTCTTGCAGAATTTATAGCAGTCTACAAAAAGGTAGCAAACATTACTAAATTACGATTGAATTGGCATCAAAGCTTAACTTACCAAGCTGCATTTAACGTTGTCTCACAACACGTAAATACTCGTCTACAAGAAATTACTATTTGACTGACAAAGGAAGGATCACATCTAGGTCACCAAAATACATGCTTGCAACGACAGGAACCTTAGTTTTACTACTGATCAAAGCTAAAATGAAAGAGGCACGTTATACGGGTGTGACTCAGAGCACCATCTTAGTACACTCTCTAAACTCTACCGATGAACGAAGTGAGAATTCTGAAAATATGATGACAATGACAGAGAAAACGATGAAGAACATGAAACTAACGTAATTTTACACCGAAACTTGATGCCAGTTGATATCAGGCAATCGTTCACAACAGTAACAGATTGAGCTATTACGATTAACTTACTTCACGCCCTAACATTGTTTAAATCACAACTGGCTCAGCATGCAAGGGCACATGAGAAAATAGGTAGTGTCTCCTTAACATGATATTTTTTCTGAAATGTGACAAAACTGACCAAATACTGAGCTCAAAAAATCCCATACAACATTATTTATTTATAAGACGCTCATCAAGAGCTTGATTGCGTCGATCACACCTTACGAACATTAATTGTGTTCACAATGCTTAAAATTTCTGCACAACGAAGGATCGGAGCGTCACGCTTCTACCTTGGCTTAGTGAGTATAAAAAGGCTATTGAAGCGCCGTCACAATAACTGTAGAACATGGACAACAATACTATGGCTTATTCAGTTAAAAAGACCCCATACTCTACTGCCGTTGAAACAAGCCGAATCATACTTCTTGGCATTATACCGATAACCACCATCATGACTCTAGCTGCAAATGGTGTTTATATCATCACTCTTGTAAAGAAGAGGATTCTGCACAAGCCATCAAACATGCTACTTGGAGCACTAGCTCTCAGTGATCTTCTAGTCGGGATTGTAACAAACCCTACATGGATGATAACAGTATACACCACTCTTGATAGAAATGGCACTGGTGTCGTTGAAAATGTGAACAATCTAGTAATGTACTTCTTCATATTGCTGTCTTTACTTAACATAGTCACGGTGAGTGCCGATAGATATATAGCTATCTTTTATCCCTACTGGTATCGCGCCAATGCAACATGCAAAACTCATATCAAAGCTGCCGTCGCCGTCCTGGCCACCAGTATAATAATCAGCATCCCACTAGGAATGTTAGCAGTGATACAGCGCACTATAGCGTCTTACATCTACTTAAGTTTCATTGCCATATCACTGACAGCAGCATGCTACTGTAACACAAGGATATTCCATCTCATACGAAGCAAAACGAGGGAAGTCAATGTTGTTCACGTTGAGCCAAACGACGACGAGGGCAGACAATCTTCGGCAAGAGTGCTGCAGCAAAAGAATAATGCGAATGTCATTATCATTATAACAGTATTGTTTATTTTTTGCTATATGCCGTCTACCATATACTTCACAATAAGATATCTTGGTATATCTTTGAATCGTAACCAGAACGTATTATGCAGCTTTTGGACAATTCTTTTAGTGTTGCTGAATAGCTCCATGAACCCAATCGTTTACTTCTTCCGAATGAGAAGCTTTCGCATGGCCTTCAAAGAAATTTTTTTCCGTGGGCAGAATACAAATGGACAATAATCGTATTTTCCTTCCCTTTATTCTGCACAGATAACATGAAAAGGTGTAACGAACTATCCCCCGCTCGTATCTCGGAAATCATATTAATATACCCTACACAGATCGTCCAGTAGTTTTCTGCTGATAGCACAGGCACATCCTACTTACTGAAACGGCAATTCAGAGCATAAGAGTACAGAGGGCTGGTTTCCATTGAGTCGCAGGGTGTTGCAAAGTGTGGCAGAGTGTGGCAGAGTGTGGCAGAGTGTGACAGAGTGTGGCAGAGTGCGGCAGAGTGTGGCAGAGTGCGGCAGAGTGTGGCAGAGTATGGCAGAGTGTGGCAGAGTGTGGCAGAGTGTGGCAGAGTGTGACAGAGTGTGACAGAGTATGGCAGAGTGCTGCAATGCATAGCAGGGTTTTGAATACAAAAGCCATGACAGGATATTTCCATTGATCGCATAGTGCTGCATAAGTTTTCCTCTTTGAAAAAATGTACAAGTCAAGTTTTTCGATCAACACTGAACTATTAGCGGAATATCTATTCTGAACAAGTTATCCTACATAATCATAATTATTAGAATTCTTACTATTATTTATGCTTACGACGGTGCAAACATATGATGATATTTATCCAGATAAGAAACAAGCATTGAAAGCAGTACGAAATGGCTGAATGTTGAACGTATAAAAAACAAGCTGCCATCTCAAGGTGCTATTCTTTGTGCTGTTTTTGAAAATACTTTGCCTAATTTATCTTCCATCTGGTCAAAAATTGAAAGTAAAATGTCTAAAAATATTTTTAATTTCACTGCTAGGTATCTGCTTAATACTTTATCTACTCGAAAATATCTCCTTCGATAGATTCTCAGTCAAACAGCTGATTAGTCTTTTTCCATTCATCCTGAGTCCTTACTTCATGTGGTAGCTGGATTTAGAAAACACATTGAAGAATGTAAATACATCTGGTGCCACAACTCAGTTCTGAATTTCCTTGTGTCCTCTTTTCGTGCTATAAATGGAGTTTCCCTCTTTGCTGACCTTCTACACTATCCTTCACCAAGTATAATTACCGATATTGATCTAAGACCAGATATCCCCTTCAAATCAATGGACAACTTCCCGTACATTCTGGGAATAACAGTTGGATCTGAAACGAACTTTTCAAGCAATGCATGGCGTAAAAAGACAAAGTGTTATAACCTCTCGAGATCTTTACGGCATCATTACAAAGACGTACAAATTCGTTAATCTCCCAACGAGCTGCTTAGGCATTGTCGATAAATCTTGCTCCACAGTCCTAGGTATGTGTTGAAGGTATTCACCAAGAAGTCTGCGCCTTTATTGTAATCAACGGAATAATCAACAATATACCAACAAGCTATTAGCCATTAGCATTAACAATTTACCAACAATAAAATGATTCCAATGAGGTTACGATCACTTATATAATTTATATGTTTTAGCCTAGAAGTTTCCAGCTACGTAAGATCACAAATATAAATGTTAGATTACATCATTGTGACTAGGCCGTAAGTTTGTTCAGGAATGTTCAAAGGAATAAACGAAAGTTCTAGTACGGTCTGGCTAGTACAGGTATGTTCTGCAACCTGGCAGTAGACAAACTCACAAATTTTGCCATCCGAGCAACGTATTGTATATTCTGTTGTAGAAACAAAGCCCTGAAACTCTCCTGAACTATTGTGTTTCTGATGTTAACTCATAAACTTCGATGTTAAGGTCTTTTTGTTCAGCTGATATCTATTGCACCATATTAGCCAATAGTATACCGTCTAGTTATGTGTGGTAGATGATGATTGTATGGTAATGAATATGTACTTTATGAATGATTTCAAATACACAATGATATTAATGCCGTAACATCAACACCCAATTTCATTGCTCTGGGAGAAACTAATTCGGTGTTTCTAGTGATCACACAGTGTCGCAGAGTGTTGAAAGGTGTGGAAGAGATCGAAAATTATCTATCTCTGCTGCAACAAGGGTCTCAGGATGGCGCAGTGTTTCCCCGCATTTCAGTACAGCAGTTTCCACTGGTCGCAATGTGTTGCAAATCATAAACATTCAAACATCTGCGAAACTTTGCGACACTTTCGACTCAACGTGAACCAGGCTAGGGTTCTTCTACAGCAAATGAGAGCTTAATGTCAGCTTTGGGATTGATTTCCGAGTATTACGTCATCTAAATTACGAAAAAGTTAAATGTACATTTATAGAAGGGATGAAAAAGTCCATGAGTATAACTTGCTAAAGTGCTCACTAAAGCTCAGCTCTAGTGCAGTGTGAAATGAGCTTATCGCTATAGGTAATGCAATGCAACTTGAACATTTGGGTCTTAATATCAAATGTGAGATAAATGGGGAGGAACTTGCACATGTACATAGAACAAAAGATCTGATAATGCAGAACGATGAATGCCTAAAATGGGATGCATATCGCTTGATAAAGTAAAAATACTTTACTGCAATTTGAGCCGGCACAAGTCTATAAAGGAATTTTTAAAGGAGCACTAGTGTAATTTGGTCGAGCTTATCAAACATAAAACTTACAAATTTGTAAACCTTACAAGGTCGTACATTTAGAAGAGAGGTACATTTTGCTTTCGACCATTAGTAGAAATTGTCATTGTTCTCAGCCAAGAGATCAATGTATTGTAAGGCTAGTATAGCATTTATCACCAAAAACTAAGTCCTCCTAATGTTCAAATGACCATCTATCAAGTGTGTATGTCTAATAAAGATAATGTGTTCAGTTTTCAGGATAACAAAAGGTTGAAGACGGTATGAGTATCTATGTCTAATTTCAAAAAGCGCTTGAAAGAATACTCAAGAGCATAAGCCCTAAAGATGAACCTTTGGAGCATCAGCTACCTGCGTTATACATTACATTGTTGCTTTGTACATATGTAAACTTTGGAACAACTTACCTTCCACTTCCTTTCCTGGATCCTACAACTTATCTTCCTTCAAATCTAACATCAACAAACTGGATCTCATCTCCCTATCTAATTAACTTTCCTTTCTCTTTCTTCCTTTGTCAGGGCTTTGTTATAGGCTCTATTGGCCTTTCCCTGACATTACATACTAAAAAAAAAGAAATATGCTGGAAGAGTATCGTCTGTAAACATTGATAAATGAAATAAAGTAAAACGTCATTTATCAACATGTACAGACGTCTCTTCCAGAATTTGTAGAAAATTCGAAACCATCCAATACCCAGGTCGGTCTACTTAGGACCTTGTAAGGGTAACCCAACTGATCAAACAACAGAGCTAATCTCAGTAGCAGAACCTTCATATCAAACACAATTCTCGCTCATCAAATTCTATCTCAATACTAGACTTTCTATATCTACAGCAGAAAAAGAAGATTTCCCACTACAAAGCCCCTATAATCCAAATATAAGACAAAGGGATGAGACCAGGTGGTCGATTACACTGGACAACACCTTAAATGAACAATTCGACGGAAACAGCCATGAAAAGGTAAAACTTGCCATATGATGATGTAAACAAAATCGCGCTTCGTTTGTACATAGCAATCAACGCAGTAAATGCAACAAAGCCAACACATTCAAGCAATAAAGTGACTCAACAAAGGAAAAAACGACAAAAATGGTGACAGCTTTTGTACGAAACTTCAATGTACGAGCAATTGAGTTCAACAGAACATTAACAGGAAAGCACATGTTGCTGACATTCGTCGGTAGCACATACGAAATGTACAGGTGTGATAAGGATGCAACATATTTACAGGTGCAATTCGAAAAAACAAAGCTTTCTGCATTCATAAATGGAATCAAAAAAGAAACAGAAACAGATTGTAGTACTTCCTCGAAAGAGCACCCCCTAGAAAGAGCACCTCCCTTCGAATGAGCACCCCCATGGAAAATACGTGCCCCCTCCCTTTTTTACTGCTTTTAAGCCATCTATATTGTTGCAAAACAGTTCATCTTGTTGCTTCTTTATGGCGTGTTGCTTTAAGCATAGTGCATATTCTTTTGTGTGTTCTGTTTTTGTCCCAAAATCCTATAGTTCTATTGCATTTTTGTATCATTCTGTTGGTATTGCGTACTGTGTGCTACATATAATCACTAGTTGTTGAAAAGTCGCTATGTTAAGTCTTTATGATCATAGTCTTTCCGTGTAAAGTAGATTAATCTACAATAGTGCTGAATGAAGTTGTTGCATGTAATCGCTATACAGTTAATTGATGATTTTCACATGAGTGCTCCCCCTGGAATGAGCGCCTTATCTCCAAGGCTGAAGTTTAAATGAGCACCCGACGTGCTAAATTTTCCCTGATCTTGAACGGCATTCAGGGGGACAATCATGGTTGCATGCTTTAACTTGAAGTAACCAGACGGAGGTGGAAAACGTGCTCTACGATACGAAATGTCTTTGCAAGAAGATCCGTTCTCCAGAAGGAAGAGAAGGGGACGAAAAAAAGAAAAAAGGGAGGGAAGAAGAGTGTACCAAGGGAAAGAAAGCTGGGAAAGTAGGAAAGAAAATACTACTAATAAATGCTTTTCGGCACAACATAAATTGCAATGTTAACCTTTTACGTAATACAAGTAAAGAAAAAAATAATTCAGTTTCCTGAGAACCTACAGAAACATCGGATAGCCAAGAAACCGTGAAAATACTTAGTAAATTAGCATAAATTTGTATTACTATCGCCCATCAGTACTTAAAAGAGGCCACCATACTAGAAGCTAGAAGGTAACATTGAATTTTGAAATTGCTTTGTAGGAATTTAAACTTTTTCATTTCATTTTAACTTACGATTTGAAAGATGAAATTTTGCTTTGAAATAGCAAAAGTTCGGTATAGATGCATGTCACAATAACACGGTTTGCTATTTGAAAACTGCAAAATTATTCGACGGAAATTGAAATTAAGATAGGAGAAGCAACAGCAACAGCAACAGCAGCAGCAACAGCAACAGTAGCAATAGCAGCAGCAGCAGCAACAGCTATAGCAGCAGTAACAGCAGCAGTAACAGCAGCAGCAACAGTAGCAGCAACAGTAGCAGCAACAGTAGCAGCAACAGCAGCAGCAACAGCAGCAGCAACAGCAGCAGCAACAGCAGCAGCAACAGTAACAACAGCAACAGTAGCAATAGCAGCAGCAGCAGCAGCAGCAATAGCAGCAGCAATAGCGGCAGCAGCAGCAGCAGCAATAGCTATAGCAGCAGTAACAGCTATAGCAGCAGTAACAGCTATAGCAGCAGCAACAGCAGCAGCAGCAAAGCTCAAGAAAATACTAAAAGAAGTTGCTCGTAAAAAACGGACATTAAGGCTTGTTAAACTTCTTTGTTAAAATTGACTTACCAGCTTGCGTTTATTTCACAGCTGCAGTGTGCTCTCTTCCAGAACTAAGATCAATCTAGAAGAAAATAATAAACATTGCTAAGTTGCAGTAGGGTTAAGATCAAGCTGATCTATGTAAGGTGAAATTTATTCAACTCTAAATAGCTATGTGACAATATAGGCGCATGATGCACGTTTTGTCTCTATAAGAAAGTTTTTCACCCAGTACTGAAACTTTCATGACTATTCGTGATTTCAGTATTAAAACTTTCTCAAGAAGACCCTCGTAGCAAGAATATTTGAGCTTGTGTATCACACTGGACTGTTACACAGAGAGCAACAAACAGGCACTACAAAAACATAAAATTGAAATATATGGGATATCACAGGAAGTCCATGCAAATTAAACAAAGGAGACGCTGGGTTGCGAGGAATTTGGAGTTGTTAATGTATACGTGAACTTGTAAACTTTCTCAGGCCTAAAAAATCGAGTACTGAACTTTCTTAACTTTTTGAGCAATGGAGTACTACTTTCATACGAACCACTTTCTTGTATAAAAGGTGCATAGTGCATTGTACTTGCATCTCACCACAGTTGTGCACTTTCTTACCTTCAGATATTACTGCTGCCTGACCATAATTTCTTAATTGTAAGTGCTCATCATGGAGGGGTTCCAATGAGCCAGTGTCTACTCCTGCCATAGTGGACATAGATTGATAAAAAGGAACCATGATGTACTAGAGTACACTTAACACCATCTAAATGTAAGAGCCACTTCTCAATAAGTATGCACAGTTTTCAATGAAGAAGAGTCGTATTTAGATCATACGTAAAAGCAGTTGGAGTAATGTTCGTATACAAATTTCTTGAAATTGACACTAAGCCAAGAAATTGTATGCAGCTAATGAGCTAAAACAATCCTCTGTCGAGGGCCTTTAATAAAAGTACTATATAAAGATCTCTCTTTAGTCTAACCAAGAAACAGGTAGACGTGTTGCAAACATCAAATATGGTAACAGGTAAAGCAGTAATCAAATTTACTTGATAAAGTTCAGCTTCATGTTGGTTTATATCAAACAATTGGTTCAAACTGGTAATAGCTGGAACCATTTGGACAACATTTAACAATAAACTCAGTCTGCATCGATTAAGTTTCCATTCTGAATGGAAATATACAAAGATGTGACAGGTGAGTGCCGGTGAAACCACTTAGAAGAAAATCACCATTCACAGGAAACCAGTGAGTAAAACAAAGGCAATTTTAGTGAATAATTTTAGTGTAAAAAAAATTAAAACCCTATCAAACAGATTTTGGTAGCAAATTGTATTAACTTGCAGTTTGGCATGATACTTTCCTGGTGTGTGCAAAAACTGACAAATTCAAATTATTAATGAACATAAAAGCCAAGCAATAAATAAATCATTTACAAAACAAATGTAAAGCTTGATTCACTGGACCGCAGAACTTATAGAGGATACCAACGAACAGTTCTTGTGAAGAGCATCCTTCAAACTCTTGCATATAAAAGAGCATACGTTCCAAGTTTCGTTATTAGATTCGTACATACATAGCAAGACCACAAAGTGCACTTAGAAAAGCAAGGAGTAGAGTCCTATGGCCTCTTCACTTAATGCAAGTTCTTATTCCATCGCTGTTGAAACAAGTTGGATCATGCTTCTTGCCATAATACCTATAATTATTATCATGACTCTGGCTGCAAGTGGTGCTTACATTATCACTCTTGTGAAGAAAAGAACTGTGCACACACCTTCAAACACGCTACTCGGTGCATTAGCTCTCAGTGATGTTTCAGTAGGAATTGTAGCAAATCCTACATGGGTATTTAGGATCTCTACCAATGCTGACAGAAATGAGAAAAGCATTACTGAAAAATTCAGCATTATAACGATGTTCTTTTTCATACTACTTTCCTTCCTTAAAATAGTAATGGTGAATGTTGATAGATACATAGCCATCTTCTATCCATACTGGCGCCGCGCCACATCAACGTGCAAAACTCATCTCAAGGTTGTAGTCGCCGTCCTAGCTATCAGTATTATGATGTCCGTTCCAATAGGAATGCTTTCACTGATACACCGTGCGCTACAGCTTCCTACATATACGTAACGCTAATCTGTATGTCGCTAACAATAACCTGCCTCTGTAACACAAAGATATTCCATCTCATCTTAAACAAAGTGAGGCAAGTCAGTGCTGTTAGCAATGCTGTCAAACATCAGGAGATCGAGGAGTTTGCACCAAGGTTAATGCAACACAAGAGTAGAGCAATTGCTATTGCCATCATAACTTCATTGTTCGCCGTTTGCTACTTACCTTTTACCATGTATTTTGCAATAAGATTTCTTGGAATGCCACTGAGTCGCAACTAGGAATTACTAACCAGCTTCTGGGCAGTTTCCTTGGTGTTGCTAAATAGTTTCATGAATCCAGTTGTTTACTACATCCGCATGAGAAGCGTCCACAAGGCCTTCAAAGAACTGCTCTGCAAAAGCAGATCATGGAATTCCTTGACGGTAAATCGCATGCCTCCATTTCGAATTCCTAAAAGAAGTATGTTAGTAAAGATGTTCATAGTCGGGATACACAGAATTACGATTCACAACAAACAGTGGGTGGAGCTGTGTTTAGGAACAGTCGATGCTGAATTTTACGCATTTGACATTGTTATGAAGTAGCATGGCTCCTAAACAGCGTAATTTAAAATTAACGAACAACTTTTGGTAATGTGATTCTTCTGCACATTGTCCCTGATACGAACAGTTGATGAAACAGATACTATGAGAAATAGCTCTTCCTTCAGTAAACAAAACTTACAGCTGTGTTATGCGGAGCTTCTAAGCTATCAGAAGCAATATTATTAGAAAATGCCTCTAACGGGAGGCGCTAACTCGAGGGAAGCTAATTCAAGGAGGAAGCACTTTCGCGGGGACACTGTTTCGGGGAAAAATGGTAGTGACGTAGAACTTGAAAGATATGAACTTAGTTAAGTGGCAAAATATTAATACACGCTAAATCTCTAAGGATTGAAATTACTTTGAATACCAACCTTTACTTCCAGTTGGTGATGAAATTCTCCTTGGTCTTCATCTTACATCATAGCTAATAGGCCACTAGAAGCAAGCCACACTGCAAAGAAAAAAACTATAAAAATGTTAGTGAACCATGTGTTCACCTTCATAGAATACTCAAGCTTATAAAATTTTAAAGTCGACAGTGAGCTATTGCCAATTACTAACAGGCGCAAAATCTGTATACAAAGCTTCCATTTAGATGCTATGAAGATTTTATGATATTTTGACCGAGAACAGGAAAATATTCAGAGAATGAAAAATCATGACTTGCATCAAGCATAGATGCCAAATGTTTAAGAATCCTGCCAAGTCTATTTTCTCCCAACCTAATTGGCCAATCATCATGCAGGATTCTGACCTCATATGCTAAGACTAGGCACAACTTGCATGATGATTGGTCACTTAGGTTAGGAGAAAATAGACCTGAAAGGGCTCAAAAACATTTGGCGGCTATGCTCTTGCGACAGGTATTGTGTGCATTATTTAAATTATTCCAGTGTCTAATAAATCAAATCATAGTTCCAAATCAATTAGCCTTGTCATGCTTGAATTGACAAAACCAGCTATATAATGCCCCATCAAATATAGTAATATGGAACACATAATTGAAGATAAGTGGTTGTACGTATCGCCATCATTTACAATCAATGAGCTATGATAAAAGTACCGCCATCATAATACAGGTTCAATTTACACTTGTATAATGGAAATAAAATGCTTTTCACTATTTGTGCAATGCCTCATGTCATGTTTCTGATAGCTGCTTGATAATATTTACAACTTACATTTATCATTAGGAGTGTACAAGTGGAAGCTACATCCCTAAAACCAACCCATCCTGAGTGTTTATCGGTCCAAAGAAAGTTAAGCACGGACTAGTGAGATTCAAATCAGCAACCAGCTATTGCATATGCTACAGACCAGGGAGGGCAAACTTTTCGTTAAGGGGACGAAATCAACAACATCTGGTTTTGCGATCTGAAATGTTGCGATGTAACGGAGATGCACTGTTTTTAGCTTCACTGCAAACATTGTTTCCAAATTGCTTTGCAAACTCCTTCTGGTATGATATGAGTAAGACCATTGATAGTTTTCCTTTCCTGGAATTAATTTGTGGCTGAAATAAATGAGGTCAACGGGCTATTACAACTTTGTTTGTAAATAGGATTTGACCCGTGGACCAGAACTGCCGTCCCTGCTATAGGCTAGCACGATTGGTACTTGTGGATACACAAGTGTCATCACTCAACAAGTAATCATTGTCTGTTGATTAAGAACTCAATTGAAGTGATGATGCATAATTGTGCGTCTAGAGTGGCAAAGAATTCCCTTCGTTCTTTAGCAGTCTTAGCTAAACAATGTTGCTGGTCAGTGGGAGAAATAGCTTCTGACATGTTACAAAAATCAAGACAAACCATTATGTACACATATATCTTCAAGAATTTTCAATAATGGCTTTCAACAATTTTTCAAGCTTTAGGTGTCAATATTCCAGTCTGACAAGTTGGACACTGGGCCATTTGGCAACATCTAGTTGGCTGCGAGCATCCTAGTAAGCAGTAATAACTAACAATTGAAACTTTAAGGTCTTCCTGAGATCCTCAAGAGCACGTAGAGCATGAATTAAAGGAACAAGATCAGATCATAAATAGCAGGACAGATATTGATGCATAATTCAGTTGGCATTCAAAAAGAGGCCACCCAAAGCTTCTCCATCTGGTGTCTTACTCATTATTCAAAAATTCAATGAAAAGAAGTCAACAATAGAACAATGTTGTCATCCTACCTTCTTAAAAAAGAGCCAATACTGCCATTGCAAGGTTTACAAAGCCTCTTGCATACAGCATGGTACATCGCATGAAGGAATTTCTGTAAACGTTCCGCAAATACCATTCCACTTTACATCGGTTAAGAGCCGTAATGTCAAATACTTCAAAGAAAAGAATGAAGAATTATACATAATGAGGCCATCTATATAAGGACTATCGCTGCTTTATTGTGATCCAGTCTATAGGTGTTTTTGGTGTTAGTTCAGCTCTCCACTATCCTACAGCTAATGATTTGGCAAACAGTGTACCATAAGCAAGCTGAAATCTCTTATAAAATCAACTTCAGTTTCAACAAATTATTGATTTCCTAGTCGATCTTCAGTAAGCGCTGCCAGAAGATATGTAGTAATAAGTTTGAGGTACTGTGATACTTTAAAATGAAGATTTGACTGCAGTTTCTCAAGATCTAGGCCTTCTTACTTATTTCTTCCACTTCTAACAGCAGACATTTGAAATACTTTGATAGGACAATGAAACATTGACTGATAAAGCTTGTTGACTAATCGACAAATAGATAGAAACTAATCGACAAATAAAACGAAAGTGCATGCAAAAGATTTAATAATTTTGACTGTCTTGCACGCTCTAATTCCAGGCTTGATTCTAGAAGACTGGATATGTCCTTTTCATTCTGATATACATACAAACATTCAAATACACAGTGAGAGCTATTGAAGAGTGCAAGTCTATAAATAGTTCATCGGTAGCCTACAAAGAAGAAAAACATTATGTTTGCTTTACATGTTTTACCATTTGAAACTTTGCCCAACAACAGACGAATAGAGCGAAACTGACATGATAGATATCCATCATGGCATCACAGTCTATAAGTGAAATCAGACGTAAACTCAGAACACAAAAATGACAAATAAAACTCGTCCAATGAGCTTAACAACGTACTTTGCTTCTATGGCTGAAGCTCTATAAAGGTAAAGGCAAACGTAAGCCCCATATATTATTCTGTACGTTGGGAGAGTGCCTGTTAGAGGGACACTTATCCTGAGCCGCCGGCATAGTAAGGTAGGGTGGCCAGTTCCTTTCCTCGCCGCCTTTAACTTCCCCAGTATTGTCAACAGGTACCCAATTCCTGCTGAGTGGACAGTGGGCGAATATCCCAACTATGATCCGAAGGTTCGGCTCGAACCATCGATGTTTTGCTCAGCAGTCAAGCGCTCTAACCACTTGGCCACTCGACCTGACGCTCTATGCTAATAGAGAAAGTGACTCACATACAGCAAAGGCAATGGCATTTTTGCATGATACAGGATTACATAGTGTGTCTGTTCATATAAAACATTGGGTCAAAATGGTAACAGCAAAGTCCAAAAAATCCCTAAACTTCCTCTGGCTGGCAATTCTTAATACTAAGCCTTCCCCATCCAGGAAAATCAAGAATCGATAAAAATTGTCTAACTCTATTTTTTGTATATATCTCTAGCAATTAGAATTTCTTATTGCTCATTTAGGGACTAGTTCCCTACATCATGGTATTACTATGGTATCAATATTCTCTCAAATAGGATAGAAAGTCATTACTGAAAGTTGCACACAACAGATGAACTGAACTTGCGTAAATAGGGTGAAGTCGTTCTAAACACTTTCAAGGCTTTGAAATTTACACTTTGCTTTTAGAATAGCACGTAAGATGGACTATACCTTGCCTCCTAAATTTCGTATTAACTGAAAACTTTTCTGGAACTAAGTTGTTGACAGAGATTACGAAGCTTTCCTCAAATGTTACATAGAAAAATCTTCCTCCGATTCACAGCTTTGGGGCCATGATATTTTCTAGAGTCTGAGTAAAAGATATGATTTTTTGGATGAGCATTAGCCAAGCTACCAGCTTGGATAAACCAGTACTCTTTCCAACTGCAGACTGGTTCCTACATTGGGGTATGGGGGTGTCATATCCCTCCTGGCAGGCATTGTTTAGACAAAATAACGAACATTTGCCGCTGCTCTTGGAAATTGCTGTAATGCTTTGCATTCTAGGGCCTTACAATGAAGAATTACGTGGGACCACACCCTTCTTGTCGGCAAAATGTAGGTCTTACACCCCCCCTCTCAAGAACTATTAAAGTGGCTTTGTCCAAAAACCAAGTACATAGTCCCAACAGGTGAAGACTGGCGTGTTTATGTAACCTTATCGCTAAAAAGATAATCACAATTGACAGACTATTACTGATACAGACAAAAGCAACTATAGGATCGGCCATGAAATTTGCGAGAAAGGCAAGACCCATAATAATAGTGTCTGCTATCAACTGCAAGTACATAGATTCAACAGGTGAAAGCCAGTGTGTTTGTTTAACTTTATAACTAAAAGGATAATTAGCATATAGGGAATATTATGTCTTATAAGATGCATTCTTCATTAGTAGAAAAGCAACTATAACGACTGACCTTCATGAAAAACGTAAAGCGGACACAAACAGCCTTTGCCATCAGATGGTCTTAATTTCCTGTTGAGCATTATACATCCCGGCATATGCAAAGTCTGACGGTTTAAAGGCATTAACGAGCTCAACAAATTCTGTTATACATAAATTATTTACAAGTCACACATAAAAGGCTTGATTCGCTCAAAACGGAGACTACATTATGTCCAGAAAATTCGATCGAACGACATTCACTGCCGCTGTTGTTAAAACTTCATCATATCGAAGGGCACAAGCACCGCGCGATGTGTTCCATTTCGCGAATACAGGACAAGAGACAAGACTACTGAGGTATATCTGAAAACGCGAAGAGTGAGAGCAAGAATTCTATGGCGTCTGCACTGAATGAAACCTCTTATTCCACTGCAGTTGAAACAAGTCGGGTCATACTTCTCGCTGTAATACCTTTGGTTATCATTATGACTGTTGTCGCAAATGGTGCCTACATTATCATTCTTGCGAAGAAGAGAGCTCTGCACACACCTTCAAACATACTACTAGGAGCATTAGCTCTCAGTGATGTTTCCGTAGGAATTGTAGCAAACCCTACATGGATGATTAGAGTATCTGAAAACCTTAACAGAAATGGAAGAAGTGTTGCTGACAAATTGAGCGGTTTAATGATGTTCTTCTTCATACTGCTTTCCTTTCTTAATATAACAATGGTGAGTGCTGATAGATACATAGCAATTTTTTATCCGTTCTGGTATCACGCCAAAGCAACGTGCAGAACTCATATCAAAGCTGCCGTCGCTGTCCTGGGTATCAGCGTTGTGGTTTTCATTCCATTGGCGATGATTGGAGTGACACAGATTGCTATTGCTGCCTATATATATGCCATTTTGATGATCATATCGCTAACGATAACATGCCACTGTAACAGAAAGATATTCCATCTCATCCGAAGCAAGATGAGACAAGTCCATACTGTTGCCAATGAGCCAAACAACGACCGGGAGGGCGAGCAGTCCGTAGCAAGGGTACTTCAACATAAGAATAATTCAATTGTCATTGTCATCATAACTGCATTGTTTGTCATTTGCTATATGCCTTTTAGTATATATTACACCGTGACATATCTAGGTATTTCTCTGAATCGTAACCAGCACGTGTTATGTGGCTTCTGGACAGTTTTTCTGGTGCTGCTGAATAGTTTCATGAACCCGGTCGTTTACTACATCCGGATGAGAAGTTTCCGCAAGGCTTTCAAAGAACTGTTCTTATCAGGCAGGCTACAAATGGGAGATAACTGAATACTGTGTACCCTGAGTCTGCACGGAAAACACGAAAGCGTCGAACGAACTATATCTTTCTTGAACTCTCCGCTCTCACTGCTATACTGTATTCGAATCGCAAAGTCTGTTAACTTTCAGCTAATGCGTCAATGCTTCTTTGTGAAAAAGAGAAACAGGAAATAGCAGCATAAAACTGCCTAGCAAACGAAAGCTATTTGTGAGGGTTGATACTAACTAGCTACTGCAAAAGAATGGATATCATGAAAACTCCATTGATGCCGTTTGGAGTGGCAGTGAAAAGTTTGCTAATCATAACTTGCGAGCTCTTCTGTCATTTTCTAAGTTAGTGGCTTTTTTAGAGTGCGCCAAAATGTAATTTTACGTACTTTTACTTTCAGGAGCTCTGAAGGAATATTTGTAAATCCGTTATTTAAATGGATTGTATAATTTGATAAAAGAAAGATTGTATATTTAGATCGTTTTTGGTATTTGTTGCACTACCTAGTCATTCTTTATGTTGCTCTAAAGTTAGGAGCTATCTAGGGAGAATTATTCCACCTTGACATCAGATGAAATGTTCCGATCTCATTTATTTAAGAACTAAGATAGCTTTGACTTTGAAATTCTAAATTTTGTGACTTTTGTTAAATATATCTTCCCTGGAGTACGTAAGGAGGATATATTAAGAATTGAAAACATAAACCTATTGCTTCTTTAAACATGAGCGGTGGAGCCAGGGGGGCTGCAGTCCTTCCACTTCTTCTCGCATTGTACTTTATTATCCGCTTCAGCAACCTCTATATCCCAGCATTTTTAATTTGTTTACTGGAGCCCCCTCCCACCAGAAATATTGTTCGACGGTCCCTGTTACAGGGCCATATAAGAGAATAACAGGAATATTTCAATCATCACTAAATAAAAATATCGTAAAAATGCAATTTTATAGAATACAATAGATTTGTATTATTTGGAGATCCCCTGCGGGAGAGATGTCCCATTAGAACTTCCGTATCTTTCAGAAATTTAGAAATATGACAGGATAAATAATTTAAATGGTTTGTGTAAATAACTCATATGGTTGTAAATGCACCTTGATGTGATATTATCGTTTGCTCGGGTAATTCATTCTACCTATATGCAGGAATAACTCAGAAATTGAGACTTTTTAGGATGAAATATTCCACTATTTAGGTGGAATATCAACACCTTGTGGTTAATATTAGATACTGGAATGGTTAAACTTGGCTCCAGTTTTTGGACATTTTCAGTAATTCTGGAGCATCCTAAAATTACATATTTCATGGTTAACGGTTTCTATTTCATCCTAAGGTGCTCCTCAAACAGAATTTCAAAAATTCCACGGCTTAAGAATAGTATAAAACCATATTTTTGATTAAAAAGAGCATGAGAAAATTTTGGGAGCCAATTTAACTAAAAGGATTTGCTGAGAATATGGCTTCCTGGACTGTTCCTAAGATTTTCAACAGACATCTCTAGGCCCAAGTAACAGCTTATCCAAAATTTCTTAATAAAATTTTTGAAATTTGAGAATATTATTCAAAAAAATGCTTTTTTTGAAACCTTGATTGTACATTTTGGCACAATCTTTAAACTCCTGACCTAAATTCTGGATTAAAACTCACTATAGTAATGTTTTAAACATTCTGGTGAATGCTAGGAGATTTCAGATTTCACTTGCGAATTCATTGTTCTTAGTTCACAACTGCATATCTGAATGCCCTGCTGTATGCGAAAATTAGAAGGTGTACAGAAAATAATGAGTTCACACTTCAAATTCGAAATCCAAACTTAAGTGCAGGTGGGTATGAAATAGATAGTACTAACATGTCAAGGTGAAAAATTGAAATCTTAGAAATATAGTAACCCGAACGCTAAGGCTAATAGACTATGCATGCGAATTAGAAATAAAGTTTTGGTCACTGTTTCGTTGGGTTATTTTGTAAAGTTTCAAATGAACTGGAAAATGTGACTTGTAAGCAATAAATGCTTTGTACTGTAGTGCCATAGCTGAAGAATATCGGAGTAAGTGTCACCATGATACTATCATTTGGTTACATGTTAAATCCCCTATTAATACAAAAACCTTCTAATTTGACCGAATACTTTTTAATAATTACAGACATTGTATCTACAAAGTATTTGTTGGTCCTGCCTTGGAGGTCGGTATATTGGTATCAGCAACCATTTTTGCTTTCCTATACTGAGTTCTACTGGGACAACTGGAATGCCCTTGGGGAAAGTCGTAATGGGATCACTTTGCGATAATACCAAGTCCTACATAAACAAGGAGACCCTACGTTGTGATGGGACATCCAATCTAAATGTTTCACTAAACTCTTAGGTCAGAAACTGATTCTTTGGAAAAGTATGGTCTAATTTTGATTCAGCAATTATGAAAATATCCAGATCGGCTTTTGTAATCTTTGAGAAATTTTTCAATTTGTTTCCGGCAGAAGCTTCATTTAGAGGTAACCAATAAGGATATTTTTAAGGTAATTTCAATATTTTTGAACTAATCACAGCAGTCAAATGGCTCTTTATCCACCGTTATAGATTCGGTACAGAGACATAAGTTATTGCTGCCCAGAGCCTATACTTTCAACAGTTATTACACTCCTAAATTGGTTTTCACCCCTAACTTCACTATCGTCCTTGAAATTTGAATCTCCTCATTCCCATTCAAGGCCCATATTCGAGTCTTTCAAAGTGCTGAATCTTGAAGATCTACTCAAATTAAATATCCTGGCTTTTGTATAAGACTTTTAATAATAATCTATCGCAATTTTGCTTCAAAGCTTATTTCATATATAATTCTGTCGTGCAGGAGCATGGTACACGCCAGACAACAAGAGGTGGTCTTTACAAAATTCATTATGATACAACTATGTATGACCATTAGTCAATAAAGCACCATGGCTCATGATTATTGAACAATATCTCTACCTGTACTCGTGTCCCTCAAACTATCTCATTGCATTCGGTCTAATTATAAACAATCTTGATCGATATTGATGCAATTACCTATCAGGCTTCATTGTGTCCTAGTCTCGTTTCGCTTTTATACTAAACAATTAATTAACCTGTAGCTGTTAGGTATTTTAAACTTGGGGGAGATTTTGTCTCGATTAGTTCAATTATCTTAAAGGCTGCTAATTCTCTGACAAACCATGTTACACTTTATTTCACAGCAATTTCTAATATCCTGTTGATTATATCTAATGCTCTACATATTCCTATTACATTCCTATTATATGAGCATGCGTACTATGTACACTGTAACATGCTCTGTTGGATGAAATAAATGAATTTTGAACTTTAAACTTTGAAATGAACTTTGCCACGTCAATTTCTAAATTCATGAATAAAATTCACAAAGTTTCTTGCAAGTGCAGAGTTACCTTTCTTGTTCCGGCGGTGTTTCATAAAGCTCAAACCAGTTTCATCCATGTTCTCGCAATCTCTATGGTCCTTATCTTGAGTTCATTCACTAGGTGTTTAACTTTGACATACGATGTTTTCACTCCTCGTGCTAGGCCATTTCGACCATTGCGTGTAGAAGTCAATGACATCTTCAATTCTGCGCCCGGGTACTTTTTGCTGCTTAACTTTGATAATTTCTCTCATATTTGCAATCGTGTCTATTTCATTTTCCCAATATCATTAATGCCAGCATGAAGTATAATAAAATCAGGTTTTCTTCCTTGCACTGGCTTGTCCGTATCTGTGGTTGCTGTCCAGGGGTGTCTACGTATCTTTACGCTATTGCTCTTTATCCGAGGACGCGTTCTTCTAGGCCATCCACAATCGAATCCCCATATGATTGCAGTTTTCTTTTTCGGCTGGGTATTTTCGCTGCTTTTTTGCCCGATTCAGTAGCTCTTTTGTTTTATTTGCTGCTTCTATTGTCGGAGTTGAGCTCTTTCTCTCCTCTTTTGTATCAAGGTTGCAAATGCGCACTTTTCTAATCCCAATGGATTTGGTCTTGACTGGGTACAATGTCTGATTGGAGAAATCGCCTGAATTTGTGGTAATCTGACTCAACAGGTTCCCCTTTATCTTGTTTCTCTGATCTCTTCTCTGAGCTTTTTCTTGTCTTTCCTCTATTGGTTCATAATATATTAAAACATAGAGGAAGCATACCTTGGAACAGACTGTCTGACACAATGAGACCTGCCATTGACAACAGTCAATTCAAAAATAATATTAAACATTGGATAGGGTGCATATACTATTTTGTCATATGTTAATAAAACGAATTGTGTGCAGGTACGATCAATTGGCCTCTATTGGCATATGTAACTATTCGTTTTTCGTCAACCAAATGTATATTACTATATGAACAAATGCATGTTACTATGAATAAATACTATTGAATTATTGTCACACAAACATGAGTGATAAGGGGAGACGAAAACGAAGAGAAATTTCCATTTTTGCAAATGTAAGCACGACTGGAAAGCAATTGAACAATGTATAACACCTATTCACAGCATACAGTCGATGCTACAATATGGCATGCTTTTCATTCGTAAACCATTTGCCATCCCCCCGCCACCCCCCCCCCCCCCAATTACGAGTATCACATAGTGCCACATCACTTGAAGGTAGAAAGGACTTGACGTTGTAACAACCTTAGCTTGTTTGAAATTTCCAAAGAATGAATTGAAAAGAACTTATGAGCGAATGCCTGATACGAATCTGTGAAGAATACCCCTTATTAAATGCGTTAAGTCTGATTCATGCAAGGCTGGCGCTCACAGAGACCTATGACGGAGCCTAAACATGATCTTTTGGAAACTCTATTTGTCTCCTGCACATCCAAAATCCAGAAGCCAAACGGGAGGCTAAGTTCGTAAGTCTTTTCAAGGACAATTTGCAAAGCCTTCCTGAAAAGACGAGGGGAGAGTGGCAAGCTCATGTTCAATTGTCTATTTATAAATTGCTATCTGATTACACAAACATAGAAAGCAAACTTCAATGAGTAGAGATATGGGGAAAACAAAACTTGGACCTACAATGCATTGCAAAATTATAGTAGTGCAGTAAGTACGATTTCAATAAAGACTCTCTTCCAAAATTCTGCTCTGATACAGATAGAAAACATAATAAGACAGAGATAAAGCTAACATTCAGATGCATTTTAAATCTCATTGTATGTTATTTCACTAAATTTTGTAAAAATTTTTGCATGATCCTAAGTGCGTAGAGCTCCAGAAATCATACATTCAATTCTCAAGCTCAGTCTCTACTCTTCTCGGAAGTCTATACATATCACTTAGCATATAATACATTTGCAAAAGCGTCTATCAAGACTCTAGTTGGATTTTTTCTTCTGCGACTCTTCAGCCATTAGACCAAGAGCTCTGAAATGAAATTATTATGAAGTCGTTATTCTTTACAGGGATTTAGTGAAATATTCATTCATATTCACTCATATTCACATTCAATTCGATTCAAAATTCAAATAAGCAGCTAAAGCAATAAGACAACTATAAACACAATAAACTAGATATTAGATATAGATAAACATAAAAGTAAAAGTAATAAATTCTCTGTTAAATTTCTTTGGAGCAGCTCACTCAATAGGTAAACTAATTGAGGAGAGAGCCCCCCCCTCTTTTGGTTGTTTTAGATATAGAGATATGATTAAAAAGAAACAAATGCTTCATGCTATAGGCTTTGCAGATACACTTTAAATTTGAATTGAAAGCAGTTTTTCCGGAACATTAAAACACAAAACACAAGAGACTCACATAGAGAATATACAACAGCATTGCCAAAGACAATAAGATAACACAACACAAAGAAAATAGGAATAGGACAAATTTACTAACTTATCAATTTGCGCAGTATCTTGAATATTGAGCATCAGTTGACCTGCATTTAGGTACATCTTATTTTGAGATTGTGCCATCTATAATCCAAAAACAGGGCAATTAAAAGCAACCGAGAAACAGCAGTAAAATTACATCACACCCATATAACACTACTCCTGTTATTAGAGAGAGAATTATCTCAAAATTCGTCGGCAATATTGTTAGGGTCTCGTGGACAAAATTTAACTCGCAAACAAAAAATTACAATCTTGCATACACAACATAATAGAGGTAAAGGTTAGTCCCAAACAGAATCTCGTTAGTCACAGAGTGCTTGCTAGGGAGAGGACACGTATACTAGGCTTTTGGCTTAATGAGGCAGGGTCGCCACTTCCCTTGTCGACGCCTGTATTCACCCATTGTTATCGCTTATTGCAGCGACCTAGCCATTCGGCAACTGCAAATGATTGGAAAATAGCAACTGCTGCACACTTAATAAAAAACTACTTGAAATCGTGTTCACTTACCACATGTGCTACTCTTTGTGCTGTTCTGATTTTTCTCAACTTTAAGTAACCGGGATTTTCTTTCACTGCCTGTCCAATTTACGATCCGGTTAAGAAAATACCCCGGTCAACAATCCGTTCACAACTAAGAGTAAGCATAAACTGAAAGCCAAATAACAGTACATTTAAGACTACACCTGATACGTGGCAGAGCGGTATGCGACTCTGAATGAAACTAAAACGTGCGGAGATGGAGCATTTATCAACAATCACAAGAAACTCCCGGGGACAACTGAACCGTGGGACAATGAGCGCCCCTGTCCCTCCCACCGGGCACATACCGCCCTGAGAACTTACGGAATAAATACCAACAGAAGTCTCAGCTGTCTGCCTATGCTACAAAAGACTATCCAAATCTTTATATTTTTAACGGGTAAGCATTTTATCTGCAGGAAGGGGTTCCACTATTCTGGTGTCAAGGCCTAGAAAGATATTGCCATGGACTTAAGACAATACCATCGCTTGATCAATTCAAACGAAACTTGACAAGAAGCATATCGCCTAAAATTAGTATAGTAACTAAGCATGATCATACAATGATCATTCCCAATGAATTTTCCATCCTGAAAACCGCTAAACTCAATTGCTGTACGTACTCATTCACTATGAGAGATGTACTATGATCTTCTATACGTTCCCTATTATCTCTTTCCCCCTTAATAACATAAACATTACAAAATAAAAGACAAGGGCTTAAGTCGAGAGTGAAGTTAACCTAACAAAACGTGACACCCTGACGGCGCGACACCATCATGCAATATGAAAAAGATATCAATGTAGCAGCTTTAGCTTCTCCTTCAGCCTGAACAACTTTCTGCTGCCTTTCTTGAATGGCTCTTTCTACCAGGAATGCAGCCCTTTGGGCTTCCTGTTGCGCTAAAATAAACAATTCAACACGCTGAAGACTATTTACCTGAAAAACTATCAAGCTGGAAATCATCCAATTGAAATATTATCTGGCATAAAAATAATCCGGCTCGATAGCTGTCCGAAACTGATTCTAAAATATCCGATTGAAAAACAATCCGATTGAAAAACTATACGACAGAAAATTGTCGGGAAACCCCTGCACGCGTGAACGCGCGGGCTCTGCAGCGTGATTCATCTTCCATTCATCACAATTTACCACGAGGACTATCATGTGTCATTTTTTCTTCTTATTGTTTATGTACTCTAAGCATGCGTAGTTTAACTTATTGACGTAAAACTTAACAGTGTACGGAAAAATGATTCAGAAGGTAACAGTTTGAAGTAAATTAATTAGTCCTTATATGGTACATAGCAATTTATTTCCCTAATATGATTGGTTATTGATTATTAGCGTAATCGTAATAGAATGAGTAAATCGCGTAGCATATGTTAGTTATCAGGTAGAGTTGCTTGAGTGCAGTCAGAATTAAACATGAAGAGTACACAAAATCACTACTGAGTTTCCTTCGATGCGTTTTCTCTCAAGTCATAATTATTCGAACCTAGAGATAGATTGCGATCTATGATAAAAATCAATCCTATTGAAAAATATCCGAACAAAAACCAACTAGCATCCCAGGGATTGCTTCATTCTCAACAAAAAGGCTCTGTAAAGCATGTACATACTTGCGTTCGAATTGGATTCGAAATTCGACTTAGAATCGGAAATTTAGTGATTCCATTGTTTTCATAAACTTCACTTTCATTGCTACCGTTGGTACAAATTAAATTATCTTAAATTATGAGATTTCAAATTTAAATTTCAAGGGAAGTCTGCTTTTGGTGATAATATTTCTAAATTTTTGCCTAACACGAGTCACACATTTGCTATGTTCTTCTTTTTATACAAAAGACTTGTAACGACCAGACTACACTACATGGTAATGTCAACAGCAGAAGTTTCTTATCCTACAAAGTTTTGAAATCTAATTTCATTAAATCACAAATAAGTGAGCAGCATAACTAGTTCGCAACACAAAAAAAGATGTCCTACAAAGTGCACCTAGTAAGAACACTGACAGACAAAGGACCGAGGCAAGGTGTTCCACTAAATTGCAATGTCTATGATATTTTGCATAGGACACATCATGAAAAGCAATTCGACGCAAAGCGTCCAGGATAACGTCAAACTTTTGTAGCATGATACAAACCACTCGCTCGTTACTTGCATCTGACAAGAAACACTAGCAAAAATGTTGCGAGTTTAAATATAAACAATGGTGCAACAGCAACAGAGTCCGAAAGAACAGCAGACACGTTTTTGCGTGCATAATGGAACGAGCTATATTGATAGATGTGGTAAACATGCGACATATTCGCAGGTGCAAAATGGCAAGAAAACTATTGAGCTAATGCATTGGCATTGGCAAAGAAAGAAACATCAACGACATGATCTCAATCGAGAAAAACCATAACTTAGCCGTATGAAAGAGCTCAGTGTTTCTTTCAATGATTGGCGACCAACAGGAGGCCATCATACTATTACGCTAGACCATGAGGTGACAATAAGGGTAAGCTTAGGACTTAACATGACAAAGTCCTTCATAATTCCATTCCACAACAGCATGCTTGTAGCAATTCCACTTTAGTAAATTTATCTTCCACTCCATTCATCCATTCATTCATTGCGTGTTTTTCTACAACTCACTGCCACCACTTGCTCTTCGCTAACAATAAACTACCATCACACTAACATTCTATTGCGTCATAACACTTTGCCCTATGTTTAGGCCTACTTTCATACCAGCTTTCCCTTAACACTTTGCCATAGCTAACCTAGCTTTTCCTTTCCACCACAGACTTTGGTTATTTAATCTTTTTGCGTAATTCCGGGGAACAAATGTACATACCAAATCAAAACTGTGAAATAGTTAGTTGGCATTTACACTGGCGATGATCGTACACAATAAAAACGCATCTATGAAAGTTCCTTGTTTTCAATACTACTAACTGTAATAAAACCAAGACTGCACTGGGTGAGATCGAACTTTTAATTACATATACATATACATATATATATATATATATATATATATATATATATATATATATATATATATATATATATATATATATATATATATATATATATATATATATATATATATATATATATATATATATATATATATATATATATATATATATATATATATATATATATATATATATATATATATATATATATATATACATATACATATATATATATATATATATATATATATATGTATATGTATATGTATATATATATATATATATATATATATATATATATATATATATATATATATATATATATATATATATATATATATATATATATATATATATATATATATATATATATTTATATATTCATATATTTATATCTTTAATAGTAATTCTACAAGGTGAAAATCAAGCATTACTAAATGCTACTTGAAATTTGCAAAATCACTCGTCAACTAAACACAGTACATTCGGAAAAATAATTCCTAACTAAACATGAATCAGGTGAAACAAAACTTTGCATCAGACAAAGTATAGGCACAAAGTACGGTACTCACTACCAATGGACAAACAAAGTGATATCACAAATGAACTCAAAACAAATACAATGAATATGGCGAGAAAATACAATATTCCGATTGACTTACCAACTTGCTTTGCTTCTACGGCTGCAGTGTATTCTCGCCCAAAACTTAGATCAGTCTAGACAACAGTAACAAACAGTATTAAATTGCCATTGGGTTAAGATCAAAGCTTGATACAACGGGCTACAACTAACAATATTTCATAGTAAAACAAGCTGACCACAATTCTCCTGTTTAACTCTAAAACAACAAACAGTATGGGAGCAACTGAGCTACGACGGCCCGCATTTCAGGGATTTCATTGGAAGTACCACATAACAAACTTCTACTAAGTCTATCAAGAAGGAGCTGAGCACTTCGAAAGTAACTATAACAAACATATAAATTGAGAAAATGGCGAGGAGCATACAGCAAATTTAATGACAAGTTTGAATGATACACCTCAATTTAATGTACGTTCACAATAAACATTGGTCCAAGGTGGTAATAGAGAGACAGATTTAAATAAAATTGCCTACACCACCAGCATTCACATAATCAGTAATCAGTAAGTACGTAGATAGAACAGGTGAAAGCTAGTATGTTTGCTTAACCTCATCATTAAAAAGACAATTATTATTCAAGAGCTATTACTGATACAGACAAAGGGGCAACTATAATGACTGATCCTTGTGACATATTATCAAGAAATACTATCAAGTAGTCTCAAAATCTTGCATAACGTGATCCTGATATGTACAAAACATAACGACTTTCACTAAAGGACTTAAAAATGCTAAAAACACGTCAATTATTTATAAGTAAAATACAAAATCAAGTTTCACTAGATGATATCACTATCACGAGAATTTATGGTGAGCATTTAAGGCCACTATAGTTCAACGTTAGCACACGGAAGAAAATACGCATCGTGCTTCTTCCTCAAGACCAAGGATGGCGTCTTCAGTTTATGAAGCATCTTACTCAACTACAGTTGAAACAAGCCGGACAATATTTCTTGCCATTATGCCAATAAAGGCTATCATGACTGTGCTTGTAAATGGTCTTTACATCATCACTCTTGTGAAGAAAAGGGCTCTTCACACGCCTTCAAACATGCTGCTCGGAGCATTAGCTCTCAGTGATATTCTAGTTGGAATTGTAGCAGATCCTGCATGGATGATTAGAATCTCTCCAACCGCAAACACATACCTCAGAAAAATTTCTGAACGTGCAAGTGGCATGATGTTCTTCTTCATACTGCTTTCGTTTCTTAATATAACAATGGTGAGTGCTGATAGATACATAGCCATTTTTTATCCATTCTGGTATCACGCCAATGCAACATGCAAAACCCACATCAAAGCTGCCGCAACCGTCCTAGCTATCAGCATTGTGATTTTCATTCCAGTTGGAATTATTGCAACGATACATATTTCTACTGCCTCATACATATACATAGCTCTAACAAGCCTATCACTAATAGCAACATGCTACTGTAACATAAAGATATTCTATCTCATCCGGAAGAGAGGTAGATTGGTCAATGCTGTTCCTAATGAGACCAACGAGGAACAAAACAGGCAATATGTAGCACGAGTAGCACATCATAAGAATAATGCAGTAGTCATTGCCATCATAACTGCACTGTTTGTCATTTGCTACATGCCTTTTACGATATACTTCCTGGTACGATATCTCGGAATATCACTGAATCGCGACCAGACAGCGCTAACCACCTACTGGACAATTTTCTTCATGTTAATGAATAGCGTCATGAACCCGGTTGTTTACTACATCCGGATGAGAAGCATTCGCAAGGCTATCAAAGAACTGCTCTGTACCAGCAATTAACACTAGAAGACAACTGAACGTATTTTCACTTAAGTTTGCGCAAGTAACAAGGCAGCACCCAAAGAACTATTTCCATAAGTGCTTGCGCAGTCTGTAATGAATTTTGCTTTGTAATGTAATGCTACTTGCTCCCTAGAAACACGCGTAGAGTACGCCCCAAAGTAATGTGCACTAGATAGGCTCATATGTAGAAACCTCTGCTTTAAAAATATCAATTTTCAAAATCTTCGTTTCAAAAGCTCCGTGATAACAAAACTCCACGCTTAAAAAAGCTGAGCATTCAAGAAAGCTCACCTCTAGTGATGGTAGTAGCGTGTATGCCAAAAATATGAATAAAATATCTCTAGCCATTTCTGCATTTGGCATCTTGTCAGCCCAATTATGGCTGTCCAATTGTAGCAATATTCAAACCTCAAAATACACATTCAATCCCGAATATATTCAATCTCTATGGCAACAGGCACGGAAAGACACGCGGCTGCTAGCAATTGGACGGAAGTCAAGCCGCTGCTACGGAAGAAGAGAGTGAGTTGCCTATGAGGAACATGTCAAGGAACACGTAAAATAGAAAATCAGTTTCATCATTACAGAACTTTTGGCAGGATCTGTTCAGAAGTGTGGTGCGTGCTCTGGAAAGGATGGAAATGATATCGAAAAGGTCCAGGTAGTGTGATATGATATGGTTTAATTATTTATACACACGAAATAAAACCTTTCAGCTTATAATATATAAAGTATAAGTAATTAAAAAGTAACCTAAGATGCTGGTCTTACAGGGGGTCGTGTTTCTAAGTTCTTCAAGTACTCCTTTAGTTCTTTTTTAAAGCGACTACTAGTCGGGAGTTCTCTAATAGCAACTGGAATGTCATTCCATACTTTAATAGCAGAATATTAAAAACTGATTTTTCCATGTTCTGTGTTTAATCTAGGAACCTGTAGATCTCTACAGTGCCTTGTTGCATAATTTGACTGCAGTGTCAGGCCCATTATTCTTCGGAGGCAAGGGGAGCACATCTTCTATTGGCAATTGATGTAATAGGTCCCTAAGTTCTGTGATGGTGAAACTGGTTTTCTATTTTACGTGTTCCTTGACATGTTCCTGACAGGCAACTCACTCTCTTCTTCCGTAGCAGCGGCTTGACTTCCGCCCAATTTATAGCAGCCGCGCGTCTTTTCGTGCTTGTTACCATGGAGATTGAATATATTTGGGATTGGATTGGATTGCATACATAGTATGAGGTTTGAATACTGCTACATTTGGACAGTCATACCCAACCTGATCAAGTTTGAGAACTCTGTCTATAACATACACGATCTGTCTATTGCCAGAAAGTGCGCATTTAATACCTTAGCGGGAATCTAGGACCATTTTCTACGTCATCGTTTTACGACGTGATCTGCTTTCGCTGTACGCTCCAATGCGTTTAAAAATATATCCGTGTTTGAAACCCGCTTTTATAATGATCCGATGTTAAATGTTTCAAGATTCCATCGTATAAGTCAGGACGGAAAGTCAATACCAACCAAAATGTATGCGTTTCCGAAAGAAAATGCATAAGTATGTATGCTACCATAGGTTTGGAAATTATCGGCATATTCCGTATATGCCATATCTTATCCATATATTTAGGAATGCGGCTATGCCTTAACACATATTCATGCCCATGTGATGATCAAATACGACTAGAAATTAAAAGTAACGAAACGAAGTGAACACAACAGCTCTTCTTCAATATACCTTAGAAAATTGGGGCTACGATGTAGAAGAATTAAATGACTGAATTCGAAATGCTTAGCAAGCACATTAAAGCTACTTACAATTGAAACATCATCAAGAATAATGTCAAAGTCTCTGGCTCTATCTGTTAGTTGTCTACGCATCAATAAGCTGACCTTAAAACGAAAGGTAATTGCAATCACATGACAAGAAAAGACTATCCGATCAACCCAAGTCTTATATATGTATACATAATATAAATAAATATTCGAAGCAACAATATTCAGAGTTCAGGTTAGAGTCTAGTGAGTTATATATATAGCTATCTAGATATATAGCTATATAGATATATTATTCTATATATATATATAGATATATAGATAGCTAGTTATATATATAGATAAAAGCCAAAAAACTTTGAAATGGAAAAATTGGAATTGGGGTTTCAAAGAGCTCTCAATAAATCTGTTCGCGCGTGCGACCCACCGCACACGCAACTTGATTTGCGCGTGCGCGTGCGGTGGCAAGCGCTAAATGACAAGGCCTGCTTTAAGTAAACGTTTCGATTACAATCTTCATCAGTACTATCAGTATATATATATAAATATATATATATATATATATATATATATATATATATATATATATATATATATATATATATATATATATATATATATATATATATATATATATATATATATATATATATATATATATATATATATATATTCTATGTACAGTACTATTTGTATGTGGATAGGAAATAAATCTGTAATGTAGTAAGCTTACTTCCTGACGCATTGTGATTAACTGTGAAGCATTGAACTGTGCAACAACAGACTTCAGAACCTTAGAGTAAGAAAGGAAATAATCATGGCGTTGGGATGGCAAACAGTGAGAAAACGTCACCTACTCATTATGAAATAGCTTCGTGAAATCCTGGGCCCAATGACAATCGATGTTGCGGCATTAGTGCTATTTGCAAATACATATATTTTAAATAACCAAGGAAGTCAGTAATGTTCAGAGCAAGAGAAAATCTATACATAAAAAAATGCAATTTATGTACTAACTTCATTACAAATTGATGGTAAAACACGCTCATCATAATCAGTTCCAAGTCTTTGATACATTGTGGGTAGATTCTCTGCAACAGGCCTTGCTAATACTCGAAGACTGATATTAACCATTTGTAAATCTACAAATAAATATAGTTTTCTTCAAATCATATAATAATTAACAAAGTAAGGAGTAAGGAAGGAGGGCTATATATCAGAATAACGGAAAGCTATCGTTATTTGAATAATTCTACAATAAAAAGTCTAATATGTACAAATATGACACTTTTAATATCGATAATGCATTGTTTTAACTTGTAATTTGGAATTTACGAAGTACAATGAACTGACATTAATTGAATAAACAAAGAGATCCTTCACTCGCAATTTAGGTGGAGTAGGAAGTTAAAAGGAAACAGAAAATACAGAGAAATATACAACAAAATACAACATTATACATATTATAATTATACATCTTTCTATTGCACAGCAGTGTATAGCTGGCTTGCCAGTTTATGTATGATAAATACTACTACTACATTTACACTACATATATATATTATATTGTATTGTATATACCAATGTAATTGACTAAAAATATGGTTGATGCACTGGCCTTTCCAAAGTTGTACTACATGAAACTCAGCAAACAGACAACCCAAAACTACAAGCTGCCAAGTTTACCAAGGATAAAGATTACGGTGCATACCAACCTTTACTTCCAGTTGGTGATGAAATTCTCCTAGGTCTTGACCTTATGTCATAGATGATAGGCCACTGGAACCATGGCACTCTACAAAGAAGCAATCCATAACAATGTCAATAAATCATGTTTTCGCAAACATAAAATACCATAACCATAAATTTTAAAGTCAACAGTGAGTTCTAGCCAATTAAAAGCAGATGCTATGAGGATTACGTAATGAATTTTGGAGAAGACAACACAGTATTTTATGAACAACAAATCATGATTTATGAAATAAATTATACATTTATTATATTAAACTGTTAACCAATATATCATATCCTAGCTTCGAATCAAAGAATTTGGCAGGACATGCTAAAAATTAGCAAAAAAGTTATCAAGTGTAATGCAACAATATGTCTGTCAATAATGAACATGTGATAGGAGATGCACAGCTGTAAATGACATGAAAGTGAACTTCACATCATCATCATTGGATGGGAAGTTCATTTAGCTGAACAGCTGTGGACCTCACCAAGAATGTCAATATCAGTATATCATAGAAGTTGCATTAGATTGTTGTCTGAAAGGATGTTGATTTGGACAAATGGTTATAACAATACTTAGATGTCAGAGTGAAGATCTCACTGCTGGATGCAAAATGAAGGGTTAAGCAGCAAAAAGTGCTCTGCGTCCTCAATACTATATCTTCACAGGGCATACTGGGTGTGTCAGGGCTTTCACACTCTGAAATTGAGGCGTGTGACCAAAAACTTGTGTGACCAATGGGGTGAGTGACTGACAATTATTTGAGAACACAACACAGCACAGTATTTTATGATAAATTGAACTCAGCAGTATTTCCCTTTCATTATTCTACCAGCAAGCCATAGCCTAGAGTGTTAAATATCGCAACGATTTCCTTTACTTATTTAGCTTGGAAAATATTACGTGGATTTAAAGGACCTGCCATAGTTCTTGCTCTATATCCTGCAAGCATTCAACTTCAAATGAGAACGGGATATGGCACTGATAGAAACAACTGACTCTTATTTCAAAAGGATACAACAGTGTTCTTACTAAGTGTACTCTTATAGAAAAAAGTGTAGCAGCACAACCAATAACATACCTAGCATTAACTGAAATTAAACAGCATTTGAATCTACAAGTGTTCTTGAGGTCACACAATGTGAATGATCTTACACACAGGTAGGATAAGAAATTAAGGGCCTGGTTACATGATCACATTTCATTCTGGTAGTCAGGCTGTCTTCGTACCTGGGATGTCTCACCTTATCTTAAGACCTCATTAAAACTGAGTAAACATATTATATGTAAATCTTCCAGCCGGGACCAGAGCTGGCGTGTTTCACCAAGTCAAGCCATCTTGGGTAATGGGCTGACATGCTGAATTCTATGCATAATTGTGCAAGTAATATCAATTCATGTGCATTGTGGGTAATTGGGTCATCCCTAAAGCCATATTGGCAGTTCTTTTATGCGCTCACACAGTAGTGCAATATGAACTGCCTGCCTGGATGAAAAGTGCTTGTTGTTCTCCAAATGTAATACCAGGCTGCAAAGTGGCCCTGTATACAGAGATATCCCATCTCATCTGCCAGGATGAAAAGCAATCATGCAATTAGCCCCTAGGTGTCTGCCAGGCCAATCATAAATGTTAAGACAGATGTTGATGCATAATTCAGTTGGCATTCAAAAAGAGGCCATCCAAAGCATCCCCATCTGGTATCTTACTCATTATTCAAAAATTGAAAGAAATTTATTCAATAATAGAACAATGATGTCATTCTGCCTTCTCAAAAGAGAACCAATACTGTCATTGCCACTCCTTTGCAAGATTTACAAAGTCTCTGGCATACAGCATGATGCATTGTAAGAAGGAATTTCAGAACACATAATATTCAACCATATATCAGCTAAGATCCAAATTGCCAAATTCTTCCAAAACATAACTTAAATAATTATATACCTATGAAGATGTATGTTACAAAAAGGTCAGCAACTTCTCCATGCCACATATGGTCTATATACCACAGGTGGCCAAGCCTCAGCTCATGAGCCAAATGTGGCTCTTTGACATTTAATCTGTGATTTGAGGAACACATTTGGTAAAGCTAAAAACAATTTTTCGCTTGAATCAGAAGGAACCCAACTTGCCATTTGCTATGTCTACTTTAATTCAATCTGGATTCATGCATCAGTTATAGGGTTTCTCATTGTTTGGTAATGTGGTGAGGGACATAAGGAAATTGTCTGCATCACTTCAATCAATTTCTTTTGGCTATCATCCATCTGAATCTTATTGCATGTTTCTCCTATCCTAGAGTAGCTTGGCCACCCCTACTATATATGGCAGGAGGAAAGAAAGTAAGGAATTAGAGCACTTACCGAAAATGTATTCCCTCAGCATAAACACCAGGTTGAACACCACCTATACGACTAAAAATAATGGCTCTGTGACCTCCATCAACTAGGATGAAACAAGATAGGGAATATCTTACAATGGTGGAAAAGAAACCCTACACTTCTAATGGAAAACCATATAACAATACAATTCAAAATTGGGAATGATACATAATGAGATTGAGTCTAACATCAAATTCAACAGTGCTGCCAAAAAGTCTCTAAAAATTTACATACTCTACCAACAACAAAAACGCTCATAAATAAAGTGTCTTTCTCCTTATAAAGACCACAAGCACAGTCAATGCCACCTTAAGTAAAATTCTAAATTCCATTGTTTGGAGCATTAATGATAGTAAATTAAAACAGCCTAATTACATACAAAGAACTTGAAACTAATGCTAAAGTTGGTGAATATCATGCTAGATGCACATTCTTCACTCGAGTAAGATGATCTAATTTTGAAGCATTTAGGTGTTAGCTGAATATCCAGAGTGTTACTACCCATATGCAAATGAGTAGCAAATGAGAGCATAACACTCGGTTTGCTCACACTGCAGAATGTTTTCTCAAATGCTACTACACACCCAGGAATGGGTGTGATAGGGTGTTGAAAGGTGATAGGGTGTTGACAGGTGACAGGGTGTTGAAAGGCGATAGGGCATGGTATAATTGGAAAATGTGAATATTTTCGATCTGTAATAACAATAATCATGATGTAAATGTGCCCCGACGTGCATGCTGTTTGACAAGGAATCTATATAGGTGAGAAACAACAGAAAATAAATAAACAAACTGGCTTTACATTCTAAGCCAAAAGTCAAGAGCACACTTCAAGTGCACAACTGAGATCAAGTGCACATTTGTAGACCTGACGTTTTGCTCGTTCACACTCAAGATCTTGTGGAAAAAAGCCATATTCTGCAGTCAGGTATTCTGCTACTTGCCAGCCACGATCACGATGATCTCCAATTTTCTACGTTCAGCGGCTAGCAATAAGGCAAGGTCTAAAATGTTTTCTCAATAAAGTGCTATACCATGCTTTTGAGAAAGTCTAATCTGCTGACTGCCATCGCGATCGAGTCAACTATGCTATGGACTTTCATTCCATAGAGGGGGGAGTACTTGGAGATACAAGAAAATCTTTGAAGTCAAAAACTACTCAAGATCATTACTATCAAAATATTTGAAAAAGAAAAGATTTTAGAGTTTTGCATTTGTGCGCATGCATAAAAAACTGTGAAAATTAGTTTCGTAATGGGATAACTGATACTTCAGCTCAGTATACGGTTGCATCATTCTGAGTAGTCATGAAAGAAACTATAGCCAAACTTACCAGTGTAAATCGATTCTTTGATGCCATAACCTATAGCACCTGCTCCGATGAGCAGCTTAAGCCCAAGTCCAACCCCTCTTGGGGCACCACTGCCAAATCTTTTAGCAAAATCACCCAGTGTCTGAGCCATGTTGAAAATGTGGTCTTCAACCTCGTGTAGGCATGGAGCCTGAGAACTATTATTACGCAATAGTGTGTAACAGCCACGGAAGCCATGCAGTAGAAGACTGGACAGTGAGGTGTTTACTGATTTCCATATTTCATGTGACCATTGACATACCAAGTTGAAGAGAAGACAAATCATTACTTATAGTGCATGAAATGATACTCAAACTCTCACATCGCAAAAAGCATTCGGACATTATTGTACCCCAACACGTGGCCAATGAGCGTGCTTTTACGGCAGTTCCTCTGTTTTTCGACAATAATACTCCAAGCCAGAAACCAGGCCGGTGTTTCATGGGCGGCAAAAATGTCCAGGGGAATCATGTGGTATAAAATCAGAGAACGTATTTCATACTTTATGTTATCAAAATCAAATGAATAATGCGTGTGCAGGAAAATAATGAACTTTCTTGCAAGTCGCAAAGCCCAAAGTTGAGATCAACCAAACTATTAGGAGATTTCTCCTTCACTTCAACGATAAAGTAATAATAAAACATTTCAACAAAATTTCCGAGGGTGGCAAACAGCTGGCACCCTGTTGCCCAGGGGCTGCATGTGCCATCCCATGCCACCCCGTTGCTATGAGCCTGCAATATACGCAAACGGTATTTTGGACATCTTAAAGCTAATATTGCTAAAATATTTTGCTTCGTCATTTATACGAGCTGCTATACAAAAAGAGTAATAATAAAATTTATAACAATAGTTGTTTAAACTATCTTTTAATAATGGATATAATCTACTAATAACAATAACGATGTTCCTTTTTAGATTGATTTTTCCCCTATTTGTCATCGTACTTAGTAAATGAAAAATAGTTAGGAATGTGAATTATACTTCATTTGATTATAAATTTATAAAGAGAAATTGCCTCTTTAATTTTCTTTTGAAACTTATGTACTTGAATACATCTTACTATACAATCATACGTTGTGGACTCTAACGTTAGGTAGTGTATAATTGGTTATTGGCTATTTGCCGTTTTTAGCATGTTAAAAGGAACACAAAAACCGTAAAAAACAAAAACTACTACTTCTACTACAACTTCTACTACAAAGCGGCATACATATAAATATATAAATAAATATATATATATATATATATATATATATATATATATATATATATATATATATATATATATATATATATATATATATATATATATATATATATATATATATATATATATATATATATATATATATATTGACTTTCATCCTGAGAGATACTTGCACAAGTCCATTACTGGGCTATGATTTACACATGATTGTGTTATGATTGGCACAGCTTCAATGCTGCAATGTGACAAAGGAATGGATGAAACAAAAACAAGTTGATAAAGTTATGAATGAACTTTACTGTGCTTCCAACAAACTCTGCTTTTATAAAAAGTGAATTTGTATCATTGAAAGCGCAAAATCCTCTAGAAATCTCTGATCAGAGCATCAACGTGCAACTATTAAAAAGAAAGAAATAATTTGTCTGCACAAAAGTAACAAGCCGCATTACATAAGTGCAAAGATATGGTAGGCATTTTATGTCAAGCAAAATTTGCTATAAAGTGTCGAAAATTTTCCTGCCACAGCCAAAGTTCCTTCATACAAAGGTAAGAGGTGATAGCTAGAAATTAAACGCAAGGCATATAAACTGAAGCATGTTAAATATCAGCATATGTAATTTAGCATAAAAAGATATATGTATCGATCACTATGAATTTATGTGTAAAAAAATTTAATACTCTATCGGAATTCACAAGTGCACGGTTCATCAGTTTTCCGCACTTTCCACCTGGGATCCTGCCACAGCAAGAAGCTTCTCTCCAGAGCCTGCAAACATATATCGACAAACTATAACATTCTAAAATAAAATCCCTATTAAAACTTTGAACACATGCTTACCACCATAATAAAACAGAAATGAACGCCACTTCCAGCAATGATTACTAACTATGAGCCAAAAATGACCCCAAAATCAGAGTTGCTACACGGCGACAGCACGAGAAATTAATCTGAAAAGTTGCATTCAATAAGTTTGATATTTCTAAAGCTTTATTCAGTACCTGCAACTGCTCGAAGGAGCAATCCATGCTAAAGAAGTGACTATATAGCGATTCAAAGTACATGCGGAACACAAAAATTCCCTCTGCGGGCCGGATGGTGGCCCACGAGCCGTATGGTGCCCACGAGTCATAGGCTGCGAACTCCTGACACATGGGAGCATAAAATTGTCACTATCCTGGACATTGATCATCATAAAGAAGTTATATGTGTCTTGGAGCCCATTTTCTACTAACTATGAAGCCATGGGTTGTCACCTGTTTGCTTCCCTAAACCTAATCGGAGAAGTGTTGCAGATTTCTACAGTACCCATCAATATCACACGTAATTGCAGAATATTTTATCAGGATATATATTTATTACACTGACTTGAGAAACAAAAATTCATGAACTATTGAATGAGTTAAGGTGACTAAAGGAATTTCCCAATCATAAATGTTGGAAGATACAGCTACAAAGATACATATCCTGATGTTATCATCTCATTCTAAGGTTATAGCAACAATAGAATATTCTGCTGTAAAGATAAACTGCTGCATAAATTGAAAACAGCTATTATGCAAAATACAAATTGCACAATAGGCTACCTATTTCCACTGAAAACAAAACTAAATTCTTCTTAATTTTTTAAAGTAGTAAACAAATGCACAAATAGCCATATCAATAATAAAACATAGAAAATAAATAAAAACACTTGCCTGATCCTTCTGTAACCTTTTCAAAACTCTCTAGTGCTTTGCTGGTATTTTTTTGCAGGAAGTCAATTTCACTTGGTGTTAGCTGTCAATAAAATACCATACTAGTTATAAATTTTCATACAGCTAAGACACGTCACATGCCAAACTGCCAATCTTTATAAAGTACTCTACGATGATATTTTACTCACCTACAACATGAGAACCCAACAAGACGAGCTGGATTCTTTTCACAGTACAGCTGCAGTCAATGTGAGCATAAAAATGGCTTACAAACGTACATGGTAGTCAGTGGCCAATAACAATAAGAACAGCGCTCGCACCCTTCGCTCGCACCCTTGTCAGAGCATGCCTGGATGATTATATAATTGACTCTTCATGTAACGTAATGGTGTTCTATGTACTAGTATATTTTATATTGTATCATGTTCCTTTAGCCGTCATGTTGCGTGTGCCAATCTTATGTTCATGTGGAGTTCTGTTGTGAGTAGTAAACACCCTTTCCGGGCAATGTGCTGCACCTGTCAATGTATCTGTCATTTGTCATGTACTGTGTTATTATTATGTACTCTGTGCGCAATGATTTAGTTTTAGTCTTTGGGTTGAATAACTAGTAAATACAACAAGAAGTATTGTTTCTGAGTTTGAAGCCTACATTAGGCCTAGGCTTGAGGCCTAGGCCTAAGATCGCCTCCGAGTATGCCAGAGAAGACCATATCATGTTATTATTACACGCTACATTCAGAACATACGTCAAGCTGATAAAACACACGATACGACAAGAACAGTTCAAATTGATACAAATTCCTAAACGAAAACAGAGTGTGTAAGGGCCACTTGTCAATTGTGCAAAAGAGCTAAATATGCTTTCACTCGAAGCTCATGAAATTTCAACGCCTCATTGTTAATGTTGACACTGTTATTTTAATTTCTGATAAGTAAATTTCATAAGTACACTCTCATACACTGCCTACTTTAGTATAGATTATGCTAAGGCTAATTTCATAAAGTTAACTGGACACATAATGGATATGCCTCTTTTGTAAGTTGACGTTTCTATTCAGGCATCATTTAACATAGTCATTACCTGACCATTGGTTGAGTGGGCCCTCTTCCTAGTCTACTTAAAAAGCAAATATTAGGGTTTTCCGTCTACTAACTTAGGTTCTTTTTGAAAACAACTATTACAACAGCGAAAGGTCACACGTTACGCGTGGAAATATACTAAAAAGTAGCGTATGCCAGAAAAGGAAACACGTCTTCTACGTACATACACAATTGTTGAAGGATCCTGCAAGATACACTAAACGGTGTCAGATCTCATATCGCTTCTATATTTCTAAGTAGAATCCGTCTTAGAATATCAACTGGCATTTTCCTCAAAGGTTGACATAAAAACGACATAATTTTCTCAATCAACTAAACTTTGAGCTTCTAATTACAGAAGCTGATATCGCTAAAAGAGTTACAAAGTGTTGTGTGAAGATCTAACAAACATTATAATGTTTCTATTATCACGAAAGTCGCGTTTCTCCTTAACTTTTTTGCCTCCATTCAAAGGAAGTAATACTGTACAGCTATTTTTCTGTGAGAGCTTATTTGCAAAAATGATTTTTTAGGTGGGGGCTTATTCGAAGGTGGGGGCATATTCGCGGATATCCGGTAATTATTCTAATTCGATTGAAAACATATTAGCTAACAAAATATATACATGATTGTATACATATATACAGCGTTAACTAATCCAAATAGAATAGCATTAAAATACATAAAAAGTCTGTATACTCTAAATATTAGTAAAAAAATCAACAGGTGCTATGGTCTATTTGTGGCTTCATTGTTGACAGGCAGGCACTGACAAGCACCGCATCTACAACATGGTCCATCCGAGTTTTTACTAGTCTCTTAAAATTTTTAAACTTTTTCTGTTACTTTCAGCTCGTTTGGTAGGTTACTTCAAATCTGTGGCCCAATAGACTTCAGACTATTAGAGCCAAAAGTTGTTTGATTAGGCTTTACACGGGCTAAATCATTTGGATTTCGTAAAGAGTAGCATGATGTCCGAAATTTAAAAAATGTTCTGCATAAATGGTGGATTTAATTGTTTGACTGTTTAGAATACTTCAATGCAAAGGCTTAGAATATTTGAATATTTGAATGTTTTGAATATCATTATAAGACAAACTATTTACTATTCCTCTGATTCAATACGTCGAGTTCCATACATACCTACTGAGCTTACCAAGCAGCCAAAAGCTCTACAAATAATATGCAACTCTATATCAATACTAAACAACTAATGCAAATACTCACTGATTCTCCGAGCTTCCGTAAGGCAGCCAGTATCTCTACAGCTTGCTGGCTATATGCATCTTGGGATATTTTTCCAAGGTTTGTGTCTCTCTGAAGCTGCAAGTAAGATAAAACTTCACTTGCAAATGAGCATGATATGCAGTGCTGGGGCTACAGGAATGTATGGGTGTAATAACCACCACTTCTTTCTGAAACTGTGGAAAGTTAGATCCATCCAAAACTGTTATTAAAAACTATTGAAATTTCTCATATGCATACTAATGACTTCATCTGATGTTTTCTATCTGGAATATGTTGCAGGGAAGTATGAAAATCAGTTTTTGGCTGCATACCTTACGTGTTTAAAGAATTTAAAATGAAATGAAGAATATAAGGATGGAACATATTATATTTGTTTCATTGATCAATTATTAGCCGGCAATCAGAGTTACGGAGGTTTAACGATAGAAACATCAATAATCACGTGCCCCAAAAGCATCCCCTATGAGATGCTATTGCACCTGATGAGCACTAGATATAATGCTGAAAGAAGATGTGGTAACGTATTAAGTGAAAAGTGATGCGTAGGATCATTAGTGATTAATGGTAATTATAATTGGAATGTGTTTCTAAGGCCAAAAAAGGCATATAAATAGCAGTCTCTTGTTGACTCTAAGTGTGACTTTAATTTTGAGTCAAACTAAAGCGAAGGTTACAAAAAAAGTTTCTTTTAATGTAATGCACAAAGCAAATAAAGCATATAAACATGTGTGTACTTGCATCTGATAGCCTCTGTCTGAGCTGTCCGGGCTGCTTTTTGGCGAAAAGCTTTATTACTTCTGGTGTTTTAAATGCTTCACTTATTGCAGCTTGTATTGCCTAAGAAAGAATAGTACATCAATGCAATCTAAAATGACTAACAATACCTTTAACAAAGTTAGTAAACAGAATATCTAAACAAAGTCTATTTATCATTAGCAATGTAATCAAACTAAAAATAAATATAAATTGGTAGTTTATAACTAAATAGGAACAGAAGATCAGCATAAATTAGTTGCTATTTCATTCAACTGTCACACAGTACAAGGCCTTTTTATGATGAAATTAGCACCAGGGGGGTACAATTGCCTATGCAAAGTCACAAAGGAGGACAATCTGCTTTCAAAAAATTATTTATTTCTGCTACTGTTACTTTTTGTTATTCTTTCACTGATTTCATTTTTTTGATACATTTCTGTTTTTATAATGCTTTCCTTGTGATAACACTACCATTTTGTGAGAGCAACGGAATACCATCATTCAAATTCATCATGAAATGCCACCATCGAAATCTATAGTTGACTTATTCCTGGTGTAACAAAACCCACCATTTTGACAATTTTATTTAATACAACAAGGTACATCTCGGGGCTGACACTGTGGAGTGTTCACTGTGTCAACTTTTATCTTTTGCAGTTATTTCCTTTATTCATTTTGTATTTATATATGGTAGTATTTTATATGTAATAGTTGTAGGGCTGCAATGCATTTTCATGCTCCCTGCACTATCCTCTTGCAAAGTATTGCACTAGTGTTCTGTAAATGTTTAACTGCCTGTATACAAAAAATGCCATCATAGATCTCTCTATGAGGGTGATCACTTGTGCAAAACAAAAAGTTTAGCATACATACTTATCCTAGGATACATACTTATCTAAGATTTAACTTGCAGGATACATACACATCTTCTCAACTGATCAGATGCTATTTTCATATCTGGAGGCAACTTTTTGATCTGTGCTGCCTACTTTCCCTTAGGTAAATTATTTCATTTCATTTTCATATGATTATATGATATATGATAAATAAAACTTTCCTCTGGGCCTTGCAACTCCTACTCAAATAAATGCAACTCCAGCTTCAAAACTGTTGAAAACACTGGTCCTATCTAACATTTTGTAATGCATTAAATGTACACATGACAATTTTCTTGAGGTCTACCACTGTCTTGATAAGTATGAATGTTTGTCATTCATAATTGGTAATTATAAATAATATCAACATCACACACCCTAATTTTATTACCACACTTATGACGGAAGAGAAATATAATATTGGAGCTAAAATGAAATCAACTCATTCACATAAGATCATATCACAAATGTGAGTGCATACCAGCTGCATGCTGTTAAGTTGGTCAACTAGGGTAACATTACCAGCAGCCATCTTTTTCAAAGTTGCTTCAAATTCTTTTAGCTGTTCTAACGTCTCTGTTTTTGTTTCTTCATATTCATCTTCTTCAAGATCATCTCTACAACATACCATATATACTGTAGGGATTTATTTCAAGAAAATGCCATGGAATAGGGTGGGTGTATGCTACAAAATCGTCATTAGGAAGCTGATTATCAACAATAAATTAACAAAATGTATGTAAAGAAATAAACAATCATAGTTCAAGCAGTTCCATAAATGCCAGGGATATGGATCCACTGGTGGGTGTGGCCAATTGGGCTTGCGATGTATAGCAAATATCTGTGCACACTATCACAATATTCTCCCAACTGACCTAGCATTCCTATCAATTTGCTAACTACTACAGATATATATATATATATATATATATATATATATATATATATATATATATATATATATATATATATATATATATATATATATATATATATATATATATATATATATATATATATATATATATATGTATATATATATATATATATATATATATATATATATATATATATATATATATATAAATGATATATGCACCATACTGAGAGCATTAAGGCACTACCTGCATTCTTCTAAATCTGATAGCTGAGCCATTAGACGATCTAGCTGCTCCTCTAGGTTATGTTTAAGTTTGTCTGTTTCACTTTTTCCCCTGGATGCCATGATAATTTCTCCTTTAAGAAATAGCATAAGGTAAACATGAACAAATGATAAAACATTTGAGAACACCACTAAAAACCATTCTCTAATTTCATTACTTGTGGGTGCCTAATATAAGGGGGTACCAGTTAATTTTTGGATTTATTTTTGACCCATAGAGACCTTACTAAGATACATGTATCGCATATTAATTTTTCATCTCACATTTTCATCTCACACAATATTTTAGTGCCGATTCACCCAGACAATCAAATATCATAGCTTAACTTTTGTGTGCACAATGGTGCTTTTCACAATTGATGCAATGCTATGTGACATTCCATTGCTGCCAAGGAATTTTACTATAGGCACAATGTGAAAACTAACTCATAAATCTATCTATCACTCTTTTATTGTGCATTTCATGATTTCCAACTCCCCACTTAGTAAATATTTAAAAAAGCCTTGTGGCCCCACTCCAGCTACCAGGGTGCATTCCGTGCAAAACTCACGCAGGACTTACGCCAGTAGTTCCTCAGGTGTACGCCAGGCTACAGGCTGGCGGCGCAAAGATCAAAAGAACCGAGCGTCGAGATTTGCACTTAATTACGCCAGTACACCAATGAGTATAGTTTAGGCCATATCCACCCCGCCACGCCAACAGAGAAGCTAATTCCACGCCGGTGATCTTCGGGCCTAAGTGCATGGAATGCCCCTTGGTCCAGCTATCATAATTTTATTAGGCACCAAAGACTAAGTGGTTTTCCTGGATTCAATAAACTTCAGCTCAAGCTAGTGCGATACTTTCCAACTCCCTTCCCCCACATTTATTCCAACCCCCCATTTACGAAGATTTGATTCGTGAACATATATGCGGAAGTGAGAGAGATTACCAAGGCGCACAGCAACAACAGTGTATATTTACTATAGGTTGTAATAAACCTTCAGACCGAAACAAATCAGAGCAAGCCTCCTGTGATTAGCCCCTAACCGTGTAACTAATTTCCAGATAATACTGCTGCAAGATGCTTCCCAATCTGTTCGTCATGCATTGTTATCAGTGCGTAGAAAGCTAAAACATAGCTTATGAGTATAGTACAACATACCGTTAGTTCACGGGAGGAACACTTGCTTTATCTTTCAGATCCTGTTTAATGAATGCAAAGAAACACAGAGCTTCCTTCAAGTTAAATTCCTGATATTTTACAACTCAACTCATCTCCCCTGCCCAATGATTGATCAATCAATCACATGAATCCGAGGCTCCAGTAAAGCCTTGTCGAGTCCTCGCTGGTTAAACTATCTGCACTCCTTTTAAAAGGGGTCATTCAATTAGTACGTACGCTCTAAATTGGCTAAAATTTAACCCCCCCTCCCCCTCGTACGCACACGTACGCTTGATACTCACCCCCCTTTTTGCGTACGTACTCTTGGTTGTTTGACCCCCCCCCCCCTCCCATCTCTAACAGAATGTTTCTAGGCATCTAAAACCACGGAGAAAGACTTTTTAAGCTTTCACGAGACATTAAAATGATCACTTCAAATGTATTTCATGAAAAATCTGTAGTGCTGTTCAAACAAATGGCCACATAGGGTATAATATGGCGCCACAATGGCCTGGTAGTTTGACGGAACCCGAGAGGGCTAGGTAATATGGGGCTTTCAAATATACATATCTCATCGCATGTTTCCAATCTGGCACGCTAGGCAACGGCGAAAAACTGGGTGTTCAGCCTTGTAAATGCCACTAGTAAATGCCGCTATTACAATGGGAAAAATATCGCTAGGTTTCAGGTTATTCAAAATTCCTAGGGGCCACATTGTCGGATTCGGCCTGAGGGCCGTAAGCTTGACACCCCTGTACTAGAAGTAATTTCACCTGAATACGTACTTCATTAATTAATTGTTGCAGGATGTATGCAAAAAGCTAATAATTTTTTGCTTTGCGTACGTACTTCATGTGTCAACCCCCCTCCCCCTTGTACGCATTCGTACGCATTTGCTTGACCCCCTCCCCCCCTTCGTGCGTACGTACTAAATGAATGACCCCAAATATACTTAGTAAAAATATCAAGGATCAAGGCTCAAATTCCCTGAAATTTAAGAAAGAAAGTTTAGCTTCTAAAATAATGAAAAACTGAAGTTTGAATCAAAGGGTGGCGCCAGGATTTCCTTGACGGGGACTACATACTTCAACTGTTTAACTGATATGACACCCCTTAAAGTTACTAATTGCTTAGATATAAAAAGGTATGGATTCTGAAAACATTTACACTCATTTTCAGGGATCAGTCAAACTACCTGGAATCAGATCTGTCATAGTGACGTATGAGGACCCACTAGGGTAGGGTAGTGTTTAGGCACAGATCTATGAAGAACTACAATGAACATTAAGAGAAAGAGGTTGAAGAGTCTTACTGTATATCTCCCGCTAGCATGCTTGCCTTGAAGTTTGGCCCACACAGCGACTTTTATGCCAGTGGTGGAGATTTCTACAACAGGCAACTGAATTGGTGTCTAAAACATGCTTTTGAGTATCGGTTTATAGTGGCAAGCAGGAAAAAGCTAGCTATGATGGAAATTCTGGCGTCTTCGCTACATGTACCAGTATCAGCTGTTGCTTCAGTAAGCACACGCACCAAACCAATGTGTAGGAACAGATCGAGCAAGACTTGTTTGGGAACGGCGCAGAAGGAAAATTAGCAACATCCCTTTAAATGCTAGTTGGCTCCTTGATAAATGGGGGCCCCTTTGTACAGGTAAGACAAGACATCCTAAATGCCTTTCAAAATTAAAGACTAATATCAGTATTCTCTATGCACCTCCTGTTACTCCCTAGTCTTTGAAATATGTAGCAATGAAGCAACAAACTGTGTTAACGAATGGGATGGTGAAGTACCGACTAAAGGAGAACATTGGAGGGGGGTTTCGGACCCCAGCATCCCCTAGTAAATTCACCCCTGAAAATATTGCCCATTCTACCGTGTTAACAATCAAAAATAGCAAAATGGCTTCTAGACAAACTGCTGAGGATAAATTGACAAGACTCTCAAGTCTAAAATAAAATTCTGAATTGTAAATTGGTGTTTGAGGATGGCAGTTTTGAACACAAAATACCCAACAAATCATTCAGTAAAATTATACAGTGTACTAAACAAACAAAAATGTGCATCCATTGATCATCTGCGCAGAGTTGCTTATCACAAGTTAAATATATGGAGCGCTAAACAACACAAGAAGATACTTTCCTCTGAATAAATCCTTTGACGTCTAATACGCAAAATTATAGCTAGATAAGGTTCAACAACTTCTGGCCTATGATTGCCGCCTATTCATAAAACATGAGGTTTGTGACGGGGATACGTTGTCTGTGACCTGGCGAAAAGGCAAGCAATTTGCAAATCAATAGAGATAGTAATATCCAAATGTAGGCTGTCCTTAAATTAAGTCGCCAAGGAATAATAACTGCAAACTCGAACCTTCTTATGTTAATACCCTGATGTAGGTTCAAGTTAAAGAACCTGAGCTGGGAAAGACATGAATGGATGAACTTCAGGTAGATTGCAATCACTCATATTGTAAGGGGTACTTGTGATATAACTAACTGGAAAATTTGAATTGAGGACTGATTGAAGATTGAATACCCACGATTGGACTATTGAGACAAAATACTTACATGGGAGTCGAACTAACTCCTAGATAACAATCAACTCACTGTTCTTAATCACTGCCTAGCTTGGTGAGTTGCGCTATTATTGCTAGAAATGTTTCTACGAAGCGGTTATATATACTACATTGGTAGCAAGTGATCATCTTTGTCATCATCGCTGCTGTCAATGTCCAGTGCATCAGCCATTCCCTACAGGAGAAGGACGCGTTAGGAAAGTATAAACTCAAGATGACTCCATGGCTTCCTTACAATCACCATGACCCAAATCCTCGCCAAAATAAATATACATGAGTGATTTTTCTTGCCTATCGCAAGATTAGCAATAGGATCAATAAACTTGAAGCTTCCATGGTAAATTACATAAGGCTTGTTATGCAACTTACTCCACAACTTGTTCTAGCAAAATATTTAGGCGTATGACAAGATTCACAATGGTGGTAAATAGCGTACAGAAAGGTAGCGAGAATTGGCTGCAAAGGCTACCTTCTTTACGAAGGAAAATAAGATTATGAAATAATACAGAAAACTTCCTGCCTTTATCCAAAATATTCAAGCTTTTCTCTACTGCATTATCATACTAACTATATAGGTACACATATGTTGGATGAAAATTTGCATATAAACATTTGTGAACTTAACAAACTCCGCAACTGTTGGATTTTAGACAAAATTGTTAAGTAACCTCGAATTACTTAACCGTTTGGCCCAAAATCCAACAGTTGAGAAGTTTGTTGAGGAATTTGTTGAGTTCACAAATGTTTTTCTCTGACAAGTGTTGGACGAAAGAAGCTTTTCAGTATGTCTAACAAATGTTGCCGCTTTTTGGTGCTGTAGTAGTCTCGAATTGCAATGAAAAATCTCGAATAGAGCTAAATATCTTTCGATGTTGACAAGAACAATGAAATGGGCAAAAATACATGAAATACATTAGGCTAGAATACACTAAACCATCCACAATACTTCTAATATACATATATGCAATATGCAAATGTATAAAGTTGTACCTTATAACTATTAATAGGTCGATCTGGTCTTCTACAAACAAAATCGCACCCATCCTTGTAAGAAAGGAAAGAAGCATGAGACAAAAATAAACAAAATACGCAAAATATAAATGATTACTTGTGTATCGAAGCATCGACTATTTCAATCGAGTGGAGTGAACATCACTAAGGGACTTTTCCGTCCAAAGGCAACTAGGCAATGAGGGTCTAAGGGATACTTATTAAGTGAGAAACTCGTGTATTAACCACGTTTATGTGGAACTCTCAAGAGCTGCATCACAAAAAGTAGAGCGCTTATACGTGCTTGGTATTTAGAATTGTCGATACAGGCTGGTAACGGAATATAAACATCTGATATTGACTAAAAGCTATGAAGGTCATCTGGTCAAATATAGTCCATACAATGAGAAATATAGGGCATAAGAAAATGAAGCAAGATCAAATGGATGAAGTTATACACGGGAAAATACAGATAATTCGAAGCACTGTGTTGATATTCATCAGCAGGTTGCTAAACGATGCAAGCACTATTGATAGACCAATAGCATATAATGAGTTCCCCAAAGAGGCTGAAAAGGGTACTTACTGCTGATAAATTTCCAAAAGCGCGCCAGAAAGCATAATTTGGCATTTGCTCCACGCCCTTAGCACCCCGCACAAATCTTTGATACAAAAACCCAAATAGGAGATAGGCGCTAAATAGTGACAGAACTCTGTTGAAAGATAAAAATGGGGCATACATTAGTAAGAACAATGTGCTGCTATACATATGAGTGGCTACGGCTACTAAACGGTGATCGAGACGGATATCAGCCTGGGGCATGAATACATGCATCGCTGACAAAGTTGTGGCTTATCGAGGGGGAGAGGGGGGCTGAATGATCAACGCTTGCACTATGATAACATCAAATCTACTTATAATTGATCTATGGTTTAAATGCATAGTTGTAATGTAATGATAACTATTGTGAATGTACATTGGAAGTTTACAACTAATTTTTTATACATATCTGCTGTGAGTAAGGGAGACTCGATATATACCTCTCTTCATTCGTTTGGATTTCTACCTGCCCTTTTCAACATCATAATTATACGTCACGTCTCGGTCACCATTATGTATTTTGAGGGAGAATTCCTATCAATTTGTATTCAGATTACACATCTGTCAATGAAGGATGCCACAAAAGAAAACAAATTGACAGGAATTCCCAACCAAAATATGTGCTTTATACAATGTTATTTCTTTGATCAGAGATAATCCTCTCTAATTTTTCAATAACTCCCATGCCATTAGGAATGTTCTTTGAAAATGATTCTTAATTTCAATGGGTGCTCTTGTTCAACAGATCCAAAACTTTTCCTGCATAATAAAGCTCAGCGTTTAGAGCTACAAAAGTTTTCTGGCATGGATATGATTATTATAACATACATACAATCAGTTCACAAAGATTGGTTAACAGGGTGTCAACTACAATAGCTGTAGAAATACTTACACAATTATAAAAACTACTCCTCCACTCAGTTTCTTGCTTGTAACTGAGGAGCATGCATATTTGTGATTGAACTCAAATAAGTAGTAGCAACCCTTCCGAGTGTCTCCATTCTTCCAGCGGCTCTCCTCTAGTACCTTTAACTCAGGTTCCTAAGGAGGAGAATTGAGCCACTTTCAAAGAAATGACATTCTCACCTCACCAGAGGCTCAGTTAGTACATTACTATTCTTATAATGATACAAAAATTTTGCCAAATACTATTGTTCTATATCAAAACTAACAATGAAGAATTCTAACAGATTCTGCACTTATGACAATAGCAAAGTTGATAAATGCTACTCGTCTAATTGGTCAATTTAATTCAGACAATTCCAATTATGGTATCTTGCTAGTCTGCTATCACAGGCAATCATGGTTCATCAATCAATCAGGCATACGATAGTAAGCAATGACACATTTAACACTCAAGCCACAACTGGAACATAACTGGTAGCTTGTGAAATTGTTCACTACATTCAGCATGCATGTTAAATTCACAGTAGCCTGTCACTGTCGACCTCTGCTAAACAATATTTTTTGAACTCACAAATGGAAATTGATAGTCTCCAGCACAGTTCAAGTGCAATGGTAAGACAACTAGTGAGTGAAAACTGTCCTTGCTAAAGGTTGGCCTTCATGTTGGGCCAATTCTGTCCCTGTAGGTAAACACATATTCAATCAAGTGCATGGTAATTATCAACTTCAATTGTTGGGGGCTATTGCCCCAGTTCCCAACCTCCAGGCCCCCTGGATCCACTACTGTAACTGTAGTCCTGTGTAGTGGCATGTAGTGTGCAGTGGTGTAGTACAGTGTTTCTGTTGTAGTGAGTTGAATCATTGGTGTAATGTGCTGTTTAAGGGGTAATTTAGAATACATATTGTAAGAGCCAACCGCAGTTGGGGATTAGATGACCACATGTCTTTTTCCGCTGTAGCTGACTCAATTTAATCAGTACTTGTGCTATTTACTTTAGTGTTATAAAACAAAGTGCGTACAGTAATCACTTTTCTGGATCAAACCAAAGTTTGAATGAAGATATACAAGCCACACTACCTTGCCAGACTTTTCACAGACAACCTTAACCCACGCTTCCCTACTCTGTTTGTCACAGTAACTATTATACTTTGCACCATCTTTCAAAATAATGAAAATCCAATCCTCTAAGAGAAAAGTAAGGAAATGTAGTGCAAACAATCTACACAGATGTCAATAATGGTGAGCGATGACAATATAAAAAGTATAGAAACAACAGAAAAAAGATGGAATCGCTGCTATTTGGAACTTGTCCTGTATTAGCAATACATTAACTGGGGACATTCCACAGAAATGACACATCCATGTCAAACAAGTCACACAAGATAAATATGACAAAATAGCATCACTACACACAATTTTTTAAAACAGGTAGTACCAACACATAAAGTGGTTTACAGGCACTTAATAAGGCATCTGAAACTGTGAAATATAAGTTAAGATTTAGCACAAAATTAAGTATATACTGAATTTTGCCACACAAATCACTATGGAATGGCTGCAACAAAGTATTAGGTCAATACTCTACTTTATTGTGCCTATATACCAAGGGCTTTATCTGTATTACTATTACAATACATCTTACAGTCAAGAATACAAATCTCATATTAGTACACAAACACTACTAAGATGATACCTTGGAGATCACATATGTGCAGACTAAACTATGGACAATGCAAAATGAAAACACAATAAGGCAGAAGAACAACTAAAACAAGAACTAGAAGAATAGCAAAAAAGGAATATGGACAAACAAACAAAACAGAAAAAACAAAAACAATGTGCAAATGCATATGTGGGTTTGAGCCCCACTTCTGTTACTATATTATATAAATATAATATAGTAACCGAAGTGGGGTTCAAACCCACATGTGCATTTGCATATTGTTTTTGCTTTTTCTTTTTTGCTTGTTTTTCCATATTCCTTTTTGCTATTCTTCTAGTTCTTGTTTTAGTTGTTCTTCTGCATGATTGTGTTTTCATTTTGCATTGTCCTTAGTGTAGTCTGCATATATGTCATCTCCAAGGTATAATCTTAGTGGTGTTTCTATGCTAATATGAGAGTTGTATTCTTGATTGTAAGATGCATTGTAATAGTAATATGGACAAAAGAAACAACACATGAAATGATCCCAAACTGCTTACACAAGCACTAACAACATTAATAAATGTTAATCTACAAATGAGAAAAATGAAACTACATTTACCTCCTCCAAGTGCAAAAGAAGCATTGCTCATGCCAAGAAGTGTTTGCTTTTTTGCAGTCTTGTCAATTTGATAGACAGCATCAAACTTCTTATCTGGGGTACAAAACTGTAGTGTGTAATCATATACATCTTGTGCTGAAGATCCAGGTCGGGCATGTTTGTAATCTAATGATATGTATTTTTTTGAACTAAAAGTAAAACCAATGCTGAATTAGTTCAATTCATCTGTAATGTCAAAAATTATAATGTATCCAGTATGAGATTGCTGTAAAGTATAATCAAGAAGGTAGATCTATGTCTACATATATACCAGACTAGGGAAAGTCTATATTTTGTCAGAAGCAACACTTTACTAAAATTTACTTCATGGGTGTAACTGTCATATCCTGAAGACTCCAGGATGCCTAGACTGAACCAGGCATTCATTCATCATTATTTTTGGGTGCCATAAGTAAAAGGAAAATTTAGCATTGCACATCCCTGCTGAAGAAGCAGCCCTGCTAAGCAGGAAAGAGCCCTTATATCAACTGCTGATGATCACATTGAGGCACTTAATTACGCCTAGTCAATATGGTTCTTAATTGAGCCTAGTCAATACAGTTCTTTACTTCTTCATTTAACACAAGTCAAATGAAGAAGTAAAGAACTGTATTGAATTAGAAGTTGGAAAGATCATAAATTTGTTAGAAGTGGTAAGAAAAAGGAAGCTACAATGGTTTGGTCACGTGGTGAGACAAAGTGGCGAAGACTATATTAGAAGGAATGGTTGATGGCAAAAGGAGCAGGGGTAGACCAGAGAAAAGCTGGATGAATAACATAATTGAATGGACAGGGATGACAGTTGTGGAATTTATAACAACAGCTCGAGACAGAGAGGCATGGAAACATGTTGTGGAAGGAAGCGCAGTTGTGCCCCCACAACCTGATGGTTAAGGGATTATGATGATGATGATGATGATGATGATGATGATGATGATGATGATGATGATGATGATGATGATGATGATGATGATGATGATGATGATGATGCTAGCCCATGGTTGGAGACCTCCTCGTGGTGGTGAGCGGGCACAGAGAGACTCTGCCCTTAAGTTGATAGTGATTCATTTCGCGAAGATTCAGAATTGGGGCAGTTGTTGACGACCTGTGGCAAACTGTCCAACCAGGCCCCTTCAGTGAAAGTCAGGCACAGCAGCTTCAAGCTGCAGTTCTGATAAGTAACTGTTGGGGTAACAGAGTGGATTGAGTGTAGCCGACTCAGTCACCTCTTGTAAACAATTTGAAGGCGACACTGACCTCAGGGTCAGCCTAGGCCCCGTAAGGGGCGTACAGGAAAAGAGATGATGATGATGAGTTAAGTAACCAAACAGTTCACTGTGACCATGCAACTATACTATATATTGCAGAAGTTATATGAAGAATGGTTGCTTCACAATTTTTGAATCATCAAAGCCTTAGTCAATATAAGAATGTTTATTGGCCATGATAATGACAAAGATGAAAATTACATTGTACTGGTATTGTATTTCTGATTTGATTTTCTGATTTCTTTTTTCTGTTACAAGTTAATAAAACATATTGAGCCATTGGAAACTGTTGCTCTTGTTCTCTCTACAGATCAAAATTTATTAAGTACACCTGTGGAATAACTATCCCTGCCCATATAAGTGCTGCAGGTTGGGGTCAATAAGTTAAATAAAGGCCCCAGGCCATTATTTGGTCATTTATGGTAGGTAGTTTCAGTTATCAGGGACATTAAATCTTAGCCTTCCATTGCCCCCTTTGCATAATCTTGAAGCACAAGTTCCACATAATACAAACAGCAACTTTGTGCACCTAAACTAAAGATATATACTGTCAAAGCAACAGTGACAGTAAATTCAACTTACAAGTTGGATATTTAAATTATCATATTTCATTTCAAACTAGTCATTTCCTCTCATATTAGAAAAGAATCAACTTTCTCCACTATTGTTTCTGTGTAAAATTCTATAAAGTTAGACTATTCCATATGATATAACCAATGGACTATCAAATGTCTCTTGATAGTTCTGTCTTTTCAAAAATGCACACTTAATCACAAATAACACAAATGTGTACCCAATACTCTAATATTGCAGCCAAGCCCTGCACATATTCAAAAAATAATTTATGTTGTGCTTGGGTGGTGAATGGTACAGACAGTTAAGTGTTACTTTGTCTTTGTTATTGTATTACTGTTAGTTGCTATCTTTTGGTGTAAATTCATGCACATGTACTATTGAAAGAAACCAACACCCAGCTTAAATAATGATGATGATGATGATGATGATGATGATGATGTTGATGATGATGATGATGATGATGATGATGATGATGATGATGATGATGATGATGATGATGATGATGATGATGATGATGCTAGCCTGTGGTTGGAGACCTCCTTGTGGTGATGAGTGGACATAGAGAGACACTTCCTTTAATTTGATAGCAATTCATGTTGCAGAGATTCAGAATTGGGGCAGATATTGATGACCTGTGGCAAACTGTCCAATCAGGTACCTTCAGTGAAAGTCAGGCTCAACAGCTTCAGGCTGCAGTTCTACTGAGTAACTATTGGGGTAACAGAGTGGATTGAGTGCAGCTGACTCGACCACCTCTCCTAAACAATCTTCATGCAATTACTGACCACAGAGTCAGCCCAGGCCCAGCAAGGAGCATAACAGGAGAACAAAAGAACAAATGAGTGAACAATGATGATGATTATTATTATTATACTCCTTCAGTGAAAATCAGGCTCAGCAGCTCGAGGCTGCAGTTCAACTAAGTGACACTGGGAGTAACACAATGGATTGAGTGTAGCCAACACCATCACCTCTTCTAAACATTTGGTAGGCAGTCCACTGACCCAAGGGTCAGACTTAGGGGTGAAGTGATCATTTCACAGATATTCAGAATTGAGGCAGATGCTTATGACTTGTGGCCCATGCTGAGGCAGAGTAAGACCTTATTGACAACATCTCCAGTGAGCATGAGCAAAATATCAGGTGTGCAAATGTGCACTAGCTCTCAGGTGTGCACTTTAAAGTACACTTTACTTTTTGGGATTCAAAGTAAAACCAGTATAATTACTTTCTGTTGTTTTCTCACCATGAAAAGTCTGTACTTGAATTTCACTCGACTATTATCATTATGATAGCTGAAACAATATTCAAATTAACCAATTAAACCATGCTCAACACCATGCCACGCCAGGTTTCAGTGTGCATTGTCATTTGAGACCAAATTTCTCCCGTGTGCACGAGCCAACTCTGCAGTGTGGCAGATAATGACAATGATAATCAATGGTAATGAGGAGTTTAGTAAGAGAGCGAACTACATTTCGACACCTAGATCACATGATCACTAATACTACAACATATAAAACAACAGACATACCCTATATCTCCAAATATTTTGTCAAGTCTGCTTTGTACATTATATTTATCTGCTTCATCTGAAGATCTCTTTGGGCACCTCAGTGCATTAGAACGATGCAATATATTTGCTATTGTCAGAGCAGCTATCACCAACAACCATGAAAATGTTCTATTATTCATGCTTTTCACCTTAAACAATGTCCAAAGGATTACTTTCTCTTTCCTTTCTTCTTGTTACTTTAGTAAACCGTAGTCTCCTAGTGTTGCTCTCCCCGCCTTCCTCTTTCTGTGATTATTCTACCGTTATGGCAATTCTGAGAGTCCAAAAGATGTTAAAACAGCGTCAACTAAAAGGGCATTTACCGTATGAATCACACAACTTGATCAAATACTCCTTCCTCCTGATTCACCCGGAAGTTCTCAAATGAGCATCGCCTACACTCGTAAGATGTTCGTCCAGGTTAGACCCCTTCCATGCCACTTCTAGGCCAATGACAGGTCACTATGGGCACAGGGAGTCAGGGTGATCTTTCACGTACGGAGCAGGTGAATATCACATGTCCAACCTCTCTTTCAAGTTTGGTCTTAGTCATCATAATGAATTATCATTATGTAGTTTGGTTTATGTTCAGGTTCCTACTTATTACTTTTCGTGATGCAATGATGCTAGAATAGCAGCTACATCACCTATTCACTCATAGGTAACACCATTATATAACCGGTAAACAGTTTTTCGTCGATGTCGCAGCCAGAAACTACACTGCTCTCACTTCTCAGGCTTATTGACATCAGAAAGATTGTTTTTATGGTTTTGGGATTCAGATGAAACGGATTCTTTGCCACCAGATGCTTCCAATTGTACAAAAGTGGATCTTAATTAAAAAGCCTTTGGTGCATTGTAGGAGTAGAAGCCACCATTGCCTCCAATAAATGCAATGCAGTGTAAGCAGGGAAAGAGATTATGCCTGTTGAGTACAGTCTAAGAATAGCATCTTCCTATGCACTTCTTCCACAACTTTACCAACGGTGCTTACCAATCAATAACAAATGTGAGTGGTTAATAAGGAACTTTCACTTGTCACATGACCATTACATAATCATATCTCTGATTGGCCAATCTCATTTGGAAGACAAGTAACGGGGAAGAGATCCATGGTCTACGAACAAAAAGTGTATTATTGTGAAATTCCTTGATAATTTCGTCGAATATATTAGCTTTGTTTGCGGAGCAAGGGCTGAAACTGTTTATGGGCTGCTTTGAGCAAATGATACAGTGATTCACCTGGCATCATTGCCTGCCGCTACTACTTCAAAGAAGTACATTTATCTCTCACGTCGTGAAGCTGCTTAGCGTTCTTGCTTTTGTCGGAATGGAAACAGCTTGATTTCAATGCAATAGAGTTGCTTTGCATGTGTATTGTCTCGGCCCATCCATAGCCAATAGCACAGACTTCACTAGGCCACATTTTTCTCCCGCTTTGCCCTCCAGTTGAGGTCAACCAGTCATAAATAGCATTATGTAATAGTCATGTGGCATGTAAAAGCTGGTCAATGGCAACAACACTTTACCCATACATAATGAAATAACGCATATTCTTAACTGTGTGATTATCTCAGCTATTCTGTAAATGTAGGCAACTATTGACATGCGGCATCCATATCGGAGAGGTCGTAAAAGCGAGTCAGCTGATAAACATCCATCTGGGCTGTAATCAATATGGAGCTTATCAGAACTAACCAAGCGTTATTGATATTGGCAAAAATGCCAATGAGTTTCATTCCCAGTACTCTAGTCATCAAGGTCAAAGTGGACTTGGCGATATGCAAGCAAAGATGGAAAAAAACGCGAAAATATCATTGACAGTTTTGTTGATTACTGTAACTTTGCAAACATCACACGAAACGTGAGTACTAACTTCTATTCTGCTACTTCTGGCATAACTATGGCATAATCCTGTAAATAACGATGTAATTGTTATGCACCGTCCTCATGAGAGTAAGTGAAGTTTGAGTCTCGAATGCCTCGCAAGTGGTTATCTTACTTCTACTTTATTCACATATAATAGTACTTGTATCAAGGGAAACTTCTAGGTTTCTATTCTGAAATGTAAACTGTAGGGAAGCAGACCTACATTATGGGGAAAGCCTTCATCGATTCTTCACAGTGTCAGCTTCTAATGTTGAGCCTTACAGTATAACATATGAAAAGAATCAAGACAAAATAGAAACTAGGACTACTATTCAGGGAGTAATGTTGCACCAAATTTTACTGCAATAAAATTATCGACCTTAGTAGAGAATACCAAGATGATTAAAGCACAGGGGTACTATAGTTAGAATTAAAAAAGGGTTCTCACTTGCTAATCCATAGCAGAAAGGGTATACATCATTATTGGGCATCTTGTTGTTTGATATAAAATAATACTCCGTCTATCCATTAAATTGTTGGGACAAGATCAAGTGCAGAAGCAGGAGCTTTGCGTATTGTTTCTTTAGATATAAGCCTACCCTAGTATCTAGTATTAACATGGCTTTCTCTATTCGTCTTTAAGGGACTTAAAACAAGGCTTGAGGAATCGGAGATTGGTTGGGGGAAGAACTGCTGACTATGAGCACTGGGGATTTCTAGCTAGGATCAAATACATGTCAACTGCAAATATTTTATGGAAGACGTGTTCTGCATCTTTAATCGGTAGACGTTGGCTGTTAACTGCGGCACACTGTGTTCGTGATGTTAACAAGAATACCATTAAGCCAGAGGATTTCGTAGTTGTTATACGTAAGTGGTCTTTTAGATTGAAGATAAAGATAAAGCCACTGGCATTCGTTGATCTATAGCATATGCATGTAATGGTACTAGGAAGTCTTTGGATCAAAGATCCCTGTGCGCGCGTGTGCATGTTTATATGTGTGTATGTGTGTATATGTGTGTGTGTGTGTGTGTGTGTGTGTGTGTGTGTTTGTGTTTGTGTTTGTGTGTGTGTGTTTGTGTGTGTGTTTGTGTGTGTGTGTGTTTGTGTGTATGTGTTTGTGTGTGTGTTTGTGTGTGTGTGTGTGTGTGTGTGTGTTGGTGCTAAATACATATAAAGCATATAAACTGTATTGAATGAATATATGCATACGTATATATAAGATAGAAAAATCAGTATTCGTTTCTTCAAAAAGTATTCACATGTTCACATGTAGTTCCATTTGTATCAGTTGGTAGAATGCTCTTTGCTTTCAAATTCCAGTTTTATTATCTAGCCAATTGCATTCTGAAGGTGATGTCTATGGTTCCAGAAGAACAAAGGGATATGTGGTTTCTAAAATAGCTGTGCCAGTGAACAAGAATCTCAGATATGACACTCGTTACACACGGTTTGATAAAGATATTGCTCTTATCAAGCTACGAGATAAGGTTTCTTCAACTGTTCAGAGAATTGCATTGCATAGCCATTGGAATAGAGGCCAAATGATGAGTTGCAAGGTTGCAGGTAATATTGCATGTTCCGGTTCTGTTTCCAAACTGACACTCGGTTGATATACAACATATGAATTGGTTGAGCCAGTGTTAGCCCTGCTTCTGATATATTCAACTGAGTGATCAGGCGGATATTTCAGTTGATAGAGGTACTAAAAGTGGATCATGAAGTGGATTTTGCTTAGTGCTCATTATTAGTAAGAGCTTCACAATGAAAATCATTCTCTTCACCTATGAAACTGTCTTCACTCCACATCACGGCTTTCTTTTAGGATCCAGGAATGGTCTAAGTTCTTTAAATTTCGAACGGTGCTTTGTTCTTCTCCTTTCTTTTAACCTCTTTTCAATTGGGATCTTCATTGATATTTCTATAATTCTTGAAAACTAAGTGGAAATGAAATGGTACTGTTTCATCATGTCTACTCAGCTTTGCTGGTATAATGCTTTCCCCCAAAAATCTTATAACAGCAGTCAGGGAGAAATTAATACAAAATAAGAAACGCCTACAGGCCCGCACTTTATAAAAAATGTATGTGGTCTTCTTTGAAGTACACAAAAGTGTAGCAAAGTTATCTGAAAAGTGAAATGATTAACTTTTATGCTGGCTAAAAGTGTGCAAGACTTTAGTGTACATATACCATGGCACACACATTAATATGTGCAAGCGTTAATGATTAGTGTCCGTAGCTAGATATGCCCCATTTACAACCCCAAAAAGTGAGTTAGATCAGCACAGGTTCCACATCTTCAATTCCCCTTGCCATCTTCAGTTAATTACGGTATGAGTCAGATTCACATTTACTTTAGACTCTGTTTAAAGTCATAATGAACAAAACCAGGAACTAAACTCTTACCTACGGCAGCTTGAATTTTAGGTTGGGGAAGTAGAGCAAAGATGGCTGTCACTGACATCTATTCGCAGACATACAGAATTTCTAAGACGTTACAAGAGATAGATGTTTCATTATTACCTTTCAAAGACTACTGTGAAGATGTGAACGAAAGCGGCAAGATTTGTATGGGCAGAATCGGCACAGATGGAAATTTTGTGAACGGTGCATGCATTGGAGACTCTGGGTCACCTTTGATCTGCAAGAGTGAAAGAGGGAAATATTTGGCAGGAATAGTAGTTGGTGGTAGTGGTACATGCAAACCGCTATCGCTGATTGTCACAAATCTGAATGCTTACACTGATTGGATTAAGAAAGAGAAACTGTTATTAAATATAGAATAGCAACCATTTGAGAAATTGAAAGTTTATGGCCTAAGTCCACTAACGTAGAGCTAGTATTTTCATCAAATGAACTATAGTACATTTAGAATGGTTTTTGGATTCTAAACCGAAGCTGTGTCACTACAGCATAGCACTCAAATCTTGATTGGTTACCAGAACCTATTCTCTCAACCATTTTAACCAATGGTAGACCACGATTTCGTAAACAAACTGCTCTCACAGCTAATTGTAGGCCAATTTCACGTGCTTTGAAGCGTTGTTGCCATCCATACCAAAAGCTCTGCACGCTTGGTTTTATCTATTTTGGTTGAAATTTTCCTTGAATCATCAAGCATGCACATTCGATTTTGCATGTTCATGGAACCAAGATCGGATCTCATGTTTCGGATACATTCTCATGCAAAAACACAACCAGGTGTACACATGTAAGCACAAAATTTCATTGCAAATACGACTATTTCTTTGCTTATAAAAACCACCGAACTAGATATGCTGAAGCATTTAACTGTGTAGTGAAGTACTAATTACGAATATCTTTTTTATCATCCTGGTTTCTCTACCAACGGCTACCTATGAAGTACCAACGTGCATGGGACTACATAAAGTCTTGGTAGTTTTAAAGCTTAACTTAAATCAAGATACTCATCTTCTACCTGGTTCTTTCACGTGTAGAAAACTATTATGTCAGGCCATTTTAAGTACTTCGTATTATTTTTTAATACTCTGTAACACAGCTGCACAATTTTCTGAGAATCAGGTAGATAAGTACTGATAGTATTAGGCACTGATTGCGCGACTTGGATGTTGGCGGGAAATTTTGCTGCTGTTGGAAAAATGTAATTCATAAAAGATATTCGTAATAAGTACTTCACTACACAGTTGAAGGTTTCACTATGACTAGCTCGGTGGCTTTTATAAGCAAAGAAATAGTCGTATTTGCAATGAAATTTTGTGCTTACTTTTGTACACCTAGTTATGTTTTGCATGAGAATGTATCCGAAACATGAGATCCGATCTTGGTTCCATGAACATGTAAAATTGAATGTGTAGACTTGATGATTCAAGCAAAATTTCAACCAAAATAGATAAAACCAAGCGTGCAGAGCTTTTGGTATGGATGTCAAAAAGGCTCCAAAGCACGTGAAATTGGCCTATAATTAGCAACGAGACCCGTTTGTTTACGAAATCGTGGTCTCTCATTGGCTAAAATGGTCGGAAGAATTGGTTCTATTAACCAATCAAGATTTGACCGCTATGCTTTCACTACATAATCTATCATACGGTGGCCCATACAGGTCAAAAGAAACACACTCTCCGAGAACACAATACATTTGTGGAAAATACAATGCACTTTTGGAAACACAATATACTTTTGGAAAACACAATATACTTTTGAAACACACACTACACTTTCGAAAAACTCAATACACTTTTGGAAACCAGAATAAACTTTTGTAAAACACAATATACTTTTGGAAAGCCCAATATACTCTTGGAAAACACACTTTACTTTTGAAAAGCACAATACACTTTTGGGAACCACGATACACTTTTGTAAAACGCAATATACTTTTGGGAATCACAATATAAATTTGAAGAGCACAACACACTGTTAAAAAACACAATATGCTTTTGGAAAACACAATGCACTGTCCGCAAGCACAATATACTTCTGGAAAACACAATATACTGTTGAAAAACACAATACACAAGTGGAAAACACAACATACTTTTGGAAAACACAATATACATTGAAAGCCACAATATACGTTTGGGGAACACAATACACTTTTGGAAAACGCAAGTTACTGTTGTAACACACAATATACTTTTGGAAAGCACAATAAACTTTTGACCAAATACATTATACTTTGGAAAACACACGGCAATGTTGGAAAACAAAACGTACTTTTGAAAAAAACAATACATTTTTGGAAAACACAATCTACTTCTGGAAAGCACAATGCACTTTTGGAAACACGAAATACTGTTGAAAAACACATAATACTTTTGGAGAATGCAATTCACTGTTGAAAAACACAAAACACTTTTAGACAATACAATACACTGTTGAAAAAAGATAATATACTTTTGGAAAACATAATATACTCTTGTAAAACACAATCTACTTTTTCGAATGCGCATTACACTGTTGAAAAACACAATGTACCTCTGGAAAACACAATATACTTTTGAAAGACACAATACACTTTTGGAAAACAGAATCTACTTTCGGAAAGCACAATACACTTTGGAAACACAATACACTGTTGAAAAACACAAAATTCTTTTGGAAAACACAATACACTATTGAAAAATACAATATACGTTTGGAAAACATAATATACAATTTTATAAAACATATAATATACTTTTGGAAAACACATTATACTTGAAAAGCACAAAATACGTCTGGAAAACACAACATACTTTTGGAAAACACAATAAACTTTGGAAAATACAATGGACTTGTGGAAAACAAAAAATACGTTTGAAAAACACAACTGTTGAAAGGCGGAATATACTTTTAGAAAACACAATATACTTTTGGAAAGCGCAATGCTCCTTTGAAAGACACAATATTCTTTTGGAAAGTACAATGTACTTTTGGGAAGCACAATGTGCCTTTGGAAAACACAATATACTTTGGAAAAAACAATATACGTTTTGGAGAACATAATCTACTTTTAGAAAATACTATGAAAAACATTACACTGCTGAAAAATATAATACACTTTTGGATAGCACAATACTCTGTCGGAAAACACAACACACGTTTGGAAGACAAAATATACTTATGGAAAGTACAATACACTGTTGAAAACCAGAATATATTTTTGGATAACACAATACACTTTTAGGAAACAGAATATACTGTTGAAAAGCAAGATACACTTTTGAAAAATACAATATACTTGTGGAGAACACGATACACTTTTGGAGAACATAATATAATTTTGGAAACAGAATATACTTTGGAAAAAACAATACATGCTTTTGGAAAGCACAATACACTTTTTGACAACACAATCTGTTTCTAAAAATACAAAACAATTGTAGAATAACCCCCATAGGTTCTTGGTTAAGTCTCACTAAAAGTGATGAGTTAATCGTTCTTTCTACAACTGCAATGTGTTTTCGGAAAGACTAATAGGTTTGACCTGTATGGGTCATGGTGCATTCTTAAATAGCCTTTAACCTATCAAACATAAACCTTCATTACAAAACTCGTTGCCTTTTTGGAAATTAGTATCCCTCTACCTTGTGAACAAAAGCTACTTTCTAATAGCCGCGCTACAAAAGCCAGTTATTAATTCACAGTTTGGTTATAAGGAGCCATATAAGGAACCTGCCTGTAGAAGGCCAACAAACCTAAGTAACGTGTACTATTGAGGATAAAAGAACTAAGAAACTACACCATTTCAAAGCTTTTATGATAGCAACATTCGGAGATAGGAATCTGCAGAGCTACATTGCACAAATTAGATATAAATACAATATTCAACTGAAAGACCATTCTGTAATTCTGATCCTCTGACAGAAAAATACATATCTTGGCCAGTAGCTACCTTTTTCAATATTGTGGAGGCTGCGGCCAGTTTCAGTGTAGCAGAAGATGTAGGAGGAGCTGTCTGACTTTTTGTGAGAAGACTATACAAATACTGTGGAACTACCCATAAGGGCTTTAAACACCATTGTTCTAGTTTCATTTTGAAGGAGCTCCTGAATGCTCTTTCACCACACCTCATCAATAAGTCGTTGGGTAAGGGCATCGGCAGCTGCTGTTTGTTATAATTCTTGCAATACATGTATGAAGTCTTTTGCTGATTATTTTCTGATGAACCTGTACGGTGCCACAACAGTACTGAGAGTGGGGCTGCACGATACCTTTGTAAATAGCTTTCAGAGATTCTCTAGGTAGAAATGGTATAGAATATTTCAGGAAGTTTACTGCCTTTGAAACCTTGGTAAAGACAGCTCTGATTTGTTCTTTCATGTCCACATTTTTGTCGGTTTGTACACAAAGCTGTATAGTTCTTTGAGCTACTTCACGATCAATTCCTTGAATTTTTGAGTCCAATCCTTCATCCCCACTCTAGAGAATCGTATTTTTCTTTTTAGTAGAAACAAATAGAGTAGAAATTTTTGAGACTGTCAAGGACAGTTTGTTGCCTCGAAGCAAAGAATCCAGCTGCTTATGGTCATTGATAATGGCTTCATTCAGCTGAATGAAAGATTCCGCCTGGTGTGGTTAGCAACATGGATACTGGAATCTCTAACAGCTAGTAGGGGTGGTTGGGGATCATTGATATAAAGCAAAGAAATAAGGGGCAAAGACATGAGCCTTGCGGTAGGTCAACTTTTGTACCTTATTCTTTGAGTAAACCGTGTTAATTCGAGTGAATAGCTTTCGATTATCATTCTGGTGCATGAATTAATTCACTGTTATGCTTGAGTTTTCGTAACGTGAAAATAGACCCAGTCCACGTTAATCGTATTATCCTCTGAGATGCAATTTTGCTTTACTGCTTAATCACGCATTACAGCAGTTGCAGTTTTGAACTTCAATTTTCTACAGCTGCTTACTGCTACATTTGGGAGGAAATAGGAAGGAAATGTTCTGAAAGCACTCGCCTCAGACAAGATAAGCTCCTAGGTTTAGCCATTGTTGCCAGCATCTTCGAAACTTTGTTATTGTTGTTGATGTGGCTGTTGTTGCTAATGTGTGTCTGTGTTGTTAGCTGAGCATGCCGTGCGTTGTCCAAACATTGTAAAATATTTCTCCATGTTCACTAATCATATCCTTAAAAAGTATAAGTCACCAATTATTTGTTATTTGCTTTCTTTATGTGACACAGGCGATATAGTGGGTGCTATTCTTATATAGCTATAAACCGGACAGTCCGATAACACAGCTCTAAAATTTCGACCGTTTACTCAATTTATTTTAAATCATTGCTACTGCATAGTGACAGACAGTGTGTCATCGCTTTATGGCATTCCTAATACGTATGACAACAAAAATGCGTAAATTCAGCTCCTACCCATCATTTCGCATATGCCTATAAAAACCAAAGGCTATTTCTTAATATAGTAGCTTTGTGAATAATTTACAAGTTAATTAAGTACTCTTTAAAAAAAGCTCTAATGGATCTTCGGCAAAAATTATCTGGTTATTATAAAAAATAGTGCACTTCTTCTTTCTAGCATTGCCATCTTCTTGTTTGTTCCTTTTCTAATTTCTCCTTTGTCACTTCTAATAACTGTGTATATAATTCCTGTCGGCTTCGTAAAAGTTGTCTGTTTCTTTTATTCAATCTGTATTTCTGACGGTCATCAGCTCCATTTTTCCATTTTTCCATTTTTCCAGCTTCATTTGCTCAATTCAGTGCCTGTATATTATACTATATTCTATAAATTACTCTTCCTCCCTTTTATTACTAAGGGTCCTATTTCTCCTGACGTCATGGGTGTCTAAAGTTTTATTAGTGAGGGTCAATCCCAGAAAGGTTAAAAAGGGGTTGAGCCATACTACACATACAAAGCCGTATTACTAAATTCAATGCAAATTAAGCTTACAATTTAACATCCTGTATAAAACCCTGTTGCGGACCAATAAAATCCTGACTGCTGTCCGCAAGTGTCCCTTGACTCCACTGCCTTAAGTGTACATCCCTGGGCACCTAATATCTGTTCGCACAAGCGGTTCTCTACTGCTTGCCTTGTTATAAATCCTGTACGTTTTCTGTGCTCATGTCAGACTTCATAACTTGGATTTTCGCGTAAGCCTGAGCTCTTTTGGAAGTCTTGTTGTTTAAATAGCACGATATTAGTCGGACCTTGCTCAGGAAGGTTACAAATGTTACAGCCAATGAACTTCACGCTCTCAAATGAATTAAAAACCAATTAGGTATAGGTGTACAGCTCGTAGAAGGCATTTGAATCTTGCATTATGTTAACAATGGTGGTCAAAAGCCTTCTAAGCTGTGAGGCAGTGCAATAGGGAACTTGTTGTTCTGTCCCTCCCCTAATTCGACAAGCTTTACCCAGCGAAATGATTTATCTATAATGATATCATCAGGAGCTACCCTTTTTCCATTTCCATAAGGCCCCATACAAAGCTTTCGGTGGGCTTGGATTTACCATGTTTAGCCTGGACTTCGCATATGTCAGATTATTTTGTCTTATCCGAAGTGATCTTACTTAGGGATGGGTCATTAAGTACTTGTGAGGGGGTAGAAGACATTCTCATATATTTGATGGAATTTTTGTCCCCCCGCTTAGATTTATGTAAGAACTTTGAGGTCCCTTACGTGAGTTTGACTGCAATAGTTTCCTGACTTCAATGTTACTTCTATCGCTTTTCCTGATGTGTTTCAAATGGTTTCAAACTAGTTTCTTTTATACGTTTCCTACTTTTTCCTCTACCTATCCTTCATTAAAATTAATTTTTAAGCTACACACTTGCACCTTGGGAAACAATGCGGGATTTTTCTACCATATTCGATACCGTATTGTAGACTGAACAATGAACTCTATTTTCTAACCTTTATGATATAGTCCATAGCTAATGGGGGGTCTAAATATCAATAGCACCAAGGTTGCTCTAACTGACATGAGCACTGATCATGTGCTTACTCGGATTGCGCAATTTGTTAGAATATAAACTTGCTGGCACTTCCGGGTAGGCCCTTTACAGTTTTTGCTTGTACTCAGTTGTTGGTTTATGTTGGTTTGTCGACGTTTAGCGATGGATGATGAAGTTATCGATATTCATTCTGAAAGAGCAACGCCAATCAATGCCGACCCCATATTTCCAGAAAGCAGAGATGAAAATGTAAAGTCTCAAGGCTGCAGAACAATTGTACTCCGGTGCGTCAAGGTGGCAACTGTTCTATCATTACTTGTCGTGATAATTATTCTCGCTGTTTACTGGTTGAATGGTCATACGCTCCTGGCAGAATTCTCCTTTCAGAAAGAAAACGTCAGAACACCGGTTTTCATTTGCATCGAGGTATTTCTAGCAGTCATTGTACTGATCAGCTTGGCAGACATATTGAAAAAGGTCATTGAATGGGTGCGTAACAGAAGGAAATATACTTCCTTGCTTGAAAATGATACTCGTGTTGAAACGGGTGTTTGGACGGGCATTAGATTTTTTTCCTCAAAGTTTACCATCAGGGAATCATTGGATAGCATGCAGTTCCAGGCCCTTGCTGAGATTGGATTGCTGACCAAACAGGCGTGCCGCATGGCCACGGAGGCTACCCAGCGTGACAGAGATAGGCCAGATGCGGTGCGTAGCGATGAGTATAACATGAGTCTTTCCAACGGTATTGCTTTTCAAGGCGGCGCCGCATCTGCGACTGCATTATCAGTACCAGTCACAACGTTAATAACTGGGACAAAGAAGTCTGGTAAAACCTCTATATTCAATAGGTTGATGTACGGGGGGTTCTCTGAAGTAAAACCAGACACTATTGGACTCAATTTTGGTCTGAAGACATTGACGATAGATGGCCCTAACATGTTCAACGAACGTAAGGTATTGGACATCGAAGCACAAATACTTGACTGTTGTATCAGACAGGAGGACATTTATGATTACCTGCCGTTTGCATTTGGTAATAACGTCATCCTTGTTATTGTCTGTGATGCCAATGATCCCTCGTCCATAGAGAGTGTTGGACCTTTGACCTCCCAGCTCAGGGTTAGAGGTTTGCAGTTTCATGCGTCAGTTTTTGTCAACAAAGTGGACGAAGCAGGACAATTAGGTGATATTCGTGCTAGGTGCTACCCTGCTTTGGGTGGTGTTGACCTATTCGAAGTGTCTGCGAAGACTGGGGACGGAATAAATGAGTCTTTTATACGTGTAATTTCTAAAGCAGTTAGCATAGAAGCCAAGAATGCTGCGCTAGACAAAGAACGGTAGCATAAAGCTTGTACCACCGTACAAAATCCCTAGGTACGTTTTTGGGATGTTATATTGGCCCTGCCTTAGTGACCCAATTAGATAGCAATTTGTACATTCCTGAGTTTCTAAATAAGACACGCATTGCCATCACTTTTTATTGTTTTGTCTTCTGCTCTTTGCCCTCCGTTTAACCCTTTTGTTTTACATGACAAAGCCGATACTTTGACCCGGCAGTGTTCTCAGGACAAAAGCACACAATGATGGTTTTTATATTATTTTCGTGAATTGGATTTTTGAAATTAAAAATGTGCTGAGCAATATATTGCGAACATTGGGCTACGAGCGTTTAAACTTTGGTCAGAAGCACGAAGTTTGCTTTATCTAACCTCCCTGTGACTCTAGACTGTCATGCTTCAATTGTGTTTTGGTACATTCTGTGGGGGTGAGCTGCCTCCTACTTCAGGGGTGAACATTCCAAACGGACAACTGATGTTCATCAGAGAATTGTGTTCTTCCAGACATTCCTGCAAAGATAACACCATGATTAATTGTTACTCAAAAACCTAGTCTATTCTGTCACCTAGTGGACTTTCTCTTCTCATCGATGTTTTGGGCATTTTTCCGAGGGAAGGGGTATCGGAGACTTTTGCCCTGCGAAACTGGACATTGGCCTGCGAAAATTGAGATCTTTAACAAAACATATTTGAAAGAACATAGATATAGCCGTGATAAAAGCCAAATGGTAAGGGATTCAATTGCCCTGCGAATTGTGCAGATTCATTTGTTAGGGGGTGTCACATCCCTAACACTTCCCGGTATTTTAGCCCCTGACTGAAACTGTAGAGCAAATGGACCACTCTCCCTCGAGGTCTTGGGATCCATGGTTACTCAAATATTGTATTCGGTTTTCATTTTGAAATGCCGTATTTTCTCTTAAAAGTCCCACTTCTCAATTAAATCCTCCTTCTCAATTAAGCCCCCTTTCCTACAGGGATCATATTGTGTTGAATTTCCTGCTAATTTTGGCAATTTTTGGGTTTTAGTGTTGTATATCAAGCCTGGTGCTTGAGACCAGCTCTTTTCTGTTATCAAATACACGGCTTTGTAAGAAAGTTTGTTCGTCTAGTACTAGAACTTTCTTAGCTTTTCCATGATCTCAGTACTAAAACTTTTGACAGAATTTCTTGGGAAGAATTTGTGAATTTGTCTACAGCAGTTCACAGACAGAAGGCAGATAGGCATTTCCAAAACATAATAATTAAATATATAGGTTATCACAGTAAATCTTTTAAGGAAAAGAGATGATAGACGCACGTGAAAATGGACATTTCAGGTGTGCGCTGACTTATCAACTGTCACGGCCCTCAAAAATCCAAAACTGACTATTCTAAACTTTTGAGCCGTCGAGCACACTTTCTTGTAAGCCACTTTGTATAAGAAAGGCTTGTGTCTACTCTACACAGACGTTTCCCAAGACTCTTCAACCGCAGTGCGCCTAAGAAGTCATGAAATGTATTCTATATACCGTTGCTTGAGAAAGCTTCCTGTTCAAATCGTCGGAATATATAGGAAAAAGCCCCCCCCCCCCTCACTGGTACCATAATGGTGACCTTCAAAGGAGCTGGAGTAACTTTTAAAATCTGCAAGTAAGTATGGCGTACATGTTTACAAAAAAAGAGACTTATTATTGGTAAGATAAGAGGAAAAGATATTCCAGCTCCTTTGAAGGTCACCATCATGTTTACAAACAGCGTATGAACCGGCGGTGCCGTCCTAAAATGTTAGTAAGAGTTCTGTACTACACGGCATTTTATCGACCACACCATTACCATACCAATGATTTCATTCTAGACTGTTTAAATTTCTATATACATGCAAGGTTATACAAAGTTATGCGTAATTGATGTAACCGTATGCTCGTCTGGTGTATCCCAAGTTTGTTAGTATGAGCCAACCATTTACCACGGTTTTAGGTATATGTTAGTATACCTAAATCCATAGTAAAGCAACTTGGAATACACGTGTATCGAAAGCTCACTCTAAATCCATGAGGTGTTGTACGCTCAGAACACGCGTGGATAAGGTCTCGTGCGCAGGAGACTTGTTGTTTTTGTAAATGTATTGACTTAATGAGACAAATGTGAGCTTGAGGTGAGAAGAAAAGGTTGCTGTCCTGGTGAATGTAGGATTTCAGGTAAGTAATGCTGCATGTTAGCCTTAAAAGTACTTATTGTTCAGATCGATCACAGAAGGCATATTTTCACTCGGAAATGGGGGAATCCACACTGAATATTAAGGAATCCGCGCAAAACATTGATGCCAACTGTTGTTACATACTATAGGCTGTGATTGTTACACATCCTGCATGACGTTAGCACTTTCTAGAGACGAAAGGTCCGATTTGAACAACTCTTGAACAGTTCGATTTTTGCTTGCAAACTCAACGATGAATGTATTGCGGTTTTCATATAAATGTTCATTTCACGTGGGGAGCTGCAAAAGAAACAGAGCTCTTATTAATTGATGCCCACTTGTCTATCTCCTGCTTTTGTTCCAGTATTGCAGAAATACCGGGAAACATGGTGTGAAATCCTAATTTCCCAAATCAGTGAGGTTGCTGTTGGCTCTCCCATACATTGTTTTATGGGAGATCTCTAAAATAACAGAACTTCCATCCTTGGTCAAATGCGGCGGTTATTTGTGCGCCGCTGTTGGACCTTAGAAAGCTCTGAATTAGTTCAATGTGCTATTCACAGGCACACAGCTAAGGGGGATGTGGGGGCGTAATGTGCCCAACTGAAAGATATTGTCCCTCTTTGCAGATCCAGCAATTTACGGTAGAAACACGCTTTTGCCTGCTGAACTAGACCGTTTGATGCAAAACAACCACTAGGAGAAGATTTAAAGTGGCTATTGTTCTTCATCGTACTCAAGTGTACTGAAGAGAGGAGCACATCAAAAAATATTTGGATTTGGAACCTTTAACTTGCTCTACCCTCCACCTTTTCCAAACTGGCTTTCTGCATGGCTACTCATTTCATCTTTTTAATCTTATGTCTTTGCTGTGTTCAGTACAGAGGTGGCCAAAAGCAGAAAGGTGTTGGAGCCTTAACAAGTCTTTTCTGCCTCTGGAGATGACATATCCTGTTGATATTTTTATCTGGTCCTCAAATAGCTTTCTGTTAAATGAAATACTTTAGAAGGGAAAAGAACAAGAGGTAGAAAAATGAAAGACGTTATAGTGAAGACCTATGGGAAATGACCTAGTGAGGGGAGAAGTGCAAAAGAAATACTGTAAGGAAATCACTCTCTCATTAAATCATTATTCATGTGGATCTTTTGTGGTGCAGACTTTTGTCATGTCAGCTTTATACCCTTTTGGAAATCGGAGCTAAAAAATTTCATGTCTGATTATGAGAAATTGTATATAACAATGGTGGCACAATTTCTCCATTTGTACTAGCATTTGAAGTTTATCATGTTGTGCATTTTGTTTGTGTCATTCTAGGGTGAATGATATTAAGTTTCATACCAAACTCTGCAAAGGACAAGAACATCAGTACATGGTATCACAATGTTGTCCTTCTGCCCTGCAAATGATACATTATCCAAAGTTTGGCAAGACAATGGTTTCTCAAGATGCTTCATAGAACTGTTCTCACCTACCATTTTGCTGCTTGTGATCTCAGTGAGTTTTTTCATTCAGTTGCATCGATATTTGAAGTGCAAAAAGCAGAGGAAATACAGAAAGTTGCAATTGCAAAATGGTGCTCAAGAGTTTGAGATTCTGTCACCACCACAATGCAAGAAGCAGGTTTTTAAAGGATTCGCCTTCTCGGAGATGCCAAGGCCTTTTCTCTTTGTTATTCAATGGCTTCTTCATGCAGCATTGATACTTCTGCCTGCAACAGACCTTGTTAGTCGTGTTATACTGTGCCCCACATGTATCCATGGCAGTATAGTTTATCAGGATGTATTCCTTGTATTGATATGGGGGCTGGCACTGAGAAATCTACAGAGAGAAAGGAAGATCTTTTACAGAGCCCATATAAAGCACCATTCGTTGCTTTTCATTGTGTTCTGGTCATTGTCTCTAGCAGTGGATGTGTTTGCGCTTATATCTTGGAACAGTAAGCTATGGTGGTTCAAAAGCCAAAATAGCGACATGAAGTTGTTGGAGACATTCACCTTTAGTATAAGATTCTCCTGCAATGTGATTTTGTTTGGATTGGGTTTTCTTGCACCAGGTTTATTCAAGGCTCCAAAGAGTATTATAGCTGATGAGGATGAGAAAGACAGAAGAAGAGCAAAAGTATGTTATGTTCATGTCTCAAGCTTACTGACATTTCCTGATTTGTATGGTGCTTTGATCTGAAGAGTGAAGTTTTCATTACTTTTCAGTTGATTTTAAACTTAGGTATTGCGCCAGAAGTATTGCATGGGGTTGAAAGTTTTCTATCTCCCAGCATTCTAGTTGTAATTTGTTGCATATGAATAGCATAGTATACCTCATCCTAGTTTCTATTTTATGGTAAAGCTAAAATCTCATTTTTTATTAGAAATCTCCATTTAGTGACTTCTGGGAAAGGAGCAAACAGTTGTGGCCTTTCCTCTGGCCAAAAAGCAGGTAGAACATCTTTTATGCTTCATTTATTCATATTTTGATTGCTGCCTATTAATGGCTAGATCATTAGACACATTTATTTAGAAAATTGTATTTTTCTTTGGAGAAACCCAACACTTAGCCATCAAAGTAGTTGTTTAGTACATATGATGGTAAAAGTAGATGGAACCCATAATCGATATAAGCTGGATAATTTTGCACTGATTATGGGTATTATATGCATTGGCACTGTGCAACTATGAACTAATTTTGTCAGAAATGCAAACACAAACAAGTTCTGCCTCACTATAGCATTTAGGGAGCCTCTTGAGGATTACTTCAGGTAGGCAATACTTATTTGCCTATTTTATTTATAGACAAAACTTTGACTATAGTGAGGTTCAAGTCTCCGGGAAGTTTTGTTATCTTGTTTTGTGTCAAGATGGATGCCTTTGCTTAACTCTAGGTGGCTACAAGCTCGTGTTCTGTTTTGCTTGCTCCTTCTTGGTGCTGGTAGAGGAGTAAATGTCTTGCTGCCTTTACAGTACAAGAAAATTGGTGAGTAGGTCTAGAACTTTTTGTTCCCCACCATCATGCAAACTTGCTGCTGACTTTCAAAGGTAGAGCATGCCCATCTTGACACTTTTTATATATACTGGTTGAATATGAAGCATTCTGTTGTTTGAGAAGATTTGCAAAATTTAATTGCAATAGAAGTCTCATAACAATTTAGTTTTATGTATTCAGCCTTTTCATTTGATGTGCTTAAGTTCAGTACATGATTAATCCCAAAAACACTTTCCATGCTGTTTTGTTGATGCATTCTGTAATAGAATTGAATTGACAGTGCCAAGTTAAGGCACCATATGGCATCCAATAGCAATCTCTTCCAAACGAAGAAAGACTTTCTCTAGCCTAAAATGTTTTAGTTGTGATCTTTTGTTCCTTTGCTTTTTTTTAGTAAACTACCTTGGTGCCTCTCATAAAGGTGATGATTCCTCTCCTTACACATTAATTGCCGTCTATATTGTGTTGTCATTTTTACAAGGTGGAGGCATTGGTAAGTTCTGTATATTCTAGAAGCAACTCTCCTGTACTAATTGAGATTATTCTAGCTTTATTGAATCAGTCTGTACAAGCTTGTTCCTTCAAAGTATAATTAAAATTGACTATTTTTCCAGTGCTGTTACTGGTTGATGGATACCTTCCAGTTCCTAGTTAAATCTCAAGTAATTGTCTAGTTCCTAAGATTGAAGCTGCTAGATTTAGCTATGGAGTGTTGTTATATACTTCATGAAAATACTTAAATGGACATTTCATCAAGAAGAATATATTACATTGATAGAGTATGGATACCAGCTTTTTTACATGCATTTGTCTTTCTAATTATTCCTATATATGCATTCTCAATTTTTCTTCTCTGGGTCTACATCATTTGTTATTCATTCTCATTATGAATCAGTGTTCCAAGGGTGCATCAATTTGCAAAGGGCCCAGAGCCTTAGGTTGATTACATTTACTGTTATATGTTATTATTTATCTGCCCCTTGTCAGGTATAACCTATGCCATTTTCCTTACCACAAATTAGCTATGAAAACCAAGTGCTGATGGTTACATTATGAGTTTTCTATCTTGCCCAGTCTTTTACAGCTGTATTGACAAACCAACAGAGTCTTTTAGAAATAGTAATTTACATATTTGCATGCATACATACAGACATATATGTGGTGTACTTTGAGTAGGTCTTGATTTATTGTTTGTGTTTTATGATTAAAAAGACTATTGTTGTATGGTAGTGTTAGGCATGGTAAGTGGAGAAAGAGAGGGTTGTTGTTTTGAGATGAAATGCAAAAATCATGTGTTTTTGTTAGCTCACACTAATATATAGCTTTATTCATTAGAACAGGTGGTAGTATGAAGCACAGAAGTGCTGATGTGGAGCTGCAGACTAAAAGTTGTATAATAATAATAGGAGTAAAAGATAACTGGATGATTTACAACTTGCTGACTAAAGTCAGAATTTTTGGGGGATGCTGTACCCCAGACATCCAGTAAATAGGCCACTGACATTCAGTCCATCCATAAATGCAAGCTCTTTTTCTTCCTCAATATTTCTCCTCTAAGAAACTTCCTCATCTCATATTGAATCATGATTGCAAGGTTTACGTCATGTGACATTTCATTTTTTATAAATTCTAATGATATTGCTTCCAGGATCTATGGGTGTTTTAAATAACATCAGATCATTTGTGTGGATAAATGTCCAACAATATACAAGCAAAACTGTCCAAGTTCAACTCTTCAATCATTTGCACAGTCTCTCTCTGAGGTGGCATCTGGGCAGAAAGACTGGCGAGGTTATTCGCATGGTAGACAGAGGTGCAACTAGCATAGACAGCTTGCTGAGGTAGGTCTTCAAAATAGGCTACTGTGTTGGTACTCTTTCATTTTGTTACTCACAATAGTCCTGTACCCATTAAACCAGGGATGTAGGAACTGGGGGGCCAGAGGGGCCATGGCCCCCACTTTTTAGCAAACTATGCAAAAGTGCCCCTTTGAAGCCCAAAATGGGCATGATAATGTGCCTCTTTTAGGACTTGGCCCCCCTACTTTTTAGATGCTTCCTACATCCCTGCCTTAAACTCCACCACTCAATACATGTATTTACCAATATTTTACAAATTCACTACCTACTGTCTGTTGTAGAATGTTTCCACATTTTTATGCAACTGTAGCTACTTTTTATTGTTGTCTTTACTATCAGTTTACTGTATGTCTGAATCAATCTATTTTCTTTCTAGCTACATATTGTTTCAAATATTCCCAACAATTGCTGATATCATTGTTGCTGTTGTTTTCTTTGCTACTGCATTCAATGGGTGGTTTGCACTCATTGTCTTTGGAACTATGGTGTTTTATCTGAGTATGCTTTTCTTTTCTTGTTTCTTTTAACAAAGAGCTTGCAGTATCATCGATTTGTCAGTTAGGAGATGCTAACTAAGTTGATTTTGCGTATAGAATATTTCCAGCTCCTAGTAGATATATTTTTGTAACCAAAGAGTAGAAAAATGTTCCAGTGTCTGCTACCTGCTCGTAGAAAAATACAGGCCTTTCAATCAGATGCATGCGATCGCGCTGGAGCGCGCAGTCACGTGCCCAGCTCAGTTCACGCGCCCGATTTGTCACTGGCGCCAGCTTTATGAAAAATATACATCCAAGTACTAAGGAAAGCTCTCACAATTGACTGTTTAGCGCGCACAAACGATCCCACGCGCGCGATTGGCAGCACGCGTCTAATTTACTCTTTGAAAGGACTGAAGATGTTCTATTGATTATTTATATATGAACAAAACTTGAATAGTTTTTTGGCACTACAAAAGTTTACTGTTGAAAAAAAAGTGGAAGCATTCCGTAGCATACTGGAAATATTTTCGTGTGGCACTAGTCAGAGTATGAAATATTGAAAGGTAGACTGAGACTGAAATACATGACCAGATTAGGATGAATTCACGTGGCGGTAGGAAGACTGCTGCCGAATGGCCCAGTGGTTTGGCCAATGGACACCCACTCACTACTACTTTTGTTGCAGTAAAATTAGTAGCATATTGACAATATTGACTATTGTGTCAGAGTCCAGGGAGAAAATGAACGATTTATGTCTACATTATACCAGATTTCGAGTATTTATGTGGGCAGTGCTTTAAGTCTGCTAGCAATGTTTGCGCTTTTTCATGCTATAGGGAGGAAAAAAGTACTTAGGAAGAGTTTTATATTCCAAGTGTTTGAATTTATTGACACTTCTAGATGAAAGCATTTTCAGTATCACATGTTCTTAGTATAGTATTTCTGTATTCTTTAGTCACCACTGTGGTTATTACAGAGTGGAGAACAAAATTCAGACGAGAAATGAACGAAAAGGACAACGTTACCAAGGCCAAGGCTGTTGATTCATTGTTGAATTTCGAAACAGTGTGTATTTGCTTCCGTTCACTAAACTCTTCTTTTACCAGCGTCTTATGAAAGATTGTGGCGTTGTATCACTTGTTCTTTCCCATTATCACATACGCCAGGTTTCATTATGCTATTAGTGTTGCTGTGAAGCAAAAAGCACAGATTACTTGAAGCGTTTTGCTTCGGTATAGCCTAGTAGCCTTGTTGCTTCAAGGCTGTGGCGAACTTATGGCCATTTTAGCGTTGCATCACACTTGCAAATGGCTAGGGACTTTATCAGTTAAAGTAGTTTCTGCATTTGAATTACAACTTCCCAAGGGAGTATATTTAGAATAATGTACCTTGTTGTTCGTCGAGTGGACACAGAGGGTAGAGGTTGTAATGCATAGTTTGTTTGTTGGAGAAGAATATTGGGAAACATTTGTAAATCGTATGCGAATATCGGAGAAGGAAGAAGGAAGTTTGACAGAGAAACTAGAAATTTTATAGCCGGACGTTGCGATGTTTCAATTCACTATGGTTTTAATGGCCAGTCTGTCAGAAAGTTTTATTATTTAATGCGAGCCTGTATGTAAATAAGAATTCAGATTATATTTGCTTACCATTTGTAGGTGAAATATTACAACAATGAACTTTTCGAGGGAGAGAGATACGACGAAGCTATCAAGGCTTATCAGGTTTTCCTGTTTGTTCATCTGTCAGCTCATTACCCCATACACCGTTCCTTTTTTAATAAAATGAGTTTTGTAGAAATATCATATCGGCAGATTGCCGTCTGTAAGTGATGTCAATAAGATTCTGTTTGAAAATTACAATTTCAGTAGTACAATACTGCATAATTAATAAGGAAAGAAGGTGAAGGGTATTTTTAGAGGAAGATACACAGTTCTTTTGTCCTATGAGAAGTTTTTTGGCCCAGTATTGATGCTTTCTTAGTTTTTTCATGATGTCAGCACCAAGAAGTTGTTACGAATTTCTGAGCGAAAAGAGTTAGAGCTCTGACATTTTGCGCATGTGTACTCAAATCAGGAAAACACATTCTACGGCTGGAGCTAATAGATTCACACAGGAGACATATATGAATTATATCAAAGATATAATAGGTTTATTTGAAAATTTAAATTTAAATGCATATGAAATAGTCGACTTTCTTCAATCTGAAAAATTTCAACGGTAAACATTTTCAACTTTCTGAGCAGTCGGGCACTACTTCTTTATCAACCTTCTTATCAAAAAACGTTTATTATCCTGAAGTTCTTTAGACATATGAATGATCCCTTCGTGGGATGAAGGAGAAAAATTGCTTTGAGTATAAACAAGCATCAGTATGGTAGTCGGAATTTGCCTACTACCAAAATATATTCAAAATTGTGCATTGTATCGTAACACTAGGTTCCTTGTGCTTTATGTTGTTGTTGTTTTACGAGACAAGTGTGACTCTTTTCTATCTCTTGCTTCTTTACATGCACCGACATCTGCGTATGTGTTCTTGTAGACTCATGCTCATTTTGAGTTGTGGCATGTTGCAGAGTACACGCCTTAAAAGCTGTCAGTAGATTTCCACATTGATGGATTTTGCTATCTAATGTAGGGAAGAAATATTGGTGTTTCACGCTGTTTTGAGTCAAGAGGTTCATTCGTACTTTGAATTAGTTCAAATGACAGGTGTTGTTAAGTATCGTTTGGTTATTTGTGCATGGTTAGGTAGAAATTGATCATCCTCACAGACGAATTGCTTGTCAATTCAAAGATAGCAAAGAATGGGATCAAATAGTCTGAATTTCCATGTTAAAGCTTGCTAAGTGTAACGTTGATATCGAAAGAAAGGTACTACGAGGCTAACAGAAAATGGCGGGATATTTTGTGAAACAAGAAGAGACGGAATAGCTTAATCTAAGCCCTTCATTTAAATATAGGTATTTTTTTAGCTTGATTACCCATCACTGGATTGGGAAATAATTTCATTTTTCTGTTTTGTTTTAAGGATTCTCAATGGAAAGCCCTTGCATCTCTTAACATTCTGAACACAGCTCAGAATATCGTCATTACCGGTGGGCTGGTTGCAGGCACAGTGTATTGTGCCCACCTGGTGATGATCGGTCATTTCCAGGTATGATCACGTGAATATGTACTATTAGCAGCTGTGTTTTAAGAAAGTGCAGTAGAACCACCACACCTACAGTGTGCTGGTCTTGCACATGAAACATATGCCTACATATGTGTACGTTTTTTCCTGTTACAGTCAGTATTTCTTTGCTGTATTTACATAAACAAATTATTAGAATTATGATACCAGTGGAAACATGGTAGTTAGGTAATCATTTCAACTGGCTGATATTTTGTCTTGATGCTTGTATAGGACCCAGATCTGATATTGTATTGTATATTGTTGTGTAAAAGGAGAATGTGTATCTTTTAGGACATAGATCTGAAATTGTATTGTATATTGTTGTGTAAAAGGAGTATGTGTATCTTTTAGGTCGGAGATTTCGTTCTATTCATAACGTACATGAGACAGCTGTACATGCCATTGAACTTCTTTGGGACCTATTACCGGTGTGTTTATCCTGTCAACTACAATTCAGATATGATTTGTCTGATTATTTGATAGTTCTAGTAGGGTCTGCTGGGACAAAATGGGTAACCCAGGTTAAAGTCAGTAAGTGAAAATTTGCATCAATATTATTAACTTATGGCCATGAAAGAGCAAAGCGCCATTTTGTAACTTGGTACAATACCTCTCAATAAGAAATTGCAAAAATTGGGTATGGAAGAGAGTCAATAAGTCATTAAATTGCAAAATGGTCATTTGCCCATTTTACCCCGGGCTATCACTTTACCCCGGGTTACCCACTTTTCCCCAACATACCTTACTGTTTGATTTTTGCATTGGGAGGATATTAGAATCATGCCTTTTCCAATTCTATTAGGTATGCAGCATGCGCTCGCTATACTGTAGCTCATAATCAGTATCCAAGTTACTTGAGCTCTTACTGACCGTGTAGAAGATCGATAGTTCTAGGAGTGTCTGTAATTAAAGTTGGAAGTTCGCCCACCACCCAACCAGCAAACGTTCACCAAGCTACAAGACAAGGGAAATAAAGTCAATAGGAAGGGAACTGGCAAATCTGTTCACGGAGGTGATAACTCAGGATATGCAGCCTCTCTAATATGCACCCCGAAATTCACAGTTCATACATAAGACCAGACTCGACTCTTTGTTATAAGTAGTATCGTGAAACAGTTGTAGTGTATTTTTATTAATCTTGACAAAAATGCAAACAAAATGTCTGCCAAGTACTTGTAAATATAAATTCTATTTCTTATCTCACAGTTGCCTGTGTTGTTGTTGGAATTTTCAAGAATTCTAAGAAACATTTAAGAAGCATTTAAGGCTGAATTTGACAAAATGTTATGAAACATTCGGACTGAGAGCGGAAAGTTTCTTATATCAAAAATGTGTATAGTCATGGTTGTAAACATGAACGTGATGGATAATTGTTGTTTTTGTTCTAAACATTTAATCGTAAAACGTTCTGTGAATTATCCTTCTAGGATGATACAAGCTGCCTTTATTGATGGTTGTAAACATGAACATGATGGATAATTGTTGTTTTTGTTCTAAACATTTAATCGTAAAACGTTCTGTGAATTATCTTTCTAGGATGATACAAGCTGCTTTTATTGATATGGAGAATATGTTTGATTTGCTGACAGAAGAAATCGAGGTAGGATGATTTCTGTAGGTATTTATTCCAATCAAAAATGTTCTGTCAGATTCATTACTTAAATGACGAAGTAGCTTGAATCACTGAAGATTGCTAGAAAGTGGATTTGCTATTAGACACTGTCTTCCTCTTGACCGGTTTCATTTGACTGTTTTACTATATGTTTGAACGTTTTTTGCTGCAAGTTGATTTATTATCGAGGCTATCATTGTAGATTCAAGACAAAGAAGATGCAACAAATTTGCATCTGACAAACGGAAGAGTGCAATTCAAGAATGTTACTTTTGGCTATGATCCAAGGTAGGTTTAGCGTATTTTTCATTCGGAAATTAGGCCATCCTTGTAAAAGCTAACCTACCTTTTCAGAAGCTAGGCCATCCTTTATAACATCAAGGAATCGTCTTGAAACTTAAATTAGGTATTTTCGTAATGTTGCAGCACATTTAGCAGTATTCTTCAAAAGTTATTGTTCTTTATTGTAGCCTAAACAAAGACAACAATAGCATGGTTTTAGTTTGCTGCACGTTTTGTTGATAGCAAGTTTCGTACTTTCGCTTTGAGTGTATTTCAGTTAACATTTTTAATACTTTTTCACCAGCAAACTCATTTTGAAGAACGTATCATTTGATGTATTACCAGGACAGACCTTAGCATTGGTACGTATCCTGATTAATTCACATTTAGGACTTGTTGATAAGTATGTTCACACTTGGTGTAGGTTTGGGGTTTAGAATCCAGCTCTTTCTATCCACTTTTGAATAGTTAGATCGTAGAACATCGAAGGAGTTATGAATTTTGCACGGTGGAATCTATGAAATCGAATTGCATGGTTTTCTGCATTCAAATTTTGAATTACTTGATTCTAAACTAGCAGAATAATGAATGGAGCAGAAAGTAAACTAAAATTTGAGGCTTGGCGGTTACTTGAAAGATTTCTTTTCTACAACTGTTTGCTCTGAAAATATACTTTTGGCTTTGTCAATGAATCATTCTGACAAAGCTTGCACGGTAGATGCGAAGTTGAGGAGATGAAACTGTTTGATCCAAATTCCATTTAGATATAAATTTATCAGGTGGATGTGCTGTAGCAAATATCTGATGTTAGATATTCATCACTTGAGTATTTATGTGGGAGAGGGTTTGATTTCATTGCAGGTTGGCCCGTCAGGAAGTGGAAAAAGCACAATCATTCGCCTGTTATTCAGGTTCTATGATCTTTTATCTGGAGCAATTTTTATTGACAACCAGAACATCGAGTTGGTAAGTTCTATCGCAAGCCTTGCCCTTTGGGTTTGAGGGCTGTAATATTTTCAGTATATTCTAACAGAGTTTGGAACTTCTGAAACTTAACCGTATGGTAGGCACCGAATGGTTGGCAAAATTGCTCAGAAGGGTCCAGTCATCCCGCAGTTTGTTAGATGTAATTGTTTCCCATTTTCTTTTCATATTGTGCTTGGGTAGGGACGAAAAGGAATTTTGTCACCTTTACATTAATTTCTGTCGAAATATATCATTAGCATTCATCGAATCAATGCACGCAAAGGTCGCATTGTTGATTGGAAGTCTCTTTGGTCTTGCATCTGTTGTACTTGTGTAGAAACCACTGCGCTTATTTATGTTACAGTATATAATTTGGTCACCACAACTCTTTATCATTCTTTGCTATTCGCCTCTGGTATGGCAAGTAATGGAGACCACATCAATAGCCTTTAGCATTACTATCGCTGAAAAACCATGACGAAGTTAAACATAAGAGATTAAAACTCTATCTTTACGGGACAAGCACAATATTGTACTATGTTAGGTCCCAATTTTCTTTCACATTTTACATATTATGACCTTCAACAGTGTATCATTGCTTTATGTGGTAATATAGGTTTCTCAACGATCTCTGCGTCAATATATTGGTGTCGTTCCCCAGGACACTGTTCTTTTTAACGATACTGTCAGGTATGTGCATAACCATTGAATTTAAAGTTGATACTAATTTCCAATGGCTTCCTTCTCTCTCTTCATCGAAAAGTCCTTGCTTTTCTGTTTGTACACATTGGATGCATCGATTGATATTTTATGAGGCTTTTTTATGTTATAATAGAGACAGGCATTATACTTGCAAAGTATTAGCATCGTTGGTTTGATAGAGAAGTAATAGCATTTGCAATGCATTAGTTGGTAGACTCATAGAGCACAATGGTCTGTTACTGTAAAAACCCGTATAGAAGAGCCTCTCTTTTATGGACCAAACCTAAAAAGTTTCTTATAAAGACATATGAATAAATGATTTTGAGCACTGGTTCATAAAAAAACTTTGTCCTGCTCAGTATGCATTGAAAATGGTCGTCTTCCCTTGAGAGAAAACTCTTAGTTTTCTTTCTGAACCAGTCAAGGTCGAAATTTGTATCTTGTGTATAGGAATCTGAAAAATTTTCGGATACAGGTTCTTAAACGTTGTGGTACTTTACATGGGTTTTTACTGTTTAAACTCAAGCCTGATACTATCACATATTGCTTCTGCTCGTCCACTTTTTAAGAACTGTCGTCATAAGTCCTACGCTTTCATATGTGGATAGCAGTCCTGCAGTGGTATTTGGTTATATCTTGTTTTCCCTCAGGTACAACATAAGGTACGGTAAAGTCACTGCATCCGATGATGATGTTGTCCAAGCAGCGGACGCTGCTGATATTCACCAGAAAGCACTGACGCTGAAAGACGGTATCTCGATCACCAATTTGTTCATTTCTCCAGTTTAAGATAATGCCAATAGTTTGATTAGCTGCATGTTGAAAGTTATAAGGATATGAAAAACTAGGACACATTATTTCGTTCGTCAAGGAGAGAACACAAGAGTCTGATGGAAATGTGCCCTTATTCAGCATGGTCAAGTTTACAGTGAATGCTTATTCATCAGGCTACATCTGTCACACATCATTTAGTTTGTAGCTATATACGACTCTTTTTGCCTGATTTTTCCGAATGCAAGCGTTTCTCTGCTTCTGCTTCTACCCAGAGTTGCTTTTCCTGTCTTTCGTTCGAAGTGTCTCACTTTGACAACGCAAAGATAGTGGAATATAGTGAGCTTTCTAATACATAGAAACTGGTGTATTGGATAAAGAGAAATAAGGCATAGACAATGCTTTTCCCCAATCTTAATTGATGTAAATGGTTGAAATTCAAAGTTTTATGTGCTATTTGTTTGTGTGTTTTATACTTGTGGCCTAAAATGCATTTACCAGTTCGAGATAAAACTGCCGTCCTTTTCTGTAAGATTGGATCTGTTGCCATCATTGGTATTTCCTCCCTTTCTTTCCTTCAATATGCGCTTTTTGCATCGCACTGTATTGGAACATATGGTGTGCATTATTTTGGAAAACTTTACATGGTTGGTTCTTGATTGCGAGTTCTTCATTATCTTGCGTATAGCTTTTATTCATGTTTGAAAGATATATCACCAGTAGTTTTACTTTTCTTTTAGGATACAATACCATTGTGGGTGAGCGTGGATTGAAACTAAGTGGCGGTGAAAAGCAACGTGTTGCAATTGCTCGAACGATTCTTAAAGCTCCTTCCATTGTCCTCTTGGATGAGGTTAAAAGTTTTCCTGTATTCTTATATGAAGTAAAAAATTTCTTACTTAAGTGAGCTCAAAACAGTTTTGATTAGTGATTTAGTATTTCCCATTTTGTCGGAATTTACTACCAGGACTCTTGAGTTATAATTTTGATAGCCTATGTTCTCGGTATCTTGAGGTGGAAACATGGCTACTTCCTCTCTTCTTTTAAACGTATTCAACGCCCCACGACGTTATACGTTATTGGTTAATTGCAGGCTACATCCGCACTGGATACAAAGACAGAGAGAAACATACAAGCTTCGCTAGACAAAGTCTGTTCAAACCGAACCACAATTGTTGTTGCTCATAGGTAAGTTTCATGCGATTATATAATCTAGGTGTTTTGCAACTCTGTACATTGTACATATCTTCCTGTTTGTTACCATCCTGCTTTGTGTATTCGAGAGTTCATTACTAAGATGGGCTGTTTAGAGGACGAAGTAAAAACTTCAGATTTCTTGCAACGACTGATTGGCAGATAATGAGATTTGTTACGTCATTTTCTCGCCTTTTCATTTGCATTATGTTTGGTACGCTTCCAAACGGCTCATGAAGAAGGCCTGCTAGTGTTCGGAGGGCTATGAATTGAGCATTTAACTTGCAATTTCTAGGAATTTTTTACGGATTTAGTTGCTGTACTTCATCTGGCCAAGGCTAAGTACTACTCGTAGGGTTCGTGCTGCTCCGAATAATCTTTAAAACTCCTTTGATTGTTACCCTTAAAAAACCTCAAATTCGTGTATTTTAGGAAAAAAGCCTTAAAAGTCCTTATTTCTACTCAACAAACTTCAAACTCTAGTGTATTGGAAAGGAGACCCCAATTGAAAAACCTGTGGAATGTTACTTATTGGAATATTTGTTTAGGAAATGATTTGCTTTTCGTCAAGGAAACACACAAAAATACTCCTTAGAACGTCCTTAATTTCTATCTACTCACTACAGCACGAACCCTGTAGTCAATGCCAGAATGCAGTGATATCCTCTCTCTAGGGTTTTCTGCTTCACGGCCAAGCATTTCGTAATTAATATGTTATTTCTTTTATTGTGTCTCATCATCCCATTGATCGAAAATTCGTCTCGTGAATCGTACTTCTATTCTGTAATTCAAGGCTCTCTACTATTGTAAATGCTGATCAAATTTTGGTTGTGAAGGAAGGAGAAATTGTTGAGCGTGGAAGGTACCTTCTTACTTTTTGAAAATTACTTGGGAGATGAAGTACGCTTCATCACATACCGTCCGGGCGTATCCTATTGACTCACTGAGTCACTTATTCACTGACAAATAGATGGACAGACAGACAGACAGACAGACAGACAGACAGACAGACAGACAGACAGACATACAGACAGACATACAGACAGACATACAGACAGACATACAGACAGATAGACACACACACACACAAAGACAGGTAGGCAGACAGAAGGACTAAGTGGCTGACAGACATTGATTACTTAATGACTGACTGACCGATTAACTGACCGCTTCATTCCTTCTGATTGTTGTTCATTTATTGGCTTTCTTACATTATGTATTGCTTTGTTTTTGTTTACTTTGATTCATAAATCTCCCATCGTACCATATGTATTCTATTTATTTCATGGCTATATCATTTGAACAGGTAAGCAGTGTACTATCGTTCATCAAGTATTCTTTCTTGTTAATTTTTAAAACCCTCATAGGCATGATGAATTGCTCAACTTGGACGGGTTGTATGCAGAAATGTGGAATCAGCAACTGCAAGGTGATTCTTTTGACTCAAAGAATGGTGACGACGTCGAAACTCTGGAATAGGATCTTCTGTTCCGTACATTAAAAAACTGAATGGTGTCAGTATATGTGATGATTGCTGTGGTATTATTTTTGCACTCTACATAGCCACACTTCTTTGTTTATTTAGTAGTTTATGGGTTAGTGTCTGTTAGGGCCTAATAAGCTACAATCCTCGCCAAACTTAAGGCCTAATTGCATGGGAGTTTTCAACCCGGGGTTGAGTTTCTACCCACTTGATCGAGATGAAATGAATTGGCTATTATATGTGTATTTCATCCCCGGGTATGAAAAACGCGCCATCACGTTTCTAGCCCTGGGTATGAAAAAGCGACAGCGTATGAATCGTTTTCATGGCAATGAGAAAATGTCGCTATATGCATACTTGCAGCTTAGTTCTTTAATGTAAACTCAATGAAGGTATGAAATTTGTCCATGTACTTGAATAGCCGAAGTCAACAAAGGATTGAGTAGTGAAGTGGGGCGGAGTTGTCAGATGGGTTGAAATTCAGCCCCATGGCTGAAAAGGCCCTTGTAAATAGGCCTTTAGTCCGAACTATAACAGACAATTCTTCAGTGACGCCATATTCGTCATGCTCACGGTGACAGGGTGGCAACCGGTTCTCGTATTCCTTTACTTGTTACAGAATTGTTTTCTTTTCTCGAAATTTTCTTGAAAAATGCCACTTCTTCACAATTTTTCTGCAATTTTTCTTGAATTTGAAATATTTCACATGTAAGATTTTGTCCTCTCTTTTTGATTTTTCTGGATACCTCATACAAAGATTGATTTCTCAGAGTTATTTACTTTGTTGAAACTTAAGAAGTTTTTGCTCATATCAGTAATAGTTCTTAGTGTTGTTGACATTTTAGTATTTGACATTTGACTTCACTCTGTTGGCTGCGGCTTTTCTGTAAACTTTTCTCACTTCAGATTTGAATGTTCTGGAAAATTATTGAAATGTTCTGGAAGTTTTCATGATATTTTTTTGAACATTTTGTTGGTACCATCGGCGAAGTGCTGTCAAGACGAACATATTTTTTTGTGATTAAACAGTGTATTTTGGGGGGATTTGTTCGTAAGTAAGACTGGGTATAGGCCCCCCTGAGGTCTACAGCAAAGCCCCAGCAAAGAAAGAAAGAGAAAGCTAAGTAGAAGTGGAGATAAGGTTAAGATCGTTGATTTTATATTTGAAAAAGGGAAAATTGGATGACTATGAAGCAAGAAAAAGATGAACAGCTATAATCTATGAAAATTTGTAAATTGTTGTAACGATGTTGGCGAGGATTGTAGATTCAGGCTTAAATGCGGGGTACTTGTTTGATTCTCAGAGAGTAGGTGTTCTAGGAATGCTGTGTGCCAATGCAGGGTTTTCTCTACTAGTTCACTTTGTACTTTTAAAATCTATGCAGTACAGTAGTAGCTAAAGAATTGCTGTTGTTGTTATTGTTGTAGACTATTGTAACCACTAACCAATGAGGTAAATTGATTATACCTGAACTTCGTTCCATTGTGTACAAAGTGTTTTCTTGGACTGTATTGAAGCGTAAAACTGTATCACAATATTTGGTGAAGAAACACATACTTGTCATCATCATACTTTTTTTATCTTACATCTCTTCAAATATTTGAGCCTCCGCTCTGAGTGTTTATTGCACTGACTGTTGCATTCCACTTTTGAACTATGAGATCTCAGCATCAGTCTTTCTATTGCTTTGAACATTACAGTTTTATCATATCTACGGATTTGCTTTAGATAACCGCGTTTGATTTTGCAATCAGCACAGCTCCTTTACCCGACTATCAACTATTTTGATGCGTAGTACACATCGAAGTAGGCCCTTTTATTTAGGGCTAGTTTCGAGACCGGGCATCCTGGACCCTTTCTCTTTGTTAAGAAGTCGTCAGGTAGTCTTTATAAGTTTGTAAGTAGCATCCTTTATATCGTATACCAATGTACCAAATATATTCTATTTATTTTATGGTAGTAAATTTAATACGGCTCTTTAGGAATGCGTGCAGCACAAGTAACTCTACTTACAAGAACTTTGATATATAAGCAAAAAGCACAGTTATGGGTTCAGAATTCCCTCTTTTTGTTAGATTCCAGCCATGGAACTTGGGAGGAGTGCATATCAATAACAGAGCTAGTTATAGACCTAGCATCTCTTGCTTTCTCATCATGTGACACTTAAAAATTGGAACCTATGGAGATGGCCAGAGGAATTCAGCAAGCTCATTTTAGTTCCGAGATTTACCAGAATACATATGTTCTCTCTTGAAATTTGAAATATGCCATAGTGATACCATAATGGTTCAAATGTTTCAAATATGTTATCTCAGAAGCATTCTTGTATTTGAGAGTATGATAAAGATGGACAATCGGTGCCAGGTTATGCGTTGAAACACTAACCCCATCATAGGTCATTAAGAACTATTGTGTTTTCACAACAACCCTTTGAATAACTTCGTAGCAACGTAGCATTTTCATTCACTGAAAGCAAGCGACTTACTTGCTCGACAGTGTTCGAATCAGGCTTGAAGCAAGTTTGAAGGGGTAACAGAAATGACTAAAGAATCAATTACATCTTAAAAGAACAAATGTGAAGCTACTAATGGAGATCAAACAAATATGGAATTTAACTCACAAAATTTTTGGAAGAAGTCAACATGCTTGCTTTTCAGATCAAAAAGCCTTGAAATTCACTCCTTGCAAAGATCTATGCATTTGACTTGATTGCCTAGAAGATATGTACTTGAAAACTAAGAAGTATGCAATTTGAAAACCTGTTTTTGACGGAGCTTATAGCGGTCATATGCTATCCTCGGTACAGGGGTGTATGTTACGGCCATCTTCAGCCATGTCCTGTAGATACACTTCGCGATTCTCAATGTAGACATTGCCAATACATCCAAAGTATGAATACTTAAACTTCTGCCTTGTTAACAGCTCAACATTTTCTCCGCCACCTAATACAGCAACACATATCTTATAAATCTATATACATTTATAAATGTATAAAAATGTTTAAACATACATGTACAAATAAATAAATAAATAAATAAGTAAATAAATAAATAAATGTATTTATATATAAATATTTATATACACAAATATATAATTATATATATAAACATATACATATATATATATATATATATATATATATATATATTATATATATATATATATATATATATATATATATATATATATATATATATATATATATATATATATATATATATATATATATATATGTATATATTTAAATATATATTGAGAGAGCTCCCCTTGCTCAATCAATTCAAAAGCAACTTAAGAACAAAATTTTTGTAGAGCTAGAAAACTCCTTTTTCTGTTGTTTTTAAAAAACACGACTCCCTGGAGGACCAGCATCCACAATATATGCATACTGTATATTCTTATTTGTTTCCGTTACTACGTATATATTGCTGTATAGAGTTTTGTATTGTATTTTCAAAGATTCTTGTAAAAAGAATTGATGGTAGTAATAACAGAGGCGTAGGAAGCATTTGGAAGGCCGAAGAGGACAGGAGTAGAAGAGCCTGCATGTTAAGAGCCTAAATTTTATGAGCCATACCCGAGCGTGAAAAGATTTCGTGTTTTTTTCCTTATATACTCATTGCAAACAGAAAGGGTCAGTGAAGGCCTTGGTAGGACAATGTAAAGTGCAAGGCAGCCTGATTTGTATCATTGCAAATGAGCAGGGACTCTGATGCTATTAAGGCTTGGCTCATACGTTTGTCTGTAGCTGCAGGTAAAGGGCATACTGTAAATCTTCGAATTAGCCCCCCTAGGGGCTTATTTGCTTTTGATATACTTTTTGATATACTTTCTGTATATAAATACTTTCTGGATGGGGGATGTTCAAGAGGAAGACCCATTCGAGGGGCCCATAAAATTAGTTGAGACATGTCACATAAAAAGCTCATTATCAAAATTCCATTTCTCTTTGATAGTAAAAGAACAGTCTAAATTTACACTTCAGTGTCAATTCGAAGGGAGACTTGTAAACTTATTTGACGCGTACAATACAGAAAGCTCATTGTCAAAACTTCTATTCTCCATAATATTAAAAGAATATTTTAAATATAAACACAAGTTTACACAAAGGTCTTTATCATCTTTGGAGGGGGTTTTTCAAGGGGGAAGGCCTATTAACAATTCGAAACTCTAGTATTGGGTCACATTCGAGGGGGTTTTTGAGGCTACTTCTTCAGAAGTTGCAGGCATCAGGGTGGGGGTCATGTTTCCAGTGTTCCCGGTGCCTACACCTCTGTTGCATGATAAGTACTATTAAGAACTGGAAAGTCAAAGAATTCAATTGTAATAGGGCTCAATCTCACCAAAGAATATCGGAGCTTCAATGTCCAGATGAGTATTGATTCCGCTGGATTGTGTCTGTCCAGTAAGTTTTCCATCAATGAACAGTGACGCATTTTTTGAAGACCTAAAATAGTTTAACTTCATAGTCACCATAGATACTCTAAGCAAAGGACCCCGGGAAACTTACAAAAGGGACAGAAATCATACTGAAAAAGGCGCGAAAATCGCAATGAAGAAAGGTATAGACGGGGGACTGATAAAGTGGACAGAAGGCAGACCAATTAAAAATTCAAAACAGAGCACATAAGGGCTGGAAGTTATGAATATGAGCGGCAAGGTAACCGTGAGAATTGCTGAAAAAAATAATTCAAGGCTGCATCCCAATACCATAGATCTAGTTGGAAACAATATCTCTAGTGTTGATCCAAGCATGAACTTTTCCAGGCAAATAAATAAAAAAGTTGATCTTTCAACACAGTAAAAATTCTGTGACAGATATTTTCTTTAACCATCCCATTTAGGTCTGTTATATAATTGAGATAAAGACATCTAGGAAGTACCTTTGGTGCCTATAGTAAGGGACCAGTCATTAATTCTTCCAGACGAGGAGGTCGAAGACATCTAGGAGGGGGGGAAAGCAAAGTTCTGCATATTCAGGGGAGGAGGGTGAAAAATATAGAGCAATTTTTAAAACAAGGAGTATGAAGTTTCGTCTGAAGTCCTGGAGTGGGGACAGAAATTTTTTACATAAATCTGAGAGGGGAGACGAAAATTCCATCAAATATATGAGAATGTCTTCCACCCCTCCCCACAAGTAATTAATGACCCGTCCTTAATTTAAAGTGAGCTTTTTGCACGGTACCTTATACAATAATGAAACACAATTTGTACCCCTAGAGCTGCTAACACTTCTACAAACATGTTAGTACTAAAGTTCCTTAATAGTATACCTAGTTAACTGCACATTCAGTGCTATAGACATTGTAAATGCTCAGTACTAAGACAGGGCTCTATGGATACTGTAAGTTTCAACGGAAACCCGCTTATGAACTACTTGGTACAGGGACTACACACATTTAATACGAATTTGGCTTCCTAATTCTCGACTTTTTGCAATGATAAGAATAGTCGAAGGATTTTGTCGTTAGTGGTAAAATCTCCTCAGATTTCGTGGCCTTCAACATGTAGGTCCCGAAGTAAACGGTTCATTATGGCAAAATGTGCATGATGGTCAAGTCCTTATGGTCACATCTACAACTGTAATTACTTTTGCAAAGTAGATCTACCAGTCTTTTAATTAAAGCCTTTCCACTAAGTGCCTCAAAGAGCTAGATCATTACTATGATAAAGTTTTTTCAAGCTACTAAATTGTATTTGTGGCAGGGCGAACACAAAAGGAAATCTAAGGAGATTTGAATCAAAGAGCAATCAACATTCTCTTAGCCTCTAAGCAACACGCAATCAACATTGACACAATCTCTTAGCCGTACACTTTGGTCTTAGGTGAGAGGCTAAACAATCGAGGTCCACTACAACTTCTATAACAGGTGTTGTTGCAAATCACTTTTCAAGAAGTCAACTGATGTTGTTATTCAGAAGTGCATACTCATATTTTCTGCTCTAATATGCTTCATACAGGGTTTATACAGTATCTGGAAAACCTTGAAAAATGGCTACGTTTGGCAAAAGTCAGGGAAAAACTGGAATAGTCAGGGAACTTTTTGTAATTATCAGAGAGTCAGGGAAAAGTCATGGAATTCTGAAAGTAAAGCAGTCTAAAGTCTATGTTATTCCTAGTGTTCATGCTAAATCATAATTAAATTCCTTGCTGACAATCCAATCAAACTAACGGTGGAAATAACTGAATTTAAAAGGCTTCATCCATGATACTTTTAGCATTTAGCTTTGAAGATGGTTTCTAAAAATGTTATTCCGTGCCATAAATGTCAAGGGAAAGTCAGGGAATTTCATCCTGAGAAACTTGTACAAACCCTTTCATAAAGTTAAGGCTTTCATAAAGTGTATTGAGGTCAATTTCAAGAAGTGGCTTGGTTCAGAATAAGGAGGACGTATGCTTTGGGAGATAATCTTGGCCAGATAGCGTTGTATAGAATGGCACTTTCAAATATGCATGTTGTGAACAAAAAGTTAAATACCGAAGTAACAGCTGAGTGAAATGGAGGAACCTTTCCTTCTTGTGTCTGTTAGAAATACATGGATTCGGAAAAAGATTTTCGTTAAGATGTAACTGATGGACTTTCCTTTAGCTACAATCAATAAATTGAGAAGCAAAAAAGTTAATTTACTTCAGGAAAGAATCTTCCTTAGAAATTTGTGTTACCCAGTACTGAAACTTCCTCAACATTTTTATGATTTCAGTGCCAAAATTTTATTAAGATTCCTAGCAGAAGTATCTGGGTTTGTGTAACACTACATCCAGAAAGACAGGGATACACGTTTAGAACAACTAACTGCATAGGGTAACTGAAGAATTGCAATTCGAAATGAACTTATAGATTATTTTAAGTCTCAAAACCTTCTTAACTTTTATAGCAATCGAGCAGCGCTACTTTTTATAAAAATACAAGGTAGTTTGCAATGAAATTCTCGATTTTTAGTTGACGTCGAAATCAACTGGAAAATATAGTGAATGCTCAAAAATACTTAAACGTTAGAAAACATACATTGCCGCAAGGTAGAGAGCCTGCAAAAACCGAGAGAGAGAGAGAGAGAGAGAGAGAGAGAGAGAGAGAGAGAGAGAGAGAGAGAGAGAGAGAGAGAGAGAGAGAGAGAGAGAGAGAGAGAGAGAGAGAGAGAGAGAGAGAGAGAGAGAGAGAGAGAGAGAGAGAGAGAGAGAGAGAGAGAGAGAGAGAGAGAGAGAGAGAGAGAGAGAGAGAGAGAGAGAGAGAGAGAGAGAGAGAGAGAGAGAGAGAGAGAGAGAGAGAGAGAGAGAGAGAGCAAACAGCACAGCTCTTTTTTCTACTCTGCTCACTCTGAATTATTGTATATACGTCACGCAAAGGAGCTGTCTGTATTTCAAAAAAAATTTCACACAAAGTTAGATTGATCTCTCTCGATGCGAAGAGCACCAAAGCAGGCTATGACGATAAAGCAATCAATCACAGATCTAGACACTCTCAATACACGCCAGAATTACGAGATTTGGGAGGTGGCAGACAACCCAAAGACTGGAATAGTTCATTATATGATTAATCAGTGCAAAAAGGCTTTCGTTTAATCAAGATATTGCTCCGCAACGTCACTAATACTATCAAGGTGATTCTCGTCTCAATAGAGGCGATGGTGGTATGGCAACTAGTACGTAATTCTAATAGTTAGGTAGCATATTGGTTAACCAATATCAATCATATTGCAACATTACTATCTTCGTCGCTATGAAAATATGCTGATTTAGACAAAGACGGGTCTTTCCGATAAAGTAGCTAGAATAGGTATTTCAGTGAAGAAAGCTAAAGTTATTTAACAGTCAAAAACTTTATAATATTCTCAAAATAGTAAAAAAACAAAGCTTAGTCCCTTGAAAAGGAAATTTTATAGTTTTGATTTAAAAGAAAAATGGTTTATAGGAAAGCAGTACTCAACTGCTCAAAATATTAAGAAAGTTCAGTACTGGATTTCTGAGTACCGAACAAAGTCTATTATCTATATACCTTTAAAATTTCAATATTCACGCAAGACAATCGTCGCTTGTACTTAATTTGCATATATTTTTTGTGGTAATATATATATATATATATATATATATATATATATATATATATATATATATATATATATATATATATATATATATATATATATATATATATATATATATATATATATATATATATATATATATATATATATATATATATATATATATATATATATATATATATATATATATATATATATATATATATATATATATATATATATATATATATATATATATATATATATATATATATATATATATATATATATATATATATATATAGGTATTAGCAGTCACCTAGATAGGGATTTTTGAGGGTAGAAGTCTTATTAGCAAAGAAGGGCACAATTAAAGCTTCGAATTGTATAAAGCTTGCATATGAGGGGAATGAGTCCTTTGCAGTACAAAAAATAAAGCTTGCGTTGAAAAGCTGCAAGTGACAATGGAAGTTCCTGATGGTTTTTTTCGGCTGATAAACTCCAGAAGTTAAAACGCTGATGTTGATCAGAATCAATATACCACATAGAGTCATTCCTATTAAAACGCTGTAAAATACGTGACCAAACAGTAATGATAAACCATGACATAACAAAGAATCAAGCCTTGCTAGAAATCTCCCCTTTTCCAATCACTTCTCCTTGAATATGGACGAATTTAAAAGCTGATCTTGTAGATAACTATTTATGGGAAGGGGCAAACAGGCAACAGGAGGCTGGGGCGAAGCTCCGAGGAAAAGTTTGAACAACCACCCCAGTAAAAACTTCATTGTTCTCGAAAACTCTCCCAGAACTTCGTAGCTAAGAAAAGTTATGCTTGACAAGATGTAACCAGCTGAATATACCAATAATGCAGAAAATCATCAGAGTAAATTAAAGGCAAGATACCTGTTTATTTCAATCGTGTGCCAGTTACCTTCAATCGTGTGCCAGTTACCGTCATTGAATGGTCGTTTAGTTAAAATTACTGCCAACCCGCTGCCTAACTCGTAACTAAAGGGAAGAAATAAACAATCAATGATTACAAAGAACACACGCATTGAAAAGTCTGTGCTTAGAGCGCTGTAGCAATCATCTGGAGCCATATGGCTTGGATGGTGTTTAGCTTCTGATAAGAAACCTATAGCAGTAATGATAGAAAAAAGAAAATCCAAATGAGCCAGCTTCAAAAAACAGTAAATGTCGGCAGGTCTTATCAGTGGTGTTGTTCTAAAAGTTAACAAAGGAAGCTGTGCCAGGTGCATTCTGTGGACCACACCAATTGTCACACCCAATATTTCATTCTAAACTGTGCAAATATAAATATACACAATGCCTGTCGAAGAGCTATGCTTTTAATTGATGTAAAGATATAAAAAGCCATAGAGTAACGGGCTGGTTCATACTATAAAGCTAGGAATTGCCCAAACTAGCATAAGCCGATTGAAAGGGGACTGAGCCCCCAAAAATTCCTTTCATTTTTACAAGAGGGGCTGAGACCCCGAGTCCTCTCTATGATACCCCTGGTTCTGGTAAGTCTTCAGGTGTTTAGAATGAATGAACTTTGCCTGGAATTCCATGCTTTATAACCATGTAGCCATTTATATAAAAATCAGCTCATGCAAAATATTGACAGGAGATAATCTTTAAGTACTACGTAATAACCTTAAAAAATATTGACACTAAAATGGTTGCAATATTATCTAAATTAACATGGAATATTATTTGCAATGGTAACTACTAAAAATGGAGTAATCTACTAGAAATGGAGTAATCTTATACAGAAACAGCCAAAATTACTAGTACAGAGATTGAAAAATTTATGGCATCGTTGCTTCTCTAATCTGAAATAATATCTCAAAAATCAAATAAAGCTAACATAAAGTGATTATTTCTTCTTAAGTATGATTGCAAGGTTCATTGTTTACCCGTTGCAATCCATCAAACGTTCCAAATTAAAAATATCATTTGTTAAAGTACATATTGCAGACATTTGGAAACAATGAGGTTGATCTTTCGCAAGTATCTGATTTGTACAAATTGCAAATAGATAGCCAGCAAACATATTACGAAATTATCGGTATAAGGACATCCTTTTATAGTGCTAAATTGGGTACAGTCACTAACTCATAAGCCAAGTAGAGAAAGTAGACTGGAGTTTATACAACAGCTTCAGAGGGTGCACAACTCTCTTTACCTTATTTCAATGAAACCGTTCTTGAGTCCGATGGCCAAAAAGTCAGGGTTCTCTCTTCTAGAGTCATCTTTTTCCTAGAATTGATTTTGCACTTTTAGTAATGTAATAATAGGAAACAAAGAGGTCACAACAAGTACCAAGGAGCAAGTTCATATAGTGGAACATTGGGCTCTTTGGTATAATTAATATCAAAGGAAATTAACTCCTTGATGCACTAATACTCCAGTGATAGGGTAGTGGTGAGTGCTTCTGCCTTGCACCAGAGCAGCAGAGTGTAAATGGTTCGAATCCTACTCAGATACGTCTTGAAATCACCATATCAGCTTTCTCGCAACTACCTACTAACCGCACGATGATCTTACGGCAGATATGAAGATTAGAACAATGTCATACGCAACTCTAGCAGTAACTTAATATCTGCTTTGCAAATACTTATATCCCTTGTCGTTATTTTAGAACTGGAATATTTTTAATTGTATACTCAAGGTTAATAATAGAACATATTGAGTGGCAGAGTTGGGGGCTTTACTACTGTGAGGTATACCTAAGTTAAGTATGCCGTGAGAATCAATTTATGATTTTGAAGAACCTACAGCTGCCTAAGATTGAAATGTACAAAACCAAAAATCAATTGAATCCTCCGTTTATGATAGAAATTTTTGACGAAAAGGCAGTACCCTATCAGAAAGGAAGCACGAGCAGCCCAAATCTACCAAAAGTGAGAGCCACATACTATGGTACAGATACAGTACGGTTCATGGGTCAAAGAGAGTGGGAAAAAGTGCCAACAGAAATTAAAACTTTCAGCTCTTTGAGAGCTTTAAGAAATCACCTGAAGTCAAAGAAATGCAGGCATTGCAACTGCAGGATCTGAAAGACTTTTATTTAAGGATTAAGGTATTAATAATTTTCATATATTCGTTTTTCATCTATAAATCTTGAAAAATGTTGGCCTGAATTAGCTGTATCTTAGCTATTGTAAATAGCCAACTTTAAATTAATGAATTTATTACTTTATTATTATTATTATTTTGCAGTGATAGAATGGTTATTACAATGATAAAAAGTAAAAGGGTGAAGTGACAAAAAGCCACTGAGCTCTTCAAATGTGTGTTCAAGTGACATATTGCATCAAAAGTTGCTTTTCAAGAACCAATCAACGTCCAATCAATGGAAATCACTAATCAGTGTTCACTCAAGTAGCTTTGCAGAAAACTGGTTTCGCTTTCATTAAAAGGTTGGATGCATTTCCTCAAGGTTCCATCCAATGACTCCTACTTTTAGCGGAACGTGTGATGATAAATTCTCCTTATAACTAGGTACTCTATAGAGGGGAAGGCGTCTTTTTACTTTATGTATGTCAACAATACGTGCTATTGCAGGCTTTACGAATCTGAAGAAGGAGAAGATCAAAGAAGGCTACACCCGCAAATAATAATAGATACTCACCTCCCCAAACCAAAATATCAGTCCGTTGTTTGCCATAGTTTTTATATCAAATTTTAGGCGGCTAAGTTCGGATTTGCTACAAAGAGAATATGTATATCAAGCATGACATGATAAGCAATCACATTCGTTTTATGAGGAGCCTAGCTCAAGGCACGAATCCATGGAAGAACAGTACTGGTTTTTATATCTGTATATCTTACTTATTCACTATATTTTTAATTAGGATCCTTATTTGTAATTAGGATTTTTATATTTTTACTAAATGGATGTTGTGATCAAATAATAATAAATAAATAAATAAACAAATAAATAATTAAATAATTAAATAGATAAATAAATAAATAAATAAATAAATAAATAAAAAGACATAGCTACTGAAAGTACCTTAGTAGAATTTTAACTTTAAATGCAAGGCGAAGCGATGAATTACACTGCGTTTTCTAATCTATTCCATTTCAATAATGTAACCATATTCAGTATATGACTGCAACTTTATTTGCGTAACATCTAAGCTACACATTCTGAAACTTGTCTAGTTCCTTCGCAGGCTGGACAGCCTTGTCTCGAAACGTCCGATTACTATAACATGAAATTGTCAATAGAATTGTTCAGTATGTGCTTCAAATTATGGACGACACTGTCTCAAAACAAAAGACAGCTTCAATTCCTGTCACACGTAGCTAGAGATATACAACAGATCAACGTATTTTGTGATTGTTATTTCGCCAACTCATATTCCAAGATTAGGTTTCGTTTAGCAATTTCCTAACAACTAAAAATGAATTTTCTTCCTGTCTTATCTATAGTAATAAGATAGATGACATGAATTAATTTTGTAGTTGGCAGTAATTGGTAACGTTAAATTAATTATTTATTCTAATAGTCATCAGTTCATTCACTTGTTGTCAACTTTATTAGAGTCTTGCTTCCATAACTGAAATTGTAACATCTGCAGGATTAGCCTTAATAACAAAGTTTCATAACTTTCATTCTCAGTAGATTGATCAACTTGCGACTTCGATAGTACAAGTTGATGGTCGATAATAACAGGACATACGCATAGGCATGTACATATAAATATAAATACTACATACATACATGCAAACACACACACACACACACACACACACACACACACACACATACACACACACACACACACACACACACAAACACACACACACAAACACACACACACACACACACATACATACATACATATATATATATATATATATATATATATATATATATATATATATATATATATATATATATATATATATATATATATATATATATATATATATATATATATATATATATATATATATATATATATATATATATATATATATATATATATATATATATATTCCCAAAATTTCTCGATGATATAAGAGTAGATATAAGACGAAAAAATACGACAATGCTTTTAAGTGTGCAATACATGTTTCGGATTGTTCCAATCCATCATCAGTTGCTAATTACAATGAAAAACTTCTTGGTACATAAACAAACGTTAAATCATCAATCGAATTTATTAGTCGAAAAAGGAATCAATGTAGCGAAAACAGGTAAGAACGGTTAAGAAGAATAGCTAAAAACTTAATGAAAAGTTGTAATGCTGGATCTGCTTATTTAAATCAGGTCTTTCCCATTGGATATGTAACGCTTCTTTAATTTTAAGTTTAAAAGAAGTGTTTGCAGAATCCAATACTGTAAAACAACTATCGTTACATGCCTCTTTACAAGCAGCTGAACCTTTAAGATGTTTAAAAATATTTGAATTTTTATCAGTAAATAAATGCTCTCGCACTCGAGTAGATAAATTCGATAAATTCGATTGATGATTTAACGTTTGTTTATGTACCAAGAAGTTTTTCATTGTAATTAGCAACTGATGATGGATTGGAACAATCCGAAACATGTATTGCACACTTAAAAGCATTGTCGTATTTTCTCGTCTTATATATATATATATATATATATATATATATATATATATATATATATATATATATATATATATATATATATATATATATATATATATATATATATATATATATATATATATATATATATATATATATATATATATATATATATATATATATATATATATATATATATATATATATATATATATATATATATATATATATATATATATATATATATATATATATATATATATATATATATATATGATAATATATATGATAATATATATGATAATATATATGATAATATATATGTACACATGTATAAATTTGTATAGGTCTGCGTAATTTTTGAATAAAAAGTACTTTGATAAATCGTTATAAAATACGAAATAATTTCGTTATAGCTGCAAGAGGGAGTAGCAAAAGTTTGCATAGTTAACTGTCAAAAGACTCTTTATAGCTCTATCGGAGCTTTGATTACAATCGGTTTAAATAACTGAATCAAATCGAACCTGAGTAGATGACGTGGGAATCTCAAATAACCATTTCCCTTGAACAGAGCCTCTTTTCTGATCTGAAAAGCTACGAGTGAACATATAATAATGACGCTCTCGGGATAACTGCAGATTAATTCTTTGGTGTCTATAGACTATAGGTAGAAATCAGTTACCAATTAGGGAAGCCAAAAGCATTCTATCTAATTAAGAGCCAATCAGTCTGTACAGGAAGGATCTCCCCAGCCAAAGAGGGGACATTGCTCAAAGCATCCTTGAGACTAACAGGAAGCACGAGAGAATGGTTGAGTAATTTAGGTACCACTATTAAAATATAGCTAAAAAGCAGCGATGCCGGAAGAAGGGGCTAAGGGGGGGGGGCACAAAGTACCCAACTCGGTCCCACCAATTCTTTATAGCAAGAACTTTTGAGAGAATTCTAATTTGTATCCACAGACTTTTACAAGAGGAAATTGCTTTGCTACAGTTGTACCTTGCAACTCATGTCTTTGCAAGAGGCGCAGTAGCAGGGGGCAGAGGGCTACAACCCTCCAGCATAATATCTGTTCAGGAATTTGGAACTTTTTTGCATTGTCGGAGTCTTTCTGTGTCTTATTTAGTTTTTCTTGATGTGCTTAATAGTCTCATCAATATATAGTGACAGTGCCTTAGTACTGAATCACACTATTTATGAGTTTACTTTGGCGTCGGGCCCAACCATGGTGAATCCTCCTATGTCACTTCACGAGTGCACCAGCACTATTGCGTCAATTTTTTGCAATGTGCCTCATTCTGTGGTGTCCAAGCTCAATACTTTCGATTTAAAAACGATGGCCCATCAGTACACAGAAAGGCTCCAATGGAAAGGACTCATTGTCAGGTGTCCTATCAATGAAATTACATACGAAGCTGAGCAGGAATCATGGTCTGGCATCTATCTTGCCATTTTATTAGTTGTAAACATCAGGTGTAAATTGACAAGGGTGTAAGATGCTACTTTCCTTTAAAACTTGAAGAATCCTCCTAAAAAGTATCCTATAGTATGCCGTGTAATGATGAAGGATATATGTCCGAAGAATTTTACTTTAGCTCCCCTCCCCCCTAAAAAATACTTCCCACTACGTATTTTATATAAAATGCTTGTTTACGATGATGTTTATTCATTGAAACAGAACTGTGTTTACTTTTGCTATCAGTTCATAGTGCATAATTGCTAGGGCCCTTCAAAGAAAGTCTGCCTCAACCTGCGTCTTACATCGCTTCCGGCATCGCTGCTAATAAATGGAAGAAGATGTACTCCAGGAAATGTTGCGATTCTAATGAAATTCAAAATCGCCCTTGTTCAAAAGAACCGAAGACGTTTGCTACGGGATAAAGATATGTGATAACGCTAAGAAAGAGCAGTACCTACTTACTTATCTACCTTTCTACCTGCCTACCTAACTATCTACCTATCTACCTACCAATCTACCTACATCTCAACCTACCTATTTACCTACTTACTACTTGCTTATATCTAACCTGGGTGGAATTTTTTCGAGTGTAGAGCAGCTTGGCACATCAATAAACAAAACTGAATCAAATAGTAAGTATGAAAAGTTAAAACCGCACATATGTGGAGCATCTTAATTAGGTGTTTACTTTTTGGCATCTGCAAGCTTTACTGCCAATAGCTAATAAGTATAGACATGCAAAAAAGCAGGATTGGTGGACGAAATCTGCTCAAAATGATCTAAAGAGCTTTTGAGCCCGTAGCAAAACCCAGGGCGTATAAATAATGCGTTACCCTCGGAAACATAAGAATAAAACGTCGCTTAGCATTATAGTGTAAAAGCAATGCACAATCCAAGTTCTTATAAGCAAAAGGGCACTGTTACCAAGGACCATTATAATATTACCCAGAATGGTTCCAGTCTAGTTTGTACCACAGTGGAAGTTGCAATCTATCGTCTTTAACTGTCTATGGCATAAGGATTCAAGACAGAGGGGGAAAGGGAAAGATTGCAGTCAGCTGGTTATATCAAAAGTATATCATTGGTATTTTTTACCATAAAAATTAATAATCGCCTGGTCATCGTAAAATGCTATGAAATATCATAACAAAATGATCCATTTCACGCCGATGTTGGTAATAAAATGTTTGAATTGAGATTCGGGAACGAACGAACTATTCACCTTTTTTGCATGCACTCCCAATAAATCCAAGCTTACAGTGGCAATGTAACTCGTTCTTCTTATTCTCAATACATTCCCCTCCATTTTGACAATTCTCTACTCCTCCACATCCAGTTTTGAAGGATTCGCAACGTTTTCCAAAATACCTTTGAGGGCAGACACATTTGTAAGTGACAGCGCTGACGATCTACGGAAGGTTAAGCAAGAATATATTCTTAGAACAACTCATAAATATCTATTACCAAAATGATATAAATATTTCAAATCTATACAAAATATTTACATCACCAATAGGAAGCCGGAGAAAGTACTAAAATAAAAGTAAAGGTTAGTTCCATATATGAGTCCGTACTTTGGAGAGGGCCTATTAGAAAGGGCATGTATCCTGAACCGTCGGCATAGTGAGGTAGGGTAGCTAGTTCCCTTCATCACGGCTCTTAAGTCCCCAGTGTTGCCACCAGGTACCCATCTGCTGATGGGTGGGCAGTGAGCGAGAATTCCAACTATGATCTGAGGGTTCAGCTCGAACTATCGATGTTCCACTCGGCAGTCAAGCGCTCGATAACCACTTGGCCACGTGCCCATAGAAAGTAATACAAAATGCTATATGGTAATGAATAACAAGAATCTACACACGAGAGGAAACCAAAGAGATAAAGAATATTAAAGGAAAATGGAAATTGAAAATCGAGGGGTTCAAAGGACATAATGGAATCAACACGATCAAGGAGAGGAATCAAAGGGGTTAAATGGAACAAACGAAACAAAAGAATCAAATAGAATCAATGGAATCGGAAAATTTGAGGGAATAAAAAACTCATGAGAATCCAACGGCTAAAGGAATAAAGGGAATTACAGGAAACAGATGAGCCAATAGAATCAAGGGAAATTTGGGGGGGGGGGTTAGAGGGATTCATGGACTGAAGTGAACAAAAAAGGATGAAAAAATCAGAGGAATCAGAAGACTCGAGGGAATAAAAGAAATGACATGAAATCAAAGAGGAAAATGTATGAACGTGTGAAAACAGAACAGAACACTGGAAGGTTAAATGGGAAAAAGCCACGCAGATAAATTAAGATGAAATCAAAATGAGCAAGCAAATGTGTTTAGATAAAACCGCTCAGGGCCTGAAACCAGTTTTGATATGACTCACTTTGTGGAGTGCACTTTGGAAAAGTGCAGATGTGTAAAATAGGCCATATTTGTCTATTGAAAGTAGGCCATCAAAACTAACAAAATTCGTTAACAATTATCAACTTTTCGATAATAATATTAATCTGCGTTCTTTTCTGCGCTATAGATATATTGCTGGCTTTTAGCTTTAGCCACACCCTTGGCATGATTTCAGAGAAAAACCACACCCAATTTTGCTATGAAAGTGCAGAAAGTGACCAAAAAGATTATTGGGTACAATATCAATAATAAAGAGGAACAGCAAAAGGAAAGTAAAACAGCATACCTGGCATTTGCCATTATTTAAGCAGGGGGAAGATAAACAAGGGGAGGAGTTACTACTGCAATCCAAGATTTCTTTGTTTGCCAAAAAGTCCCGAACCAGATCGATCCTCTTTCCATTGATAATCAAATCTTGAATGCAACCGTCAAATCCATTCATGCGCAAATCAGAGTTATTGGGCAAGATGACTTCGTCCCTTCCTACTTTCAGTAACTCTTTACTCCCTCCAACGATCATCGACTCACCGAGGTTCAATGAAATGGAATGTCCTTGCGAAATGCCTTTCTCCGCAACATTCCCATTGAGAGATAATGAGCCATGCTGACGAAACCTATCAATCTCGACCGTGTTCCATGAATCGATGAGAACCTTATCACGAGAGGTTATTACCGCAGGGCCAGAGCCACATTCAAACTTCAGCTGTATATAGCCTTGGACCAGTTGGACTAATATGTAATTATGGGTTGATGCCAACGATTCCGCTCCTCCATTATAAAGGATGATGCCAGACCCAGACTTAGGCTTAAATTTTACGAACACATGCAACTCTTCCCAAGCTCCTTTGACGCCTTGGAAAACCATATACGAATTTTCTGCAAACATCGGGATCCTTATTGCACTTCCTAGAATTACAAAATCAACCTGAATTAGGCGAGGAAATCATTTAATATCTCTTCGGACAGGTAACAAATAATCTTTTGACAAACACTGTGTATGTACTACAATTCTAATAGGTATGGACAGTGGAATTGAGCTGAATTTCGCATGAGGGCATTTAGGAAAGACACTTGCGCCATGCTAGTTATTACTCTCTTTCTGTTTAATGTTATGCTATTTATTTCCGATCTTAAGTTGTAGGCCAATTATATAAGAGTCTCTTAGAAACGTAAGCAATAGTTTAGTGCATCTGTATCTCCTTTCTTCTAAATTAGTTATTTTTTTAGTTTTTTATACAGGGCCAATCGTAAACAGATAATCTAAATTTGTCCCCTGTATCAATATGTAAAAATGAAATAAAAATGAAGGGGGTTTCTGTTCCGACGGACGTGGCAAAAATAAACCTATGACGAAACTACACCCTTCGTAGCGCTCAAAGAGTTTCAGAAGCAACTATATTTAATAGTAGACTGATGGATAAGTGATCTAACGCAGTAACAGCGGGAAGAGCAGTTGTACTCTGACTCCATCAAGGCTACATTGCATTAGTCTGAATTGTATAGGCCTATTATTGCATTAGTCAGAATTGTATAGGCCCATCGCTTTATTCTAGAAGGGGGCTAAGCCTCATGGAGCCTCTCTGCTACAGAGCTGGCCCTAGGCAACTGCAAATAAAATTCATTATTATGTTCCTTGAGGTTGTAATATCAAAGATGAAAAAATAAAGGGAGATAAAACAACTAGTTCCCTGTAGTAATTAAAGATAGTATTATAGACAAGAATTTGTTAATGAACACTGGCCCATTGAATTGGATACCGGTGATAAAACTAGCCGTGATGCAATTAGCTTTGTCAACAAATAACGAACAGCTCCACAAGTCTTTTTCAAAAAGAAAATGAGTTTATAAGAAAGTAGTATTCGAATGCTCACAAAATAAGAAAGCTCAGTACTGGAGTTCTGAAACCTCAGAAAGCTGATAAGTACCTTTAAAGTTCCAATATTCAAGTAAGACAATTGTCGCTTTTACTTAATTTCTATAGATTTTTTGCAGTAACGTATGCAGTAGAATGCTAAATCTGCGTAGTGCCTGTTCTGACTGTGTAGCACTGCGGTGTTTCGGAAGCTCAGACTTTCTTGCGAAGAATGTCGTAAGAAAGGTTCAATAATGAAATCATGAAAGAGATAAGAAAGTGTCAGTACTGGACGAAAACTTTCTTATAAAAATAACGTGCGTTCTTTTACGGTAACAAATTCACTAACAGATTGTCATGAAGAGTGAAAGTGCGAGAAAATAACCGACCCGAGCGGAATTCGAACTCGCAACCCCTGACCCTTAGCTCTTAGCAGTCAGGGGTCGCGAGTTCGACTCCTGCTCGGGTCGGCTATTTTCAGATACTTTCACTTTTCATGACAATCCCGAATCCTGTTGCTTTTACATAACAGATTGTCCTAAGCAGGGATCACTATGGGGCATCATCGAACTCAACTCTGAGAGTGGTTCCATTATTGCTGGGATACTAAATAGCGAAGCATAAGTTAAAGCATAGCTGACCGCCCTTGGCCAGCATCACATAACTGCAACTAACTTATATGCTGTGACATCTCGTAGCTGTGTGGAATGACCTCATGCTGATACCTTCCCACAGCACTAACGACAATATATGTAAGAATGGCAAGCTAGCAACTGACAAACGTGCTCTAGCACCATTGCAGTACTGTTTTGTGCCGTGTGTATCCCTAATAAGCACTGGGACCTAACTATAACAGCACGCTGATCGTGCAGTCGTAGGCTTAACTATCTACTAGCACCGGCCTTATGAGACACTTGACTATACATAAGCAAGCTCTGATAAGACGGCATCACGTACACAACAGACTGCTTCATTTTCACATCGCCTTTACTTTTATATTTAAAACAAGTGTGAACTTGAAAGTTATGTTTACTGCAAGCCAGTGGTATAATAACGGCATAAAATCATTATGCAATATATATCTATTGCATGGATTAGAATTTCTCATCAACTCAAACAAAATAAAACATTAGCTAAGTTGGCAAGTAATCTTTGCTAATCCCAGAGCAGCTCGGCTTCCATCACACAACAATCATTCATAATTAAGCATCTGACTCCAAATCATTCTGTTTCATACGAAGATAATACCTGTTCTTGTCTAAGACCCATTCGCAATTTCCTACTTTAAATAAAGTGGGAGGAGTTTCTTGGATATCAATTGATGTTATAAACACCTTCACCAGTGAAAGTTTTAGTGACCCATGAATATGCCCGCTCTGAATATGTTCGTCTTAACATAGAATCATGCTCGTTAAATATGGCTTATGGAGATAAATCAATGTTTTCACTAAAAGAGGCGTTTCGCATTCAAAGCCATTGTCAGGTCCTGGATGACATAGAGACCAAAAGATGACAATTGGCCTAGGATGTTTAGCTTATTCTTCTTAGATCCATACAATCAATTCGAAAGACCGGATTCGAGAGGTGTCAAAAAGCTATAAGCAATTATCAGCTTGTGGTTTGACTCAAGTGAGTCTTCAGTGCCAAGAAAGGAATGAAAGTTATATCGTAGCCTTATTAGTTCATTAACATTCCGTAGTGAGATTAACTCATCTGCTAAAGCAATGAGCTGCCACATATGTCGACAATCAGATCCACTGATATGTTCAAAATACAACAGCAGTAGCTACATATTTATGTATAAATGTATAAATATATATATAAATATATATATATATATATATATATATATATATATATATATATATATATATATATATATATATATATATATATATATATATATAATAGAAATATACTTTACTTAAATTATAGACGTTTCGATAAACAACTTCATCAGCACTTAACTTACAATGATACCGGGCCTGCTTAAATTACCTAAATAACCATGGGGTGACAATCCAAGTGAATTAGCTTAGCGCTATGTCCCCTTTCATGAACGTAGGTTCCCTTTGGTCCTGTTCGACCAAATAGGTCGCTATCCTCCATTTCATAATCTGATGAGTATATGTCAGGAAATGCTTCCAGTTTTTTGTCCTTAACACTTTTCGTTGTACTTAATACTTTGATTCCTAGGACACTTTAGAGTAATGAGGACATTTCTAGTCATGATACCTTATCAAGTCATGCATGCACTATTTTCAAGTGATGAGACCACTTAAAGTCATGAGGCCATTCCAAGTCACGAGGTCATGTCAAGCCATGAAACCATGTCAAGTCACTAGACAGTTTCCAGTTCATCAAACCATTTTTGCAGAATGAGACCATTTTGAGAACCGAAAACAATAAGAGTCATGAGAAAATTGAAATTTATGAGACATGAGACCATTTCATTTATAAAGCAATGTCAGATTATTACACCACTTCAATATGTGAGACCATTTTCGCCTATCAGAGCATTTCGAATCATGGGACCATTTCGAATCATGCGACCAATTCAAAACAAGACTATTTTGAAGCACGAGGCTGTTATGGTTATGAGATCATGTCGATTTATGAGACAATTTCGTATAGTGGGACCACTCCTAGCTATAAGACAAGTTTGGCTGATGAGACCCTACAAATCATGAAACCCTTTCGATTTATGGGACCACTTCGATCACGAGACCATTTCGAAACATGAGACTATTTCGAACCATGAGACTATTATGGCTTTCAGATCATGTCAATTTAAGAGACAATCTCGAATCATGAAGCCATTTCGACTTATGATACCAATTTGAATCATGGGGTCACTACCAATCAAAAGAATGGTTCAGATCATAAGTCCATTTCGTTCGATGGGCAACGCCGAGTTATGACAGCATATGCATTCGTGTGGCCATTTCATTTCGTATGACTCATGCATCCCAGGTTCATTTTTATCAAGTTCAGTCATTATCAAAAGCAGCATCAAAGTAGAACCAAAGTTGCATTAAAGGTTTTCCAAAGTGGTATGGTATTAGTCTCAATATTGCCTCAAAGCAGACCTAAATTTGTCCTTATACATCAACACTGCAAGGGCCACAGAGGAGAGCAGAAGGAAGACCTTAAGGCTCAACAAGAAATAGAAGGGACTATGATTAAAATATAATGCAAGAAACCATATTTAGAATTTAGGGCTCAATTTTGAAATTTAATGAGGATTGCTTGCATATCACGTCTATAATATATTCTATCTTCTTCCCTTCGTTGTGTCTAGGTTCTTTGGCATAAACTAGGTTCTAGGTATGTAAGGCAGGGGAATTAAGACTGAAGAAGATTATTAGCATAAAAGGGCAAGAAAGTGAGTGACAATCAGGCCTGACAGGCCGGTTAGTAGATCATTGGAGGTGCAAAATCGAGCATCGATAGTGCAAGCACCACTATGGTAATCCATTTACTCATATCTTCACTTTAACGCATTGTAGTTATTTATAGCAAGTTCGCTTTAAATAAAAAAATTATATATACCACAATGTGATACATACGAAAGATTGCGTATAGTGGTGCTAGGCAGAGAAAAGTCATGGTGGTTTCAATATATCTCAAGTGTAACTCCAAATTAGGCATAAGTTGTGTATAAAGATGGAATTTACGAGAAAAAAGAAAGAGCCCAAACAATCCCTTACTGCAAAAAGCAAACTGAAGATCGTGGTTCAACTGTCAACTGTTAACTGTTAATAAATTCAACATCTATTTCAAAGTCAGTTTGAAACTACGGAGGCAAGCTTTGGTGAAATTGAATAACGACCAATATGTGACAAAAAAAAATGGGAGCACTACATACCAATCTCACAACGTGCACCATACGTCCCAAGAGGGCATCTGCATTTGAATCCTGAGTTGCCCATGTTGCTGCAAACACCATCACCACAAGCACCAGGAAAGCAACGCTCGACACGGTAATCACAATTCTGACCAGTAAAGCCGGGATTGCATTCGCATCTATATCCGTAGTTGCTAGCCGAGGCAAGGCATATACCGTTGTTCTTGCACGGCTGTGTTAGGCAAATATTACAATCAGAGATTCCCACCATCATCAAGGCATCTTCTCCTGTAAGAAAATGATGCTGTAAAAAGAGTAAAGGAAGACATTTCATGTACATAAAGCACCTACAAGACTTTTGACTTTACATGAGGGCCTGAAACAAATTGTTTCTTAATGGTCGTAATATATGGGCTTCCATATGCGTGCTATTGTATGCTGCTAGATTTGCTATACTCATTTTGGAGCATACTCATAAACAGATTGCTCATTCTGCATTAGAAGAAGTGAGGTAAGTTAAGAATCAGTTGAAGAACAAGTCCCAGCCAGCCAGCCAGCCAGCCAGCCAGCCAGCCAGCCAGCCAGCCAGCCAGCCAGCCAGCCAGCCAGCCAGCCAGCCAGCCAGCCAGCCAGCCAGCCAGCCAGCCAGCCAGCCAGCCAGCCAGCCAGCCAGCCAGCCAGCCAGCCAGCCAGCCAGCCAGCCAGCCAGCCAGCCAGCCAGCCAGCCAGCCAGCCAACTATTCTACTTCGGCAGCTATTGAGCAGAAATTGGCCTATTGCCATAAAAACTACTATGAATATGTGTATGAATATATGAAGAAATGGTAAAGGTATCTGGCAGTGATAATTAACAGTTCTGAATGTGCATTAGTAAGTAATCATACTTTAGTATGCTCAGCGTATCAATTTATACTTTGTCTTAAGATACACTATAAGTCATACTGTAGTATTTCATCATAAAGAAGTGAATCGTTCCAATTTTATTCGGGAGGAATTTCATACTGAAGTGGTACAAACTTAATCTTTGCAAAGTTTAGAGTTGATGCAAAGCCATTTTCCGTGTCTGTGTATGCAGATTCGCATCAGGTGAGTGCTACAAGAAGTGATTGTTTTTAGAGCAGAGATTGCTGTTATTGCAGTATAGCATCTGGAAGCTACTACGAAAAGCGATCGCTTTTAGAGAAAAGGTGCACAGCAAGTGCAGCATCGTAACTATCGGGTGCCACCAAATGTAGTTGCTTGTAGAGCAAAGATTGCTGTAAGTGCAGTATCGTAACTAGTCGGTGCTAAAAAAGATCGTTGCTTCTAGCGTAGTAAAGACTGCTACATGTTCAGTGTCATATCTGCTGGTTGTTACGAAAAGTGGTTGCCTTAGGAGTAATGACTGCATGCAATTAGGCAAACAAGTGCAACATAAACTGAAAACATCATTTACAGACCGACCATAACTTGCAGGTCTTATCTATTCTGACTTGATTACCCTTGATAGATTGAGGAGCACATACTTCAAAATGCAAAACTTCAAAGCATGAATTTCATACTACGGATACAAATGTGCCGATTTGCTTCTTGACTAACACGTGTTTTATAAGGAGCCTAGCTCGCAGCATTCCTTAACTCTTTAAACCACTTTGAATCATACTGTAGCTCTCTAATGCCCCTCCATAGTTACTTAACGTTACCTGCATATTTAGTATTGTAGACAGCACAACTGTTAAGTGCTTGAGCAGGATACTATAAACACTGACAGCTTCTCCAATGCTTGCAGTGATAAAAATATTCGAATTTAAAAAGTTAATTTGGGAATATTTTTGTAATAAAGCTCCTTAATTTTTCTGGCCTTCTACAATTAGGACCCGTATAAAGCGGCCCCTTGTAAAAACAAATGTACAGGCTCAAAAGGAGCGCAGATGCTGCAGCTCTTCGGCAAGACAACAAAATCATTGGCTTAGGACATTTGATGGATTGTACATCGTAAGTCAATTACTGTCACATGCATGAATTTACGTAATCTGGTGACAGCAAATAATCATGAAAAACGGAAAACAATCAAACAATATCGCGTGCCTAAAATCATCCCCAAGCTAGATCGCAAATCTCCATTTGGCGTATATCAAGCAATTACAGATAGCAATTAGCTAGTTCTTACCTCATAGGCCGCTGGAGATTTATCTAAGTTATCTTCTGATCTTAAACAAATCAACAGTGAGCATTAAGCGCGAATGATTAGACGCCTGTGAACAATTATCACGATTGCATTAACGAGATACATAAGTCTTATAGCTTATACTCTTAGGGATATACGCTCATTAAGCCTACTGCATTTTGCACGAATCCATAGTAGCAAGGTAATACGGAATTCTGGAAATCTGTTGGCTCGCTGGGTAAATAATGCAACGACACATTAGCTCCTTAAATTTGATGTAGGTCTTTCTTTCATTAAATGGACAGAATAAATGTTTTTGGAAAAAAGAGTGCAGGGTAGATTTACACTTAAATGCAGTGCAATATTTTTGCTATATCAAGAAATCCTAAATGGAAGAATTTCCCATTCACCTTCCATCTTTAGAACTACGAATGCAGTTACTTCCGAATACTCGCATACCAGATGGAAAAAGGGAAGCCCTACAGCTGAATTGAGAAAGAAATGTTCATAGTGTACATTGGATAAGTCATTCAAACCAACTGTTTTCTAAAGCAAAGAGAGAGAGAGAGAGATAGCGTCTAAAACAAACAGGGCAGATAACGTACACCTACAAAGTAGATCTGGAAACTGTTCTAAGCGATCTATACATAACAGGAATTGCCAGAATGATTCTTGAGCACGACCCATCGGACCATCATAGACCGAAAAATGAATTCTCTCTGTAGATCAGCAAACAGCGCCCAAATACAGGACTATTTGCGCATGTCTAGTCAAAAATTTCCCCAGTAAAGAGAATAGTAAGACTAAAATCTACTCCCAGTGGTAAAAAAGTTACATTTTATGTACCCTTGGGACTTACGTATTGTAGTAGAAAACTTCCACGATGTGCCCTGAGTGGAAACCTTGCCCCTGCTCTAGGTACGGCCAGGCCTCCCTTCTGTAGATCAAGTCTGATTTTCGAAACTGACTCTTGACAGAAAAAGTAGAGTGACTGTCACCAAAATAACTTTATGTGTGCCGTAATAAATTCGGCCTCTATCGCGACCATGAATGAGATCTTCAGTTGAGGGATAACCTTTCTTCTAATTAGGAATCGCTTGATATGGAATCTACAAGTATAAGCCACTTTTACTACCAACAAAAAATCGAAAATGAAACTCTCACTTTTGAATATTTTATAATTGTCAACAATCGACAATGAGGAACCTAGTTTCATCATTGCTGTCGAATTCGCGCGAATTGTGTGCAACTCATGTAGCAGTGTTTCACAGAGGGCTCGCACTGAAACATGCAACTTCTATTGTATTCTGTCCTAACACTAAACAGTTGCAATTTCTTTATAGCAACAAATTATGTGCAGTTAAAAATATCGAACCGTTAAGGAATTTTTTTAAATACATTGTGGTCAAAATAGGTCCAAAAATAAGGAAAGTTTAGAAGCCTTAAGCTACGTTCCTAATGAGAGACGAGTAGCTAGAGAACAGGCTCTAGAGGAATAAGTATAGTAATAAGTTTGTCCGAAGGCAGTAAAACTGGCACAATATCATCGCTCTGAGCTGCTACCCAGTGCAAGGATAAACCGTTAGACATTAGTTCTATCATCAATTTTGAAAGAGGGACACTAGGTTTCCTTTGTAAGGTCGACAAAAAAGATTGAACTCATGATGCTAAAATAACTGATCAGAAACAAAGATTTTACTGGCGGCAGAGTCACATTCATCAGACGCGATCTGCTGCAAACTAGCAACGATGTGATCGTGGAAAATTTGGAGATTAAAAACGGGAATCCATATGATGTGGTGAGGTGAACTATTGAAAGCAGCCACTCTACAGCAGAAAGAGCACTTGTAGGAATCTTTTGGTCATCATCGCATTTAATAGTGTTTACGGCAGAGACGCCCCTCCTTTTCTTTTGATTAAATGAATGTCTGTTCCCAGACATTTTATCCACACTCAACTCCTAATAGCCTTTATTACATAAGTTTCATGCGATAGGATCAAGTGTAAGTCAGTTCTTCGGGAACAAGTTAGAACAATATACGAGATCCTTCAAATTGGATAGGACAATGATAGCTACTAAGCAAGCAAAATATCAGCGCATAGATCATAAGCTGTATTATAGGACAAGTTATACTTCTGATGAGAGCTGTGCTTTTGATATATATATATATATATATATATATATATATACAGATATATATATATATATATATATATATATATATATATATATATATATATATATATATATATATTTATGTATATACGTATATATATATACATATATTTATATATATATATATATATATATATATATATATATATATATATATATATATATATATATATATATATATATATATATATATATATATATATATATATATATATATATATATATATATATATAATATATATATATATATATATATATATATATATATGTATATATATACGTATAAATATATATATATATATATATATATATATATATATACGTATATACATAAATAAATATATATTTATCTATATCTATATCCAGAGGATGGTCTTTGTTGACAATGAAACAAAGTGAAAGATTAAGAACCTTACTTGAGACAAAATCGAGAATAGAATAAGAATATTTTGAATGACTCTATTAGCTACCGCGCCGTCGTCTTATGAAACGTGTCTCCAGGTGAAAAGTTAATGTTACAGAATAAAGTGATCGAAAGAAAAATACAATGCAAGGTATATTTCATATCTGAAAGAATTCAGTGAATTAAAGCAATATTATGCAGTGAGAAAGTAAAAGAAGGCCATTCATATTATACAGCGTAAAGCTCTGTAGTATACTTATCGTGACTAGTTCTACCGTTGGAAAGACCAGTATCCCCAATCGTTGGATTGCAGGTAGTATTTGTGTGTGAATTCAGAGACAGTGGGTGGAGTAGAAACCAAGCTACAAATCTATGAAAACTGATCACAGCCAAACAGTACTGAGTTTTTGGATTAAAATAAGCAAACGACGAAGGGAAAGGAAAACCGTAATTCCCACACAGAAAGGCCTTATTACTTAGAATTTCTGTTAATAAGGAACTATTAAGTTTGGCTGACTGGTATATATCTGAATGTCAAATCTATAAGGAAGACTTAACAATGTGTCATTACATAGAAAGTCACCACACTGTCTCAAGGCAAACCATTTGATGATAAGGATGTGTTATCTCACAGAAGATCATGCATACCCTGTGGTGAATAAATCCAGGGATCTCTCTTCTTTCAAGATTCATCGTATAATAGCAAGTAATGTCTTTGAGACTTGGGTAACAAAGGCTCATTCGAGAAAATGAGTCAAAATGCATTGTAGTGAGACAAGGACAGGCCCATCAAAACTTTTTTGAGAACCGGGAAAATGAAAACAAAGGGATCCCTGGTGATTTCGTCATCTGACAGTTATTGCAATCACAAAGGACACAGTTGATAACTTTTAAGGACCCTCTCAGGTACGGTACCCTGGAAAAGCTGCCCCTTTCGCGGGACCCTAGGATGTGGAGAATGTGAGGCATAGGAGAAAACATTGAATAAAAGTTTCAAGGTTGAAGCGCCAAACGGGTTTCTGCCTAATTTACAAGCAGCTAACTAACATGCAATTTGAAATTAACTCCACTTGGGGAATTGAATCGGCTGTAAAGAGGGACAGGTATCGAAAGTGCATCAGCAGCTACCCTAAACCGTATAAATTATAAAAAAAACAAATCTAATGGAAAAACAATAATATTCTACATTTATTTGGCATATGAGTGTTTTGTTAAATGCAGAGCGCTTACTTTGTATGAGGTTGTTGAAGCATGGAGGCAAATCTGAAATCTTATTTATTCTATCTTGCACGCATTTATTAGATGTATTTGTTTTAGCAGTTCGTTTCGATTAGCTCTAATTTATCTTACTGTAACAACCTGTTCGTTATTATTATTAGTTTTATTGTCATTATTATTAGGGTGCTATTGGGACTATGGTTTCTTCTTGTAATTCTTTCTTTTCGCTTGTCAATGAATTGAGTTTTGAAAAGACTATCCAAAAAACGAATCACTATGAAAGCTATGAACATTTCAATAAGATCAAGCTACTTCATCTTTTGCCAAAGAAATACACCCTGGACTAACCCAGAACTTTTAACCATCTAATTTCGATCTTTACTGGAAACATTTAGTAAGTTATGCAAACCTTATGCAAAAGATCGAAATTCAGCATATAAAAGCAACAAGGATAATGAAGAAATGAGGCATTAAGATACATGATACTGATGTTCTGAAAAGCGTGAACTGGAATAGAATCGATTATAGTTATAAAAGAAAGGTTGCCACCGAGATGCATAAAATAGTAAAGGGAACAGAGGATCACAGACTAAGGGACATGTATTAAACAAAAGTCAGCAAAAGGATAGGTCAGCAGTTACAGGTTAAGAGATTGAAAACAGAAAGTGAAAGGAACACGCTGAATTACAGAGGAACTATTGTTTGGAACAGTGTAACAACAGATATAAAGAATGCTAGCAGCAAAGACGCTTTTAAAAGGCTCCGTACCAAGGAATGTAACAGCATTGATAACATAACATTTGAAACAGGAACAGTAATAATCAAAAACAAAGATCTTGAAACCTTTATATACTTTTAGGCTTATAGACTTTAGATTTCAAAATTTTAAAAAGGATAAATATTAGCTTAGTAATATTACAACTACTTTTTTTTGTAACACAATAATTTGCAAGTCCACATCAGTCAACTTGAGACTGCCGTATAGTAACCTGCATCGTTAAATAAAGAATGTATGTAATGTAATGTATGTATGAAAGTTCTGCTTTTCTGTTGTCTATGCTATTTACATAAATGTACTATGTATTCTTTAAAAACTATTGCAGTATCCATTTTATCAACCTATCAATGAGTGCCCTTGGAGTTTTTGAACCCTCCTCTGATTCAGTAATGACGATGGTGGATCATTCAGGTTTTGACAAAAATTGCCGAAGTTAACACATCAAACAAATCATCAACGTTTCTGTTCGGTGTATTTATTATATTTGCTGCCGCAGGAATAAACAATAGACAATCCTGAATTTTAGAACATTAGAATTACACAGCTATATACTTCTGTGTGTAGGCATCTTAACTTTTATGTTTTGCTTCTTCTTGATTTATGTTTACTCTTGTAACTTTTCTATACAGGCAACTGCTTATTTTCCTATCAAAACAACAAGGTTTTTTTGATGAAACAATTGAATTTAGCTAAAAGCAACAATTGGACATTGAGAGGAACTATACTTATAAATGGTACTTGTATAATGAGATGATCAATTCTACATTGCATGGGCGAGTGGCCAAGTGGTTAGAACGCTTGACTGCTGAGCAAAACGTTGATGGTTCGAGCCGAACCCTCGGATCATAGTTGGCATGCTCGCTCATTGTCCACCCAGCAGCAATGGGCACCTGGTGGGAACACTGGGGAAGTTAAAGGCGGCGAGGAAAGGAACTGGCCACCCTACCTCACTGTGCCGGCAGCTCAGGACAAGTGTCCTCTCTAATAGGCACTCCTCGAATGCACGGAATCGTATATGGGACTAACCTTTACCATTACCTTTATCCTACATCGTATGATGATGATTTCGAATTCATACACAAGTCATGAATCAGAGTTAATCGATGCGGAGAAACGCCAAATACAAGTCCCAAGCAAATATTGTATACAAAGATGCACAGGATACAGGTCAAGCAGCCAAGCCCCTTCCATATAGGTATGATATCCGCAATCAGTTACTTCAGTACCGCCCAATCATAACTTAGGATTTGTTCGCCTGACTTAATACAGCCAATCAAAGCAATCTTACTAGATCAACCTCATGCTCGAGTAAGACCATTGGTTGTGTTCTTCAAAATACTCTTCTTATAGGCCGTACATAGATGACTCTTTAGGCCAGCCTGAATTAAATACTCTCGTACACAGCATGACATATTATTGCGATTCCAGAGTGCACATGTGGGTAATATTAGTCCAATTTTCAGTGTATTTATTTGTCTGATGTAAGCGGACAAAGGCATTCAAGACCTGCATGTAGAAGGCTGAGAAAGCCAAGGAGCCTGTAGTACTAGAAACAAAGTCCCAAAGGAACTTTTCCAGCTCAGGAAGCAATGGAAGCAATCGAGAATTAGGAAGCCAGATTCAGTCATTGCATTCAAATTCGTAAGAATTATATGTAAATCATGTAGAAAATTGTTTTTTAGCAAACACTTATAGCAAAATTTTGAATGTCAACTTCTTCCTGTTTCTTTACCAATATATGGGCACTAAATTTGCACAAAAAATAAGGAACTTTTAGTGCTACAATGCGTCCAAGTAAGTTAAAAACTAAGGTGCTTTAAGAATCAGTTCTTGTGCAATGTCCTTCTGTCATGACTCCATGTATATTCAATGATAGTAAGTGGTAAAACTTACAGCCAGATATATACGTTGGGAAAAGGATTCCCGTCCAACAGGACACTTTAATTGAGGCCTACCCTTCCAAGTCTTGCCAGTAGACAATATTCTTAGGTATTTGGTCTGCAAACTTAGCCTTCAGGAAAGCAGAAAAGCTCTTCAATTAATAGCCTTTTTGCCAATACGATAGCAGATGGCTGTCATATTGAATCTTAATATCGACGAACCAAACATTTGAATATCTATCTATTTACTGTCTTCACTTACCTGAACACTGAGGTATGCAAGTAGTCCCATTCTGCCAAACTCTTTTCGAAAACATGTCTGCTACTTATAGGCTCCAGATATTGGTGCTTTTTTCATCCAGAGGGCTTTTGTATTTTGCTAGATATTACTTTGTGCCAATTCGTTACAGCTGAAATTGTCAAATAAGTTTGCTACGAAGCCCTCAATGCATGGCAATTGCGAAGTCTGCACGGAAATGGTTTCCATAGGGAAAGCTTCATCCCCACATTCTCCCAAAACTGTTGCGTTCTATACACAAAGCGCATGCGCCCTACGTCTATATCGTAAAATTTCGGTGTGACAACAAAACGATTTACCAGCTCAGCTGGGAAAACTCAACTTAAGCAAAATGACAGAAAAACAAAAGACAAACATCTGAAAGAAATTTCCTGTAATAGCCTGGCAGTAGACACTTGAATTCAGATATGACAAGGTAAAATCACCAGCACAATTGGTAGAATAGACTGCTAGAAAGCATAGCCGCCAAATGTATAAGAGCTCTGTCAAGTCTATTTTCTCTCAAACTAGTTAACCAATCATCATACAGGATTCTGACCACACATGCCAAGACTAGGCCCATTCTGCATGATGATTGGTCAATTAGGTTGGGAGGAAATAGCCTGATAACGTTCGAAAACATTGGGCGTCTATGCTTTACTAAAACAAAATGATACAAACGGCATTTTGCTATAGCAAACTTCTCCCTTGCGGACCTAAAACAGCATTGACGAAACAAGACCGTAAACATCGCTTGTCATAGCAAACTTCGGCTTATGTATTCGACTAGAATGTATAAAACATAGTTGGGAATAGTTTAAAGCTAGAGGTATTGATAAATCCTTTTGTCGTGATTCCGTTTAAATGAGGAAGACCTATGAGGAAAACATACGAAAACATGGAGATCCATACCTAAAGAAGATTTAAATTCTATCGGGCTTAGCTTAGAAGATGCTTTTGAAGTGCTGCTGGATAGAGGAAGATGGGGGAACTCTGGCTGATCAATGTCCCTAAAGGAACGGGCGGAACTAACTCTAGGTAAGCTTTCCTTTCAAGTTGCATCAAGCATCTGAAAGATGTTAGGGGAAAATTTTGTCTTCAAAGGTGTTTAGGCAGCACAATACTCTTTGTTTTTAGCAAGCAATGTTAGGAAAAGGCTAATAGAGCCTATAACAAAGCCCTGACAAAGGAAGAAAGAGGAAGGAAAGTTAATTAGATAGGGAGATGAGATCCAGTTTGTTGATGTTAGATTTGAAGCAAGATAAGTTGTAGGATTCAGGAAAGGAAGTGGAAGGTAAGGTGTTCCAAAGTTGACAGGTTCCTGGAATGAAAGAAGATCTGTGGGAAAGGGTTCGCGAATTAGATAGTATCACTTGGAAAGGGTGTGATTGAGTAGAGCTTCTGGTGGGTCGAACATGCCTCAGGAGATCAGGAATAATCTCCAAGCATGCGACGTTGCAATCATTGTAACTTACTTGCAAGTCAACCTAACTATGCTTCCGTAACTATCTGCATGCCGCAAGAGCCTAACATACGGAGGAATGACTCTTTTGATAGACCTGTCCGTAACAAGTGAATCAGCTTTATGTTCTTGCTAAGCAAGTCAGCAAGGCTGGCTATTTTTAATCGTGCCACCTATTTGCACGTCTGTTTAGTACATTATGAATGAAATGTGAGCGTAACTACTGCGTTTTGATACTGATTACGACAAGTGAATCTAGTGGTTATTGCATGTGGGTCTTTAAAATCAATCCATTCAGCTAAACTGCATAATACAATAGACAATGGTTGCGTTTGGTACCTCCTACTTTTCAAATTAAATTATAAATACCCGGATCAGGGCGATTGCAAATTGCATTTATTCAGAATTCCAAAGGATTCCCTCAAATCGATAGATTAGGCGAAACCTCCTTTATCATGATCTGTTCCAGACCCCTTAAAACCTCGTTCTCTGTGACAAATTATGTCATTTTGCAAAAGTGAATTAATTGAATGTGGATTAAAAGTAGACTTGTGACTTTCCATTATGTCACATAACAGACTAATGCTATCGAATTGATTACACTGGCGCTCAACGTAAAATTCTATGGCCTAAGCCGAGACTAAACCCGTCTTCAATCCTCAATTATTTTGTCTTAAATCCTCAGTTAACGACAAAAACAGTTGGTATTTCGCTATTAATCTTAATGGCTCTCCTATCTTCAACATCCTACTTTCCTATCGAGAAGATTACTTCAGTTTCCTCAAGCAAATTCAGTTAGATTTGTATAGCCAATTCATTAACTTTAAAACTGAAACAGTGCGTTCAAAGGATCTCTTCAGTATTAACTGCGAACTATGTAATCGTCCTTTAGTGTCAAGGATTCCAATTGGAATAGTCCGTTATCTTGTACAAAATTCTTAGCACAATAAACCTTCATAACAAAGCCGCATCAGAGTCCTAACGGTCCTCTTCAATACAGTATCTGAGGTTGGATACTGTAATGATTCTCTGGTATAAATATTGGCTTATTTAAATATTGTTTGAGTGGAATACATAGCACAAAATAGCAATTCCGGACTGAGTTCGAACTTTGCAGGCACATGTTCAATATCCTGGCCAGAGTGGATAACTAGAAGATGGTGGAGCACGGCAGCATGTTTTCTAAATAGCATTTCACGTTACTGATGGGTATTCTCTGTAATCATCTCTATGTTTATACAGATTAGTGCTTAATCATGCCAAATACACCATAATACCCGTACTATATTCACTGATGATGATCACAGGCTGGTTGAAACATGTCGTGCAATCGTGATTAGGCTGCTGCTGTTCAGCTCGATATTGGAGACGTATTGGGGAAGTCATTGAAGTGGCAATAAGAGTTCTCTCCGCGTCTATCGCCTGATAGCCGTCACGCTGCAAGACTTAAAAACGTTTGATTTCAGGAATACTTTTCGGAACATGCTGTACTCAATCACTAAAGAGTGATCATCACTTCATGCTCCATATAATTGGTAGAATCGTTTGGATCACCGTGGAGGATCATGGCGATCGCAAAGAGCAGGCTCGTTCTGGGATAGATCATTGCTCTATTCCAACCATCCTGATTTTCACAAACGTCAGGGTCATTGTGCATCTTTCCCAGGGCCATTCGCATCGCTAAAGTAGTTCACAGCGGTCCATACAATCTTAACGACTATATGGAGGCTATACACTAAATGAAGTAGGGGAGTTTCCGGCTACAGTAATACATAATACTTGCAGAAAAGAACTGCAAAGCTCCCAGTTCTCTTCCTATCAATTGAAAGTAATAGTTTATACAAAGATATTTTGACTGGTTATCGAAGTTGACAGTTTCAAAGCTGAATAACACTGATCCCAGGGTTTGCTGAACAAGAATGTCGTGATCAACGCGAGCTTGGTAGGTAAAAAATAAGACCTAATGCAAAAGGGTGAATCTAGTGCGAAGTCTGAGAGCATGTAGCTACCGATATGGCAAAATAGCTTCCAATATATTGTCGAGAAGCCGTATTTTACAAATGGAAAAACGAATCACACGGAAATGATGCCAGGAGCTAGAGCATTGATTTATGTTGATGATATGATGCACGGAAAACACATTAATTTTAATACATGCATAATAGGGATAAGTGACTGAAAAACGGACTGCTCTCTTACAATGCATGTTTATAATCAATTCTGAATTAGCAGTGTACCAATTATTAAGACGCAAATAACCAGACAGCGATGAATTTAATTTGTAACCCTCCACGCCTCTGTCTTCTTCCATGAAGCGTTACCTGCCTGTCGATGAATAATAAAGAATGGTGGTGGAGTCATCGTTACAATCAAATACAAGTAGGCCAGTAATAAATATCTATTGGACAATAGAAATGGGTGTAAACAGCATTGGACATTAGGGTAAACAATAACCGTGGCTCATTCATCTTGAAGCTAGACCAAAGTAATGAGCGCGACTGATTATACGCATGTAACCAACAGACGATACGTGCCCAGAGCTACGGAACTATTCATGATAAACTTCTCATCAGTCTTAATACACACATGTTTACGACAATGGGTGCAATGACTGTAGCTTCTGATCCTACCGAATATTAAAAATGCAGCATATCTCCTCGAGAATACGCCGAGTCTCAAAAATAAGCCAAATCGAAAGTAGGCCAAGTGTAGTCGACTTCGAAAATAACCTGAGTCAAGTTACATAGATAAATTGTTGGACATTTTAAAGGACGAAATTATCGTTGTGCAACAAAGTTGAGCTGTTTTTATAAAGCACTTTGTGAAAACTCTGAAAACTCGATAAAAAAGAACGGTTCTTTTCATATTTTCACATCTCGTTACAGAGCACAGCTCAAAAATAAGATGGTTCAGAAACTTCACTCACAACAAAAAATAAGTCGCGATCAGTTTTCAACAAACTATGACCAGTGTGTAAAATATATCATGGATGCAAATCCAAATAGCTTACGCGAAGAGAGAAGACCACACAGAATGTCAGCTGCTGCCGGTAGTACCGGTAAAAGAAGAAACAGCATTAACGTATAGTCTGGAAGTCTGGCGGGAGTATTCACTACTGTTTGGAAGCTTAAAGCAATCGCGCTATACCTGACCATTTTAAAAGGAAACTGGGTCAAAATCTACTTAATAACATTCCTCAACTTTGGACCTATTTAGGCCACATCCTGGTGATGAAAGTTCCTTATTATTTTCTTAATATAAACACCACATATACGTGATAGATATTAATCTTACGAGATCTTATGAGAAGATGCTAAATACATAGTGTAAGTTTCAATACAAATGCCTATATGAAACAGTGGTACGTAGGTTATACACTATTTGTGCGAATTTGTTTGCAATGAATAGGACTACAATCTATGCAAAAATAGTTGGAACTCTGCGCAGACTTCTCGCAAATTTCTTTGCCTTCCTTCCCCTCTCCCCCATACATTGTTGTATATCTGTAGTATCTCTTACAACTCATTCGTTTTATGGTGCAGCAATGCCTTGTCCATACAACCCAACTGTGCTTTTTGGGGGAGGGGGAGCTGGCTACAATCAAGAGCTCTTTTACTAACAGTACTTTCTCAATGCATATATTGCAGTTTAACTGTAGAGGTATGTGATGTTCCAAGCCTTTTGGCAAAGATTGTAGCTTCCTAATTTTGATTGTTTGCAGTAACAAAAGTAGTCTAAACTGAAAAGTTCTATAGTATTTATCAAATAGCCTCTTGGTACAACAGAAGTTCACTCTAGCTCGAAAAACCGTTAGCATCATTTAAGCATACTGAAAGCTCTTTTCTTCCGACACTCGTCAGAGTATGACACGTCGGATAAAGACCGAAAGGTGAACAGAAATATATAGCCAGATATGCGGATACACAGCATATGATAAACAACACGTCCAGCTGGCTCAATGATTGGCCGATGGGCACCTATTGGCTATTTTTTACATGAAGAATCCAAGTGAAGAAATGAACTCTTTTATTTATACAAGACTGGGTTTTGAGTCTTTATCTAAATTGATTAAAAAACACTTGTAGCATTTAGTCTATAGTATAAGTTTCTTAAACCTGTTGGCCTTCACAGTTTAGGTTCCTTGTACAAAATGTGTATTTAGAGAATATAGTGAAATTAACGTCTGCTAGGTTTGTAATAATGGCTTATAGAGCTTAAGACAAAGTATTGAATACATTGTGTGTTGATTCCATTCAGTTACACCAGTGGTACTTAATTACTTATCAGTCATTAAAATCAAACTGATAGCTCCTCAAGAAATTAGTTTTAATATTGCTTCTTATTACAGATTGGGAAATATGTTTAATGAGAATATATTATTCATGATAGCTGTTTATTGACGCAAATCATAGAAATCGTATTCAACTTTGGCGTGCCAAGCAGGCGCTGCGTAAACATCACCGGTGGCGCTGCTGCTAAACAAGGAATAATTGTGCGCTCAATCATGTAACGGCGCAAGGGTTAAGCAATGGTTAAATTCAAACCTTGGAGGAGTGATAGTTTAAATCCAAACCTCGGGGAGTGAAATGTTGGCTGAAGTTAAAACCTCAGGGGGTGTGAAGCGAAGGCTTAAATTCAAAATCGAAGGTACATAGAGTATTCTGGGTAATGGTATCAGTATATAAGGAAAGATAATGCCCATTGGGATCAGTATATGAGGCTGACCTTTAGGCTATATCCATAAATTCGTTTTAACCACCTAGTCAAAAGTTAATTGTTTTTGCTAATTATAATGAGCAACATATTGCAGCCTCTATATAGTTAGCTAAAGGTGGCCACTCTACAGTATCTGCATTCAGGACTGCTAAGAGCCGTTGTAGAGCCCGGAGGACATCAAAAGTACGAGACCAAATCATGACCACATTATACCATTTGGACGTTGTTGAAGCCACCAAAGAAGCACTCATAACTTTGGGAGCCCATCTCAGGTTAAAGGCTCTTTTGATTCTGTCTCCTCCTGCTCCTTCTTTCGGTGGCCCTGCGTGTATGGTACATTGAAAAATAACTTTATCGCGAGGGATATTATAGATGATCAGTTTCAACTAACCACGACCACCAATGCTTTCGTTCAGACAGGATCGAAATTTATGCAATTCAATATAGTTTTGGCTTACATCATTCAAAAGATCTACATTGGAATATGTTAATTTGTAGACTTCTGATCACATTCGATCCTGCATTGAATCGAATTAAGTATGATTTTCCTTATGCATCAAAATTTCACACTGCCAGCTTCTCCATTTAGAGGATATCTTACGGATTTCAGTAATAAACAACTATCCGTGTGCAGTGCTCGTAACAGTGAAGCCTATGCTTAAGACAGATGGGATGAATAACGGCTGACGCTAACAGACATTCCAAGTTTTGCTTCCTTGACGTGAAGTCCTGCAGATGGCTTCTAATAAACCCATAATGTCTCCATCCAATTCATCATAATCAACTACTTGGCGGTTCAAAATGTATAAGCCATAATTGTGATAACACCGGTCTACAAGATTTTTGGGGACTTGCTGTTAGGAGTGATTATAGGGGTATTCAAATGTGCTGATTCCATAAATGAACTTATTTTTTGAGTAAATGGTCTAGTTTAGCTGTTACATAACTTGCTCATTTTGCTCATTTGATAGCTTTTCAACAAAATTCCGAATTATATCTTTATCCTTTAAATCAATGTTTGTTGCTATAAAAGTTCTGAATGCGTCACAAAAGGCCTCCTTACCAGCTTTGAAACCTTTATGTCATTTGCTTTGGTAAAATACAATTTTTAGAAATCATAAATACATGTAAAGTACTTGGCAAATATACAAAAAGATTCAATTTGACGTGGCAGCAAATGGCTTCATTGGAAAACTGTTTCTTTGGTCATAACTTGCTATTTTGTTCTCAGAAGTCTGATATTATGGCTGAAAAAAGAAGAAAATGTGAGAACAACCCAGATGTATTCTGTTATATCTATGGAAAGTACACATTTCAACACAGACATGTGAAAATTGCAAAATTTGTCGAGAAGGCTTATTACGCCTACTTTGGCGTAAAGCTTGGAGACCAAAATAAACCTTGTGCTCCTCGTGTGGCTTGCAAATCTTGTGTTGAACATCTAAGAGAGTGGTCAAATGGAAAAAGAAAAACTGGATTAGTATTCCTATGGTTTGGAGAGAGCCCTCAAACCATCAAAATGACTGCTATTTTCGTATGGTACATGTGACTGGAATAAACTCGAGAACACTTTCCAAGGTAGAATATCCTAGCATACCATCGGCTACTAGACTTGTTTCCCATTCCAATGATCTTCATGTACCAATTTTTCAAGATTTTGAGGATCCAAACAATGAAGTCAGCAGTGTTATATCGTAAAATGAATATGAAAGATGCAGCCTATCCAACAGCCGTTATTGCAATTGTTTGGTGTTTTATACTACTGCTAAATTCTTTGATATTTTGAAAAACCTAATGCGGAGAGTTGTTTAAGTACATATTATCATACTTTTGCATATTTTTAAGGTCATCATAATTATTAAAATAATATTTTGAAATAGTTTTATCGAAATATACAGTAATTCGCATTTACAATGCTAATACTAAAAAATTACAAAATGCTTTAATTTTGAAAGCCAAATTGCATAAAAACTAGACCATATAGAAAAAATATAATTTCATTTTTGGAATCAGCACTCTTAAATTATCCTAAAAGCACTTTGTTTCATTAATCCCCACAAACTTCATTTTTAATTGTAAAGCTGTGTAATCAATCGAGGAAAATACTGATTCCATACTGAAGAGAATCTATTTTTGTGGTTTGGTAGAGAATTTCAAAAGGCTCATACACGAAGAGCCCTGTTTCATGACAATTAGATTTTCCATAATGGGCGATAATGGGGCATTATCCATGCAAATAATGTCAAACAACCTCCTTTCAATCTCTCCATCTCGAGGCTTAAGAAACTTCATCCAGGCTTCAAATGTTGGAAAAGCAATAATTGAAACTCTTCAAAATAGTAATATGCATTTGTGTAGTGCTCGAGGTTTCTGATGATGTAGAAATGGTAATCATTAATCAGAATTCAATTAAGATAATGAAGCATTCACATCTGCATCAAATAATCAATTTGAGTGTCTGTAAGTAATACGAAATTCAAATCATCCGCAGTAAACAAAGACGGTCCAGGCTTTGTAATATCTCGTAATTTTGTCAAAATTATATTAGAAAACGCACTTCATTGATTTCACAAAAGCGTCTGTCTCCTTCGCCGTATGGAAGCTATGCCGGCGATCAGACAGAGTAATGTTAACGGCCATTTGATTGGATTAGTCATAAGCATTTAAGCGTAAAGCTCAAACATACAGCTTTTACGGTTACTGAAGTTCAAGTTAGACCTATTCGACAATACTGAGAGGTAGAATTTAACTGGTTACATGGAAACTCACTCATAGTTTAGGGTATAAACTATATACTGATTCAATGCACTTTTCAATGTAAATTGATTCAACAGTTTTTGGGAGCGGCGATATTCTAAAATTTGGCTCCTTGAAAAGGATGTATCAGCATTAAAAATAATAAAAATTGCTTCAAACGGAAGAATAAAGGAAATATCTTGATAACTGTGCAATTGATAATCTTCAGAGTGGCAAATGGCAGCCCAGTGACAATATTGCACTAGCCGAAATGCACAGTTAGTTGTGAATGTATTGATACTAAGGTCTAAAATCAGTGGTAATGACCTTTCATAGTGGTCTTAAAAACTTTAATAGGTAATTTGAAATTAAAACTAGTGGTGTAAGAATTGATGAATACACGCTGTTTTTGTATGGAAGCCAGCTCAAGGCCTGGTTCCAAAAGTTCCTTATTTTTGGATCTCCATTGACCAAACTGTAGTACTAAAAGTTCTTTAATACTTCCTTCATTTTCACCGCCCATTTAGCGCCATGAAAATTGCACAGACACAAATAAAACATCGAAATTCTGAATTTGGCCTTTAATTTTGGTTGTAACATAAGAGCAAAACACAAAGAAAGCCAATAAAATACTGGATATAAGCATAGAAAACAATTTACACGAATTTTGGCTGCAAATGAATGGCACTGGCTTCCTAATTCTTTATTATCTGCAGTTAGAAAAAATTTTTAAATTTAAAAGTTCCTTAGGGAGTTTCCCTTAGTTGTATAAGTTCTTTAAATATTTCGGCATTCTACATATAGGTTCCTTATAAAGTAGTTGCTTATAAAGAGGTTAATTATAAACAAAAGCGTGTACTTAAAAACAATTCAAAATGCTTATTTAAATTTTTCATGTTTTTCTTTTTTCCTGTCCTACATTAGGTTTTATCTATGTAATTAGGTTTTTAGCTTTTTCTTTAACTATGTTTTAGATTTTAGATTTAAGATATTCATTGTATTAAAGTTTTTAAGTGGTGGAGGGCCCCTTGCAAATCAGCTCTGGCTGAAGGGCAACCCTCCTTAAAGGAATTAAAATGAAAATAAATGAAATGAAATACTATAGTTATGAAATTTTCCGGGAAAACCAACAAAAGGATGGAATTATACTACATTGAGGTTTCGTTTACACGATATCGGATTCATTTGTGTCCGATATGTTTTCATACCGTATTGGCCTTCCCTCTACACAAAGACGATGATGAATACGGTATGATTTCGCTACGCTTGTGAATGCGGCATGAAATGAATACGGTATCGGGTAAACACCCCAATCTAATATGATTTCATACCAGACCGATACTGAGGATGTTCTGTCTATTTCTCTGCTGGCCTCACAACCGATCCAGTTTGAAATCATATCGGATTAAGGTGGCTACACGATACCGTACTCATTTCAAACTGTATTCATAATTGTATTGAAATCATACCGTATTCGTAATCGTCTTCGTGTAAACGATAGGCCAATACAGTGTGAAAACATATCGGACTCAAATGAATCCAATATCGTGTAAACAGGTCTAAAAGCCGTTTCTTGTAGGAAATGGGTATGATCTTGGAAAATTTTTCTTACGCCGCCCCCCCCCCCCCCTCCTATAAAACCTTCATGTTTGGTAAACAGTGCGCTTATAAACTTCTATACTTTGGCCCAGTTTTGCTAGACTCATTTCCATCACTATCCTGATATTCTACACGTTGAAGTCTATCCGTAAGCAGGGCAAATTTTAAGACATCTGAGTAACGCTCCTTTCATTCAAGTAATTTTTCTTCTGTATCACAGAGAAATTGCTCAGGTAACTCAATGACAAAGAATCCCAATTAGTTACACAAAATGAGAGTTATAGCAAATAATCTTGATAGCAGCTCTGACACTTGATGAAATATCTCCCAAACTCCACTGGTTCCTTCATTGTCGTGATCAGCAAGTCACGGTGAGACAGCTAACCGCGTTTTAATAAGGTTACGGGCAACGTTATAGCTTTGTAAAACTGTACAGTAGGCTAATGTTGCAAGTAGGAAGGGCTGGCACAAGTCTTTTTCTACAGTACAGTGAATTCATGTGAATTTCACAGCGTTATACAGAAAATTCATAATGCCAAAGACAAAGACATATCTCCTATTATAGTTAATAGACAATGCTATGGCGAGACCAAATGCTGCTTACATTATTCATCCACCAGGGCTAAATAGCGTTTGAATTATTAACAAGCATATTAATTTGATGGCCGATCAATTTATCTTAGGCTGTATGGGCCAGATGAACTCATGAATGCCTCTAGCCTCAATCCGCTTCGCAACACCACATATGCTTACACCAACTTGAAAGTGACTTCATCAAGGCTGAAGCATGAATGGCATTTTGTTATAAAATGGAAAAGTACTAAAATGTAGCTGAGAAATTTGGCAGCATTAAAAGTTAGAACGGTCAATAATGGCCTTGGTATATGCATACGTACATGTATAAGCATAACGTATTAATATACGTGTATGTATATGTATACATATATAAATATATACATAAATACATACATAAATATATATATATATATATATATATATATATATATATATATATATATATATATATATATATATATATATATATATATATATATATATATATATATATATATATATATATATATATATATATATATATATATATATATATATATATATATATATACAAACATATATTATGTAAGTAAATATATGCCTATATTTTTACTTCACACAGTTAACTCACCCAAACTCACCAGCAGACAGTCCCACACCCATATGCACTCGCCTCCTCTACACACAAGAACACCCACTCACCCACCAACTCCCTCCCCTACATACATACATACATTTGAGAGAACAGTAAGGAAAGATACTAGGAGGCTGGTGCTCAAAGAGAAAATTCAGATAAAGAGAGTTGTCAAAGTACGATCCTGCCTAAAGTTAACAACCGTGAATCAAAGGAGACGCATGTAATTTTCTTCTCATAATCAAAATGCTTAGCAGAACATTACAATATGCTTTGCTACATTAAAACTCTTTGTCCCACACATGATTTAAGGAAGAGAGAAAGGACCTTCATTCATTAATTCATGCCCTACCTACATCATGCTAGGACCACAGCAAAGTGTGGTATAAGTAAGAGGCTAAGGGCTTACCCATATGCGGTCACGCTTATAGAGAGCCTTAACAAGAAGGCGGGCATCCACTCTTTGAACAAAGTGAGTTATTTTACATCACTAATTGTGGCTACTAATCTGGTTAGATAATTACTGTCGATAAGACAGCGATTTAGCGTAGGGGAGAGGCCAGTATGGTTTGGAAACAATGGTACAATAGTTGTAATCTCTTTTGAGCCTGATCGAGCTGGGCAAGGATCATTGTTCATGATAATTGATTGGCCAGAGATTCAATTGAAGCGCAGACGAATGTCTTGTTTATTCTATTTTTATTTTTACGCTATAGCTATCACGTGATGATAAATATCTTCAAGCCAGGGGGATGTGATTAATATAAACAGCAAACTCAAGTGTGAGTAATTTTCTGAGTGGCTACACGAGTACAGTAGCGTACAAAATCTTAATCCAGGATCCGTAGAAAAAGTTGGGGTGAAATAGAAGAGCAACAATCTAGGATACAATCTAAATACGGAATTTTTGCGTCTAACATTGCAGGTGCAACTCTAAAGTTAGAATCTATTGACTTAATCCAGAATGAGATTAGCTTTCGAAGGGTAGCAAGGCTCTTCAGTTGTGAAGATAAGAATAACTCCCTTCACCCGACAAGCGAAATTGAAGTACTAATCTGTATATAAGGTGTAACTCACGCCTTTCTGTCGGTCAGCTAAGGCCAATTTCCAGGGAGAAAAAAATCAGCGAAAATGCAAAAATGTTCGAGCGAAATACGCTGCAGACATGCGCAGTGACTTGTCCCAGAAAGTTCGAGCGAAAAGACGTTTCAGCGAAAATAGTTCACTTGAGTTCAACTTTTTCTCATTTCTTGTGAGAAACTCTTCCGAAGACCAATCGGAATCCGTATTTGTTGGCAAGCTGTCACATTTCAACTTTATGATGTAAACAGACACTGGCCTAAATAGAAACGGCAACAAGACACTCTTCTTCAAAAGTGCCATCCATTTAGTCAATTCTTCTACTTGGGAGGGAGTGATTTTAAACATTCTGAGGAAAGTTTTGAGGTGATGAAGTGGCATTTCCCTATCAAGATTAAAATACCCTCACTTCACCTTTCTCCCTGCAAATATCCTGCAAACCTAAAACTTGTCTATATCTGCTCTGCTTTCTCCTTCGATGCAACAGTAGACAAATCAACAGGAAATGATGCAAATGAATTACTTCGCAGAGGGATTTTTTGCGAACTTTCACCCACTGGAAACTAACTTAGGAAATATTTACTTTCAGGAATTTTCGCGCGAAAAATTTCTCCAGAAAAATATCACTGAAGTTTTCTAAGTGGAAATGGGCATTTACGGTAAATGCATGTTTAATATCAACTTAGACAAGCCATATATATGTAAATATATACAAATATACAGTATATACCGGTAAGCGCCGATAAAACACGGTCTTTATAGTCCAAACTATAAAACCGCAGATTACGTGGACCTCGGTCTAAAGTACAAATTACAGGGAACACTATTAACATGGCTGAGTTGACATACAGTATGGCCGCTGCCATTTGAAATGGCGAAATCACCCACGCTCGTTATTTCAAACATGCAGCTATCTATTTACCTGGATTAATACAAAACATATTCTTAGATTTTATAACATTTTACAAAAATATCTGTCCGTTATGGGGATGTACAATCTGAAATGCACGTGTTGCAAATGAAATAGTAAACATTCATGGAGCAACAATATTGCACATGTATAGAGCACACTCTTAATAGGCGCAGCAAAATTTGTGAATCCGACTAGATCACAAATACAAATATTAGATTATTGCAATAAAGAAGCAAATTATAGAATACTATGTAAAAGACCTTTGGGATCCACAGGTTGTGCGCGACTTAAGTGATTTCATGGACACTTGGCGCGCAGTTTAAAGGCGCTGGGCGCTGACCTGTATATATATATATATATATATATATATATATATATATATATATATATATATATATATATATATATATATATATATATATATATATATATATATATATATATATATATATATATATATATATATATATATATATATATATATATACATACATACATACATACATACATACACACTCAAAAGGTACAATCCCTGAAAAGTGTTTTAGAATAATATACAGTATTCAAGAAAAACATTTCAACTTTCTAAAACGTTTCGATTTGTGTCTTGATCAGTTATACCATTCCAAATGTATATATATATATATATATATATATATATATATATATATATATATATATATATATATATATATATATATATATATATATATATATATATATATATATATATATATATATATATATATATATTATATATATATACATTTATATATATATATATAAATATATATATATATATATATATAAATATATACATATATATATAACTGTATATATATATATATAAATATATATATATATATATATATATATATATATATATATATATATATATATATATATATATATATATATATATATATATATATATATATATATATATATATATATATATATATATATATCTGCATAAATATATGTATAAAAGCATAGATAGAGGTGGTATGTCACTTGGCTTGAGTGTTTTCGTTAAAACGTAAGTGGTGGTTTAGATCCTTCCGGACATTGGATTGGTGGCTCAAAGCTTTAACTTCAAAAAAGCTAATTCTGTTGGCCACCCGTATTAGCTTAGAAAAACTGCTTGGCTGCAATGCTAGCAATTCATTTCATAGCTAGAAGAGACTGTCAAAAGAGCTCAACAGAACAGCCGTGCCAGTAAGATTTTCTATGGTTGGAAAATTAGAAAAAAGCGTAGAAGTTCAGCAAGCAAGCACAACTGGGAGGATTTCATTAAACCAAGTTCCATCTTCTGCTAGAAGTCCCAGTAAAAGTCTTCACTAGATCATTAGCATTGCAGATATTGGCTTCTATCTATGCCACTACCCTCTTCCGATACTCTTTATTATCATATTTGAGCAAGTTGAACAGCGGATCTATCTTGCTAGCTTCGCTGAGGTCTCTAATCAGAAATAACAAAGCGACCTCGTATTGATGTGGAGGGCAATGGTTCTGCACCACTGCCGCCAGGCATCATATCAGTGGAGCAGGAGAAGATTAAAATGATACGTATGGCCTACATGAAGTTATAGAATAAGTTGACAAAATCTAATATGACAATAAGAACTAAATATGTCCAGTTCGGGACCTAAAAACTTGCGGCTGTTGACAGATCCATTATTTAGTTGATGCATTGATCTTCAATGGCTTGAAGGTTCTTAATAGTCTTGAACTAGCATTCGTTTTCTGGTATATTTTAACTTCATACTCCAAAAATGCTAGGCAATACAACTAGAATCTTACATATTAGCTCTAAAAGTGTTCTTTATCATAGCTCCTTAAAACAAGATACTCTTCTGCAACTCCGAACCATTGCTCAAAATCAGTTGAAACTACTTCCATGCAATATTAGTTCAATGTGGATCTGGCACGGCTCAATTGGTTACTTGGCACTGCTTCTCGGTAGCCATCAACAGTGCGTTCATACAGCTTCCAGGTCCTATTAATCGTAACATATTCAGCCTTCAGACGGAAACTAAAGGATTTTGAATCCTCTAATAATACCAGCTGAGGAACTCTAAAAATTTAGAAGGTGATTGGAAGAGGGAACAGGTCTCGGTAGAGACAATACGCTTGACCTCCATAAATTGATCAATAGATGCGCTGATACAGGAATACAGCAAATAATAGGAAGTCCGATTCGTTCCGATATCGTTCCGATTAGCATAAAGGCTGCAACGCTACCTTGCTACCAAAATGTTGATTAAATCCTAACCGCTCTCGCAACGAAGAGTGGCATGGCTCATTTGCGCCCCAGGCAGACAAATTAAAATTAATTTGACCGCATAAACATTCAAAATAATACAAGGAAGTGCTATTTATACAGCTTCAATTCCTGAGGCAATGTAAGGGGATGGCTGTACATGGGCAAAGAATAGCCTTGAATATTAAAAATACAATGAACCTCTGTTTTAATATTTACTTCCTATAATCTAGCTCAGCTCCCTGATGAGCATATAATGTTGTCCTCTGAACATGCCATAAATGCCCAGAAATGCAAACAAGGAACAGCAATGAATATTACGGGCTTTAATGGTATAGAAATAAGGTATAGTCATATATATATATATTTATATATATATTTGTTTATATATTTATATACGTCCAACCTGAGAGTGTCAAAGCAGAGGTAGAAAGCAGGTCTGTTTCTGCAATAGTTGTATGCAAGGAAAGGCACTGTCAATAGGCATTACAGCAAACATCGCTACAACTATCCCGAGTGCAAATGTCTTGCTAGACTACCAAAATAGTTCAAGATTCAATTAGATAAGGCTCTGTTGCTGGAAATAATGACGGTAATATTGACAATAGAATGATTTCGTGCACTTATGCATGGCACCCTATTCAAGAAAGTGTATTCAGAAGAGACCGGCTAGTTACAAGATTAAAGAGCAGTTAAATAAATAAACTATCTATTTGACGTCACTATTTGCCTGAGGCAGAGCCGACAAGTGTTTCGCGCCGACAAGTGTTTCGCATTCGCCATGACGAATATCAACGTCCTTCATTCTCATCTAAGAACTATCATATTAACCTGGTACTGGAAACAATCTGCCCGTCCAAATAGAAATAAGTCAGTGTCTGTATAGCAACATGGGAGGCTTGCTTAAAGCGGGAGTGTGAAGCTGTTAACCATTGTCTACAAGGCAATTTGCAAAGTCATCTGCGGTCAGCCACCTATTAATGAAACTCAGCATAATGCTTTATCGCAATAGCGGAAGGACTTTCAAGGCTATTGCCAGCTACCAGTTCTTAAATACAATCCACGCTTCAATACAAATACGGTTATCTTGGAGAGGGTATTTGATTGGATAAACATAAGGAAACTATGCTGGTAGCTAAAGTCAGGTCTAGGGAGGCACTAGGTGCTTGACCAGAGAGGGTCAAGCTCAAAATGCAAACATGACATGAATGTAGCAAATAACATTCTTTCATTAACCCTAAGGTAATAATGTTTGCAAGTATAATTTGAAGATTGCAAAAGTTTATAGCTAACAGTTTTTGCACGAAATTTAAGTTTGAAGTAAGGACTGAAGGACAGATTCTCATTTTATCTGAAGCAGTTGATTGTGAAATAAATTGATATATTTCTGATGCAGGATGCAACCTGACAATAAATTTTTGGAACCTGCTGAAAATAAAATAATTGGTAATGTGCAGTGGCTCGTAAAATTCTCCGACATAGCCTGCTGAAATTCATAAAAGAAAATATATGGTGGATAGAGTAAGAGCTAGAACTGAAGAGCCAAGCGGAGGCGTTATGAGTAAACGAGACATTGACAAAATCTGTTATTTATCTCAGAAATTAATATGGCCAATTACCTTGAAAAAGGAATCTTCCTTCAACAAGCAGCGATAGTGGCCTAGTTTGAGGGTGGTAAGGGAGTGGCTAGGGCACGGAATTGGATATCTATCTCATTTTAACTAGTTCATTGCTATCTCGTGCCATTGATCTGGTATCATTTTCATGGACTCCAAAGAGTCTTGCAAAATGCGGTAGAGTTAATGACGTCTTTGACAGCAAGAAAGAATGACCAACACCGTATACTGACATACAAGAGGGAAGCTAACACTAGTCCCCCTAAAAAGTGGGTTATATGATATTCACATGAAAATCATTCTTCAAATTTAAAGTCAACTTCCAGTTGATAGGTGTAAATTGCATTGAAAATGCTGAGCTGTTAATGATACCATATTCCAAATGTAGAATAAAGAGATTAACAGATGATTTTCTATCAAATGATTGCTTCTTAATGAAAAAGAGATGCGGTTGAAAGAAAAGCTGTGATTGGCGAATGGCGCAAGGTAGTTCAATAGAGTGAGTGATGACATTTGATGCATGTGAGCAGTGAATCACTGAAGACTAAAGTGAATCGCATAGTATTTAAATGAGTCGCAGAAGGTCAAAATGAAACGTAGAAGATTGAAATAAATCGCAATAGATCGTAGTGAACCTTAGAAGATCGAAACGATTAGCGAAAGGTCGAAGCGAATTGCAAAGACCAAAATGACCAGTTAGAGATCGACACGAATCGCAGAAAGCCGAAATGAATCACAGAAGATTGAAATTAATCGCAAAAGCACGAAATGAATCGCAAAACGGCGAAGTGAATCGCAATAGACTGAAGTGAACCATAACCATAATGTATAAGATCTTGAATACGCTAATCAGTCTTACTAAGTCATACCAGATTAGGACATTTACATGGTTTGAAACTTGGTTTGAGATGAAGTCTTTGCATCATTGAGATTGTGTTCTTCCATTTTTCGCTAAATCGATACATGTTTAGTCAACCTTGCAACTACATGGGAAGCTAGGCGTAATTAAATGCGTATATTCTGCTGATGGAGGCAAAGAGAGGAATGTTCCAATGTCGTTTACAACGGCCTGTAGGTATCTATCACAGGCTTCTTACATTACATAAATAACGTAAAGCAAGATTTAGGCATAACTATAGCTTATGAATATATACCAACATAGGAAAGAAAATATGATCTAGCATGAGTCTATGGTATCTCTGTTCAAAGCACAGAGGTATATGGCATTAATAAACTCAAATGCATCGCTTGAAACCTCTACAGAGGTACCAGCAGTTCAAAATTTCAGATCATGGGAGAAAAGAAAATTAATATTAAGCAGTACATATGGAAATGGAAAATTAAGCAGTACATTCCTGAAACATAAGCATCAGACTTCCCCTCTATTTTACAAAGGAGCTCAACACACCAGCTTTCGAGAGAAGTATACTTGAATGAATAGAGAGCTTTAGGCTCGTGCCGTATCTGATGGAGAATCCTTTGACTCATAAGGAAAAAGAGCCAGTATGTACAGTACAACTTAAACGAACGCCAAGTCTCAAAAAAATTCATACTTAAACTTAAAGAAAAGTTAATCGTAAATTCAGCTAGTATTACTACTTTTTCTTTGCAAAAACTATCAAATTAGATTTGGTTGATTAATGTCATCTCTTCACGCCACTGTTGTACGGTCCCTTATACATATACAGGGGCCTCTACCTTGTGGCATATGATTCCTTGTATTACTTGCCTACATTTGCAATTCGCCTTCTCACCTTTCCCTTGGTTTTCCCATCTTTCATGTTCAACTGGGAGCCTATAAAATTATTCTCCAAGCTCACTTGGTGTCATTCATTATGGTCAGATATCCAAACAATGTATCCAACCAACTGTCACTTCCCATGCTATTGGTGATGATGCATACATGTGTATCTTCACTATAGCTCGAAAAAGCGAGTGTGTTGAGAGGCTTTTATCGACACACGTCAGAGTATGAAACGTCAGAAAACGATCGAAAGGTGAACCGAAATATATAATCTGACGAGTGCCGGACTAAAAAAGCTTTTCAGTGTGCTTAAAGAATTTTCCAGCTTTTTCAAGCTAGAGTGAAGTTCAGCAGTACTAACAGACCATTCACTGGTGTATCTTTTAGTTCGTGTACTTTCCTCAATAACAGCCCAGTTATCTGTAAAAGCCTTTAAAAAGTCGAAAACGCAAGCCTTGATAAACTATTTGCATGCCTTTTCAAACTTAGCTCATTCCGATGCAGTATCCTCAAACAATTTTTAGTATCTAAATGTAACTGAAGAAGAGGCTGGTTAATAAGTGACAATGAAGCCTAGCAATGAGGCGTGCGACAAGGTTCACTTTAGTTAAAGCACAAAATTCCTCTTCGATGATTTCAAATTCAAACATATCGTAAATATTTCTTTATATCGCCAAACCAAAAAAGGAATTGGGCAAGGCTGCATGACACAAGCCGCATAGGACCTGTTTTAATGGTTTGCAGTAAAGATCACATACCTTGCCAAATACTTGTTAAGAGAATTTAGCTTTGAATATCCTAGCAGTTCGTGTTAGCTACACATGTAGTATAGTCAAAGGAGAATAAAAAAGATCATTCCCTTGTAGGAAAGTGAAACAGATGTAACCGAATGGCATTGTTGACAGTTAAAAAGTGGAACAAGCAATCTTCACCAGGGAAGATTCTAATTCACAAACAATGAATTAGAATTGTACCGAAAATCGTTACCTTAAAGAAAACAACGCAAGCTCATATGTGCGTCTTGTTGATTTTACAATCCAAGAGGAATGTTGTGTAGCAACGTTACAAGAACTAAATATAATACCTATACATATTAATTAACTAATTATCAGTATATATAATCTATTAATATAAAGTAGGCCTATTTACATCTATATATATATATATATATATATATATATATATATATATATATATATATATATATATATATATATATATATATATATATATATATATATATATATATATATATATATATATATATATATATATATACTATATATTTATATTTATATATACATATGCTCATTTATATAGTTATTCAAATATGCATACATACATACATACATACATACATACATACATACGTATATATATATATATATATATATATATATATATATATATATATATATATATATATATATATATATATATATATATATATATATATATATATATATATATATATATATATATATATATATATATATATATATATATATATATATATATATATATATATATATATATATATATATATGTGGATAAGTAGTCATAATACGCTTATTTAAGCCTATTGCAAAGTAAAGCTGTTAAAAATACCAAAATACATAACTCTAGTATACAGAATAGCAACTAATAAATATAGATAAACAGATTTCTACAACGTATATTTACAATGCGACACAGTATCCTGTCAAAAACTCAATCAGAGGTACGAAAGGTGGAAAGCTGCATTCGTATATGTAAACTGTGTACACCTCTCGGGGCTCAGGCTGGATTCTTAAAAGGACGCACGAGTCGTAGTCCATATATACACCCAGAGTCTGTTCATGTGAATTTATAAGATATTTTGAAAGGCCATGTCATAGAAAAATGAGAGAAAGCAAATCAGGCATTTAGCAAATGGCATGTGACTCACCCCTTCACAGTAACGCACCAGCACGCATTCCAATAATATCAATTTATTGATAGATTGATTTAATTCTTTCATATACGAAATGCAGTTTGGTACCTCAGACATTAGTTAATAACCACTGTTTAACACAATTTATAACTTATTCAATTGAAGACACAAATCTGTCAGCTACCACGGGAGACACCTCTACTAAAATTGTCAAAAAATAGTGTCTTAAGTAGGCTCTTCAGCTACCAAAGTTACTTGTGATAACCCCCGGTCTTGAATGATCTAAGATAAGCGATGGATTTTGGCCTCGTGTCCGTGCCTATGTTTGCTAAGATAAAGAACATGATGATGAGAATCTTGAGCTAGTTATCACTCAGTGTTGCAGATCAAAAAAGGCAGTCCCTTTCAAAGGAATACAGTAATAAAATTTTGACTACAAGCGGCAACTCTGTTGAAGATCAACGATCGGATAAAGAATATCAGGTAAAAATTTACCTTATATTCATTACATAAATGATTGCGGGTAAAAACGAGAGAAAATGAAAGCTGTATACCAAGAGATAACGAATCATTTGCTATATAATAACACTAGCAACGTTTGTTGTGAGATATGCACCTGAGAATGCGAGCGTAGATTGAGATGAAAACATACAGGTAAGAGAAATATGCCGAGGCGGAGCTTATAGAGAAAACATGGAATTGCATTTGCACTTTCCAAATAGAACTATCAATATCAAAACAGGTAACTAAATTTCCTGGATAATTCACACAAGTAGCTTCGATGGAATATTAATAAATGAATGGCATTTCACACGGCATGCGATATACGAGAAAGCTGAATGAAGACACCATATGATATGATTTTGAGCCTCCCGACACATTCACATCGTCAGGATGAGTACTTAACGGGTGCCCACTTAGGACACCTTTTGAAGAGTATTGAGAAAAACCAAAGCAAATTTGCTGCTAAGTGATTAGATCATTAACCAGTGGCTATGTCTGATGTGAGAGTGCCATGGCAATAACTAGTCTACCGCCTCAATTACTGTCACGAAAAACCTATTAGGCAGTTACTGGTGATTGGATCACTAAACTGTAGTCTTCATGGTTTAGACAAACCCAGCACAAAGCAGGCCTTTTGAGAAAGGCTCAGCTAAGACAAATTTCCCATCATTTGAAGTGCCTGATGTCTATACAACTATGCATCAATGCCATAATAGGACAACCGATAAGTGATAAGCAGTATACACTGTGAATGGTGTGGTTTCATATAAAATACTGCTGTTTCATGCGAGAGTAATATTGTTGCAAACACACTGACAAGACACTGTTAACAAGTTAAATTATTTATCTATGATGCCGAATGGAAACAGTTTCCATATGTGGCTGAAAGACACACATACAAATATCAGCTGCTGATCAATTGTGCTCTGAGACTGTTCTTAATACTGTAAAAACAGTATTAACTGATACGGGTGAAAAATTAGCCCTTTTATGTCTGGTAAATATTAATGTTAGAAGATACACTGTGACTTAGTGACTTTTTTATCAACTGATAAAATCCACGTACAATTTGTTTTCTCCCAGTAATCAATAAACAGAGCAACGCATCAGAGTGTAATTTGCCGTATCGCGTGATGCTATCTTCATTTAATACCAAGAGAATGCAGATAAAGCTGAATAGAATGTTTACCTAGACTGGGAGCCACTGGCCACACTAATAGATGGGAAAATTGCATTTTGAAGCAGAGATATCGTGATCTATGGACTCTACTGCTGTGAGATAAAAATGTCTGTTCTAAATGGAAAGTGGTAACTGAGGGCAGTACGTCGTACGGTACATACCTGAAAACTCTGGCGAAGGCGCAAACGCTGGCATAGCATGTACAGAGGTTGCAAAGCCTATGAATTTAAATAGACTATGATGCAGTACTGAAAGGTTCTCTTCAAGGAGCATAATATGACAAAAGCTGATGAACTGTTGATGCTTCTTGACATTTAATCATAGCTTTTCAGTTGATATAAATACTACCATCTAATGCGATGGACATGTACCAAGTAGAAGCAACTAAGAGCTGTAGATAACAAATGAAATTAAAGTTTTTTTGTAATGCAATGCAACAGAATTGCAAATAAGAACTTAATCATGGGTGTATCATGTATCAATAAAAAGCTAAGTTCTGCCACCACCACGTTAGCTCCATAAGTGGAAACGTTTTGTGACAGCCGCCAAAGTATTCGTGTTTGGTATTCATTGACTACAACTATGGGCACAATGTTTAGTTTCTTCATGTGTAAATCTCATGATTCATAGGATTGTGCTTAGGTCTTGTGAATGATTTCAAAAGAGTGAAGAGCTTCTAGGTGATAATGTATAGTACAAAGTATAGTTCTATTGCGAATCAGTGTCTATAATGTGATAATCATGCCAGAGCCGTGAATAGCTTTGGGAAAAAAGCTTCCTCACCAACATAATGGCAGGAGTTTTATCCCCTCGGATGATATTAGAATATGCAGGCAATATATGTTTAATAAGAAAAGCGTCCAACACTACATGCACATGCTGGTCAGAGCCTGAAAGTACGAGTATTATATCAAGCATATTCAACTTATTATTTATTGTGAAAAGTATATGAAACAGCCACTTGAATGCAGTTCTTGAATTACAATCATAAATGGGAATCTTGTACGCAATCTTTGCATTAGGCCAACATATTGCTTTGCGTATGCAGCATGCATTACCATCCCTTAGAGAAGTTGGCGGCTGTGTAACACAGCAATCATATGTAAGTACTAAAATACTATTACACAATTTAAGACAATCACACAAATTGCACGGGTCGACAATGTGCACACATATTGCAAAGAGACTTCATCAACAGGCTGGCAGTTCAGGAGAAAAGTGCCTTAGTAGATGCACAAAAACAAAATGAACAGAAGAAAACAGCAGTTCAGTCATAGGATTCATTTGTCACAAATTATCTGCTAACTTAGCCACAAAATAAGTCAGAATCTTGGTAGTTCCATTAGACAAGTTTATACTTTGCAAAATGTAGTGGACAAAAGTATAGGCAACAATTTGCTACCCAATTCTCAGCATTCAAATCTTCGTATTAGACACAATATAAACAACTTCCTCACACATATAACTGAACTAAATTTGTCATTGACAAGGATATGAATAAAAACATATCGTATGAAACTTGCCAGAAGCTCTGATTTTAATCTTATATAAATTGCGACATGTTGTGCATTGTTAGCTATTCCGCCTTAGAGGCAACACATGTTATCAGTATTTTCAAGCAATCAGCAAGACTGTTGGCTACGTCTGAAGATTAATAACGAAGGTGGGATAATGTTCCTTCCTCGCAAGACACAAGAGTAGAGGGCAACCATATCATTTCTCTGGAAAATCATAGCTCGATAAAATAACGTGAACATACATTCTGACGCTTCTGCAGGTTGAATTCTATCCACAGCTCTGAACTCAATCTTGCATATGCTGTCTATCTCAATACAGCTTATGTTAAATCATCACTGGTGCTCAGTCACGTTGTTGTTACACCAATACTTAACTCATTATATTATCAAGCACTGTAACATTGTCTAGAATGACATACAACAAATTAGTAAGAGCAGTTTTATTAACTAAACTACATAGCAGATGCAGTGTAGCATCTGAGTTCCACACAGTTTATAGCATGTTGTGTTTTCATGTTATACATTGTTGTACAAGTACTTTCATACCTGTTATTGCAGAACGTACAATCTCACTTCTCGAGAAGAAGAAAACCTAACTCAAAACAACTAAAATCAGGCCTATAAAGTAGTTCCCTCTTGACAATAGAATAGACATAGCTGTCGTTGTTGCTTGCCTCTGGTACGAGGACATCAAGATGTATTACCATGCAGTTTGACGCTACTTTTTGTTACATGCTCTGTAATGTAAATTGTAATTAAGTGGTACAAATTTATGCACTTTAATACTGTAATTAAATTGCAACATCCATAGCATTTGTTTCAGGTAGAAATTCAATAGTAAAGTGCTACAAGCAAGCTGGTATGGCATTAAACAGTAAAGTTAGAAGGAAGAATCTGTTATTTTGGGTACTTAATAATGACCTCCTGAAGCAGCAAACAATATGGCCTATATATATATATATATATATATATATATATATATATATATATATATATATATATATATATATATATATATATATATATATATATATATATATATATATATATATATATATATATGTACATATACATATATATACACATACGCACAAATATATATGTGCGTATTTGAATGAATGTATGTATAAACTGAAAAACTACAGCCAACTAGAAATGTTGAAACATTACATAAATCTCGAACAAAGAGCAAACTTCATCTTTTAAAGTTCTGTCACTCTGCATCAAACATCCACGAACACGTGTGCCGTTGGCACTCTACACATGAAAAAAGGACATATACATTTTAAAGGACTATTTGCCCATAGTAATCATCAGGATTACACTGAAAACATCCTGTCTTAGTTGTTAATTATGTTCTGCAGATGACGGCATGAATCTCTTTCACATTTAATCAAAATCAGACGCAATAACATAAAATTTCCAGATAGATCTCTTAGCAGAGAATATCCGTGCCATTTCCATAGTACTGCTTTTTGAGTCTACAAAACGCTCAGTTCGCTAAGCAGTCCATGACACCATAATTTGGTATGTAGGTGGTCATCTCTTATAAATGAAATTAGAACTTAGGTGAACAATAAATACCGGGAAAAGCTCTGAATCGCAAACGTCAAAACGCAAGGAATAGCAACTTCAGTCGAAGCGTATGGTTGGTTCAGAAGTAAAAGCAAACATTGAACGATTCTATTTATTATCAAGGTGAACCACTGATATAATTGCAATTCTCTTCAAGTTCACATAGGTCCTAGGTTTGGACTCCCTGTTTGATAAATTACTGCTGTAACCTTAGTACGTATATTTTCGAAGCAGATGAGGAATAGTGAGAACAAAAATAATGTTAATAGGCCCATTTCATAGAGTGCCAAGCACTGGCTAGAGGACATTACAAACATGTCAAACTTAATGACAATGTCCAGTTCATGCATGATATGGCAGCAATGGAAACCTGTTAGTAGTGAAGCGAAAATGTATATTCTTAGCAAACAGTTAGTATAGGGATTTCTCTTCACAGTTTGTTGTATTTAAATTGCAACAATTAATAATGAGCTAAAACAGCCGAGAAAAATCGGAAGAATATATGAGTATTCGGATATACACATCAGTTTTAAAACTACCAGACTTGATTGCATGATGGTGTTGTCAATGCAAGTTAAAGGATAAGCTGGAGCTTCAACAGCTAGAGCCACTATTGACCAAAATATGTACCACTTGAATCCTCCCAATAGGCTCTCCAGCATCACAGTTTTAACAGAAACTAATGCAAGTTGGAGGTAAATTAACTATAATTTGTGAGTGAACTGCAGATGAGAACCAAACAAGTATTGATGGTGTGTCTAGTGGATTCGCGCAAATTAAAACAGGTCCGTTAGCCACTGCTATTGTAACTTTCTCGATGAAATTATTCCCATTCATACTGGTCAAGCAGCAGTCTATTACACGCTACCCGTTTACTCCATTAGCAGAGAAATCTAGCTTACTTTACTACGCTTTACAAACACACTGCTGTACAATGCTGTTTTACAAACACAACGTGTTCAGTATCACTATACACATAAAAATTTTGTTATTTGTAGAAATCTTGCTACCTGTTAATTGTATGAAACAGGTCCGAAGATTCTGTAAATCAAGTTAAATAAACTAGAATTAGAACCCTTGTTTCAAATAAACATGCTAGTGGCATTAGATATGCTTCATTAAAAGTTCAAGAACGTTCATGATGTTGTCAACACAAGACAATCAATTGTAGCTCAAGCATAATGTTTCAAGTTAAATACGACCAGCCCACTTTTTTCTATCTTATGCTAGTACATTATCCAGCATGCTTTTGTAGCACAATAGAGCAGGCATAAAATTGTCAGTAGGGTAAACAACATAATTCAATGTCTAATACAAAAAATGCTTGCACGTGCTGATACAGAATCTTCTTGTATATCTATGTTTTTATTGCTCTGGGGGTTTCCGAATAGTTAACGTGGAACTTTGACCATGGTACAACATTTCAAAACTATAGTATCTCCCTTTTTTCAAACGGGTCTCCTTGGTGAACTTCTTGGATTAATACAGCATGCCATTATATCAAGCACTGAGCCCCTTTCACTTATGGATCGTAGTTGTAAGCATAATTATAGGAGTATGGAATACGTGGTTGTATACCTATTTCACTTTGTAATCTCGTACTGCACAAGGCAACAAGGTCCCCAATAACATCCGCTATGTGACGAGGATCTCCTAATCTTACTAGGACAGTTTAATTGCATAGGATTTATCATATTGGTTTAGGAAGTTCGTACGAATATAGCAATACTCAACGGCAAGGTTTATTTCGTTTGAAAATTCGATATAAGACCACAAATAAAAAATTCTCAACATGAGCATACTCTCTTCTATTATAAATCACTTCGTAGGGACTCCATATGCTGAAGGCCAAATATTTCAATGAACTGTTGCTACTACAGACAAAATCCTTAAGGAATTTTTCAATTTCAACACTTTATCGTTGCAAACCTCCAGAGTAAGGAAGTTGGCTCCGTTTATTGAAGCCAAATTCGAATGGATTACGTGCAATCCTTTTAGAAAATGGTTCATAGAAGGGTACCCATTAAGACTTAGGTATGCAACATCAATCTTTCTGCACTTCAAATGATATCTTGGTTTAGTACAATTTCTCACTGCTCTACATGTGCAAGTTAAAATTAAGGAACTTTTAGTGCTACAATGTGCTGAAACATTCCAAAATTTAAGAATGAGGCCTTGAGCTAGCTTTATTACAAGAAAAACGTGTAATCCACATAACTATGCTCTATAAAGAACTGCAAAGACACAATGACAAAATACAGACAACAAAAGACTTTGAAATAGACAAACTGAATCAGTCAAGGCTGGTTCCTATTTGAGCAGAAGACCAGTGTACACTATGCTTCGTGAACTGGAGGGTAGAGACCTGTGCACTTAATGGAGAACCTGCATATACAATGTTGATAATGGACTACATTCTGCGTATGACAATGAGCGGTGAATCATTGGATTGACGGCAATGAACTCATTCATCGAGTTCTTCTCTATGCAAAAGAGATATTTATACAACGCTGAAGCAGCACTAATATCAATGCGGAGACATATTAAGGGTTAGACGTAAATGGTAGTGCTGTTACGACTACAAGAAGGCTTTTCTGGGCTGTGATCTCATAAGCTAGCTAAAATGGTCCTAATTTTATGGTATTAAGTTGTAAATTATTCGTTAGAAACAGATGATTTAATCAAGCGCAAATCTTCAAAAACACAGCACCAACAGCAGATTTGTAAGAATTCTTCCTAGTTATCAATATTGTGCGTCAATCATGAGTTCCAGTAAACGAGCCAGGTGTCTGACATCAAAATGTAGAGCAACTGATGAACCTATAGTAAAATATGTCTAGTTATAACATATAGCTCCCTAATAGGGGGTATGGAAAAGCCGCGCTTAGGTACCAGAGGTCAATATCAACATCAATAATGTACGATGAAAGAAATCACAGCCAAGACACGTAATGATCCAACTGTGAGACACTTGTAAAAGAGGGAGGCGTGCGAAATCATGATACAGAGGAACTTATCAACCGATACTACGATTTGCTTAATTACAACGCATAGTCCTAATGGAAGCATGGTTAGGCTGGCTCCCACTTAGTTACCATAGGCCAGTATCAACACTGGCAAAGTGCAAGAAGCAATGAAAGTAGTTACAGCTACGCCCCATGATGTACCACTTGTGAGATACTGGACTACAAGAAATACTCCACCGGAAAACTTCAAGCAAAACATCAACAACTAAATGAATAAAACACTTGTTGCCAACTCATGAATATGGTTAACAGCCTCACAAATTAAAAAGATTGCTCATTCACCTTTTGAACTTCTGACACAAGACAACTAATTTTAAATAATGGCTGATACAGTACAATTGCAAATTAATACTGACTAGAGCCCATTCAACGGCGAATATTAACACAAAGACTTTCTTGTAATACTACTTAAACATATTTCAAGGATACATTGATAAAGGCAGGTACACTATCAGTTACCTGCGACTTAACTATAAGGCTTCTAAAGGTCATTTCTAATCTAGGGCAGCGTTGTAAATTCAAGTTAGACTAACAGGTGCCAGGTTCTGCTCGGCACTTCAGACTGTACTCTTTAATATTTTGTACTACTGGTTGGAAAATCTTGCATGAAAAATGAAGCCGCTATGGTAGCTTCTATTTTCAAGCGTCTGCTTTCAGTTAAACATGCAGTGCAAACATGATGCATGTTGAGTGCCAAACATGAACATCGAACATGACAGAAATAATGCCTTTGATTAAAAACTATCAGCCTTCATTAAATGGAGTGAACACAGTAGATTTATAGCGACAAAGGGCCTGGGAATGAAAGAATACGAAGATAGACAGAGGAACATAACGTTGATCTACAGAATCTCTAACAAGCATGTTCCAGCTTCTGTTCGAACTTTGCCGAAGTCTAGAACAGTCTATAACAATGGATATTCACAGGAATATTACTGGTTTAATTTTTAGCCCTGAAGGGCCTTCGAGAATCTCAAAAATGTAGTTCCTTGTTTTGTTCTGAGTTTAATACCAATATATGGATATGTACCATGTATGCACTATTGTAATACAGTATGGTAGGATACCATGCTTTAGTTGTACCATAATGCATCCCTGCCAACGAAAGATAGCTAAGATATGCCAAGGTGTGCAGTAGAGAGCGCTGAGAGCATATTTTAGGCAAAAAGTAGGGCCTGTGAAATGCATTGAAAGAGATATGAACGATGAAGAGTGAGTGCATCTACTCAGGGGCTCCTGGAACTTCTGAAGCCCTAATACGCGGCTGAGAAAATAACATAACATATCGCCTAGAATACATTAGCTTGTAGTGCAACAGAAACACGCAACATTATGAACCAATATGTCTTGACTAGCAACCTAGAAGTATCAGGAGCTAATACAATGAGACGATAAATACACCAACCCAGTTCAGTCCAATAGTATGAGCAAGGTCTCAAGTTCCAAGGCGTCTGCCGACACGCCTATATTGTCACAAATTGCTATGGAAAAGCTTCTTAAACCATGGTGATTTCAAAACGTAATTTAACTAACAAAGCAGAAGGTCACATATCTTACAACTAATAGGTTTACAGATAAAGTAGAGTTTACAGAATTTTCATAAGGAACAAGCAAGCAAGCCACGCTTTGATGTAAGGGTAGAAGTAAACTGGATCTTTAGGGCAGCCGAGTATTTACTGTCGGGATCTTTGACTTGATATTGTTTGATCCTTTGTTGGAAATAGTTTACAGCATGCTTATCAAATCTTTCCAAAATATTATATTAATCATATCATTGTCTGGCAATTGCACTAAGCAAGCAATCATAGCTAAATTCTATTGTACATTGACGATCTACTTTCAGTCCTTATGGATGGACCTTTAGTTCTAAATGAGCCAGTTAATTTCTATTTTTTGGAGACTTTCCAAGTAGCTTAATTTCTTCTAATTCTGCGTTGAGGAAGCTAGGTACAGAATTTTCGAATTAAAATAACTTCACTCAAAAACCAAAACTTTTTATTTCTACGCCCAGGCAAACTTAAACAGAGCATTTCATCAAGGGCTTTCTCAAGTACCAGGTACAGAGCACTTGGAAATATGCTGTGCGCAACCAATTGGTGTTATATTGCACTATTTTTAGACACGTTGCATTGTGCGTAGTGCTCGCAATAGAGAATGTATAGCTGTCTCTCTCTGTGACGCAGACAATGACCCAATAGCAATGCGAAGTTAAAGACCGCTCGATTCATTCCTAGCGCGCGCATTCACAGTTTCCAACGCGTTTCGAAACGCGTGCGGTGAATGCATGCTTTACTGCGAGAATAATACGTCTTGGCTTTAATGACGTAATTTGCAGTATAGGCAATATTAATAAGTAAGTTGGTGATAATAGCAATAGATATGGGTACCTGCTGCTTGTCAATTAGGGCAATGGAACTGCACCGTAAAGATTAAGAAATGAATATAATTAATTAATTTTGGGCACATGCAAATAGAATAGAGCGCTTTCATTGGTCATCCGATCAATCATTGTGTTTGGGACGATGATTGTGTTAAAAGAAAGCTAGTCAATTCATCACGATTAATTGAAAGCTGCTGGCTCCTTGAGTAGACGACAGAAAGAGCAATCAGAGAAGATACCGTAAGACCAACGGCGAGGATACCCCCGAAAGAGAAAGCGAGATAGGCGATCAATCCAGGTGGAACAGGTACGCTTCAGTGAGTTGAGTTTCTTCGAGTATGCATTATCGTAAAAGCCAAATGAAAAATAATCCAGACGTAGCGAGTTAATCGAGAGATAGTATAATAAAGAACATACTACTTTTCAATTGCGTCCACGTTTCTTGTGCTAGAGTTGATTACTAAATCCAGAAGCATACAATGAAAAATGATAGCCTGAGTAGACAGGTATAATTTTAAGTAAGATTACTTAAATATTAGAATAGATGTAAGGAAATGGAAACTGGTATATTGAATGTCTAAGTGTATGATGAAAAAGAAAGCGCATACATAGGAATATCCATTTTATATCAGCAGATAAAATAGTGTACAGTTGTTTTCCTTAAAAATCTCCAGACGACACCAGGCCAAAATGAAGAGAAAACCAGATGTTCACCAGATACTACTTCCTTTGATCTCAGTTCTGTTTCATATGAAATATCAAAGTATTCAAAAAACCATCAGCCATGTATTTTATCAAAATATCTTTCAAGATGATCAGAGAAGATTTAGAGGTAAAGCAGCCGATATAGTACTGTGCAGCAGGGTAAAGTTGAATTCTTCGTGGAAATGTTGCAAATTATAATCCATTTTGTATTTAGCTGGACAGTGGACGCAGTGGTATTTGATGAAAGCATGCCTTTTTAAGTATTGGATAGGGTACAAATCGGGATAGGGTACAAATCGGATTTATAGCCTTGATACTTCCTATAAAAATATACCATGGACTTATCAGCTCTGGGTACCATCGAGTGATCAGATCAAGAATATAATACATAAATTAGATATATTCTGATATGTATCTAGTAGATAGAGGAAATTGAAGTTGCAAGTATTGGAAACTAGATTCGTAAGGTCATGACAGAGCTTTTCAGAGAGCTAGACGCATTTATTATCTCCTTAGAGCACTTCATGATTAATGAGAGGTTCCACTATTTTCATCTGATAGAATATTGTCAAACACTACTAGCCATAGATAATTCGATATGAAAATGAACACAAATGAAGTGCAACACAGAGACCGAGTGTTTTGTAGCGTATGTTGTGACAAAGTAGGAAATCTTGTCCAGGAAACAATACACGAAATGGGCTGAAAAGATATAAGTGACATATGTTCCGAAATCAACTGTTATCACAACATGGATAAAAATTTCGACAATAGCCATTCAGCCTGAATACCATTGCAAAACTAATGTCGTACATCGACGCTGTTAAATTCGCAGCAAGTTATTACAGCTAATCAAAATTCAATAAACGCATTACCAATGAGACTCAAATTGCCTTTATGACCATTTGTAATTAAAAATTCTATATGCAAATATATAATTCAAAACATCGTGACGGCGAGTACGCATTATTCTGATAGTAATCTTCAGCCAAAATACAAGATAGAGGCTGATTTTGATTAAGCTCGTAACAGAAATACGCGAAACGTCTATGTGAATGGCAGAAAGAATGTTTAACTCACTCCTGGAGCACACTCCAAGTCAAAGTAATTCAAAGTAGTGCACTGAACTAAGATATCAGCGGCATCTGAACTGCCGTGAAAGTGGTAATTTCATATACGCAATTATTTTCATAAGAATAATTACTTTTTCGATGAGCATTAATAATCTTGAAATTTTCCAATTCCAAGTCAGAGATCATTCTTAAACATTTCCTAAATTTCAGCGATTTTGAGCAACAGCACTTGTATGTGCAATATTCGCATAACAAAATGTGTATAACGGATACTACGCAACGAACTGCTGAATCACACCATTGTGAAGAAGTGAAACTCACATTTATTTTGTTTTCTAAAGAAAATTCATATAACCAAACATCCTAAGCCTTGATGAAGCTTGAGTCTTGCTTGCTTTCAAATTATTTTTAAATTTCAGCGATTTTGAGCCTTGATATCCTTATACAGTATATTTTAATAAAAGTGTATACACCAATTGATATAAATGTGTAATCTACTACTGGCAAAGGTTCAAAGATAACTTAAGCTACGTTCACATTACTCAAGTTATTTAGTTTGAACCGTGTTTACTTACAAAAACTGAGTTGTTTTTCTTCTCTGTTCACACTACTCTATTTTCAGACAGGAGCAGATATCTATCAATCGGTGTTCACATTTGTCCTTAAAAAACGCATCTGGTTGACAGCTTCCTTTATATTTGCGCTACTGATAGCGCTTCAAACTCTTCTGTTTTTTGGTGTTCACACTACATAGTTGTGTTATTGTTTAGCGCCGTTTTCATCTAGCTCTGTTAGGACTAATGTGAACGCAAAGCCAAAAACGGAGCTAAAGAGATCTGTCTTTTTTTTCAAAAACAGAATACTGTGAACGGCGACTTAACCTAGAGATCGTAATATGAAGTATCGAAAACAAAACATAGAATTAAGATCCGATTGATGGTTACTCATATGCATGTCTATTAGGCATACAATTCATATTGAAACTGAGGGGAAATAAAATATCTGGCTATGAGCTGCTGAACGATCTAATCGCCATAAGTCGCTCGTGGGTATTAAGAGTGGAAAGATACTTCTAGGGGGCGAATTCAAATGCAAGGGACCAGTCATTCGCAATCTTGCACTAAATAATCTTCCCACTTATGCATATTTAGTAGTTAATTTTCCAAATAAATCAACTACTCAATAACAAGTCGCATTTCTTACGACTTGACTCTATTTGCTACTTCTGCTCTGCTTCAAGAGTATCACTGTCCTCTCACAGACATCTCCTCAACTAATTTCAACAAGGTTCTTTTGTCTCCACCAGATTAAAACTTTAATGTAATGTCTCCAGGGGTAAAGAAATTGATCGTTTCTGCTTCAAATAAAAACCGACATGCGCTTAAGATGTTCGGCCTTGTAACTCTTTTACAGTCTAATAATTACACTGCAATATCTGCAACTAATATGATATGAATGACCATTCACTCTTAGCAAGCCTTCAACATTCTAGCAATTCGGCTACCATATTTTTGTGACTATTATAAAATCAATGACCAACAACATCATGCTATGATACTACAAACCAGTATATAATTAGACATTTAAACTGCCTAAGAAAGATCTAATGATCTTTCTCTACCTGTTGTATCTTTTCCTTTTTCTATGCAAAACGTATTTTTATCGAAATGCCTTTTTCACGCTCACTTTGCTACCCCTATGCCGTAAACAGTGCTACATGAATAATTGATAACGTTGAAGAGCCCAATACGTAGTGGGCTACTAGAAAGGCAGCCGCACTGCATAAGGTTGCCGTTAAGACCATCACTTAAAAGGCAGTCTATGCATATGATACATACATCAGTATATATATATATATATATATATATGTGTGTGTGTGTGTGTGTGTGTGTGTGTGTGTGTGTGTGTGTGTGTGTGTGTGTGTGTGTGTGTGTGTGTGTGTGTGTGTGTGTGCGTGTGTGTGTGTGTGTGCGCGCGCGTGTGTGTGTGTGAGAAACATAGTTCTTTATATTTGAGAAAAAATTTCGCGTGTATGCAAGGTAAATCGAAAGTACCGAACAGCATTTTCGCTACTGTGCCGACAGAATTATCACAAACAATGTGCTCATTAGAAGCTAGGCAATGAACAGTCTGGTGAAGGTTAAAAAATCAACCGTGCCAATAATAACGATTGGTAAATACAATGATGCCCTCTTGAAGAATGTTCCCTCTGACTCTCAGCAATGACGAAAAAGAATATTGAAGTTGATAAGGATAGTTAAAACATTAAAAATTGGCTAGCAGTGGGCAAGTTCATTCATATCAAAGGTATCCTTCCTAAATTCCATAGGATGCTGTCGATATTAAGTGAATACGTCGGGACTAAAGTGATTTTCGAATTCACTGCATTGAACGACATACTCTTGTAATTAGATCAAACCGGCTAGGCAGATACATCCTCTGGCCTTTGAGGTGCAATAATTAATGATACTTTTACAAGATAATTATGCTGAGGAAGAGTGTAAATTTGCAAAGAATCGTTCTAATAACATCTAATTTACATAGGTCTCAATCTATATCACCATTGTTGTTATGTTAGTAAGGCCGCAAGATCGTCATGAATGCTAGGGTCTTCAGTACAAGCACCTAGCACGTGTAAACTATAACTATAAAATTAAAGTGGTTTTACATGGCTAGGCTATATGATTGAACTATTGAACATTGCAATCAACACTTCTGGATACCACTTGATAAGCGTATTTCTGAGTATCCAATATTTTGTATCTTTGAAGAGCAGCGTCGTTGCCATTTAGCTTACAATGAGATGAGACTAATTTTATTAAAATTTTAACAGGGGAAGAAATCAAGTACCACGTTCATCGACCTTGTATAAGACATCCAGGCAAATGAAATTTTACGGGGAGAAGGATCAGAAACAAGAGGAGAACATAGACAAGCAAGCAAGCATGGGTGATTTCGTGAAACAAACGACAACTGGTAGCATCGACAAGTACCACGAAACTGCAGCCACAACAAAAAAGAAACACGCAAACCCGTTTTCTGTTGAATACATTCTTAGTTGTGAGAGCTCAAAAAAGTCGTCGTCACGAACTATGCCACATGCTGAAAATAAATTACAAAGAGAGGCAGTAGAGTTCGCGTATGTAAATAAAAATTACAACACTTTGGCGTATGGACAATCACCTGCTTCCACAACAACCACCGACGTAGAAACAATAGGTAAGAAAGTGTTTTGAACTGGGTACTCAGTCAACAACTTTGCAAACCAATTGGTGTCCACTAGTGTTTCATTGCTTGTGCGTGAAACAAGCAATTAGGTCGATTGATACTGGTGTCATGAGGAGAGTAGCCTTCAATGACTCTCACGACATCTGCTTGAAATCACCTGAATCGCAGTGAACAGATAGCCTGGAACGTGTTGGCGTCTTCACATAAGTCTGTAACGAGCCTGCAGTGTATGTGAATACCTAAATCAGGCGTACACTGACAAATGAGAGGAGTTAATTCCCTATGTGAGCCACAGAGAAGTGCAACTATGTAACTAGCGCGTTCATCCGTCCACTCCCCCCACCCACTCCTCCCGGCATAATGTTGAATTAAGAAGAGTCCTGTCAGCCTTTACTTTGCTTTGACTAATGAATCGTAAATAAGGATTTCTGTTGCATAACATAAAATTTTTCAAGGGGGGAGGGGGGGCTGAAGAAGCTGAAAATGATAGCCCATAAAATTCTACTAAAAAGTAGCCAGGGTGATCTCAAAGAAGACTCTGGCTTTAATAGGATTGTAGCTTGGAGTCTACTTTTATATACAACGCCTGCCAAAAGTAGTTGGAACACCCATACAATTGTACTGATTTCCGACTCCTGCCGCTTCTCCTTGACGCCACTTTAAAATGTAGACCTCCTCCCCCCACGAAACAAAGTTGATTCGATAGCGGAGACCAGTAGCTTTAAAAAAACGCATCACTTTTGGCCTTCGAGTTGCCCACATTTGCTTCATACAACATTGTTTAACGGGGGAGGGGATGCTATAGCTCATCTATAGCATAAATCATAGCAAGTGTTCCAAGACTCTTGGCAGGCATTGTACCTACGTAAATAAAAGACCTATGGGTTTTTCACAAGCGATGCTAGTAATCTGAAGTCAAACAAGGCGCTAGTTTACATTCGTGAGAAGATGAACATAATAAATCGACGCTAACATGTTAAGAGAAAATCATGGCCAGCTGCAATCAATTTGATAGTGATTTCAATCATGTTCTCTGTTTCCATTTGATTAGCCTTTATCATTGATCTCAACGAGATTCTTGCCCTCTGAAAGACAATACTCTTAAAATGAGACGAAAACTTCAGTATGCAGGTCCATTGTCCAAGGATCATACCCACTGACTGTATAGCACATTATCTTACCATGCCATATTACATTGTATTGCCTATAGGAATGTTGCTCTGTATATCTGTGTACTTGCAAATAATTGGAAAACCACCCTTGTAGACAGTTCACCAAAGAATTAGCATCATCAAACTTTCACTTGCCATTCCGGCAACAAGTGCATTCAGTCAAACTTAGATTGTTGTACTTTTCTTTGCAGAATTCAAGTGGGACCTGACAAAGTGCTTCTTACGAAAACACAAAGCCAATAGGAAGCCTAGGACGCCGTTTTCAGCAACGCAACTTCTATCGCTAGAACAGAAATTTAAAAGAAAACAATATCTTTCTATTGCCGAAAGGGCTGAACTATCAGAGAACCTTAGTCTATCTGAACAGCAAGTCAAAATATGGTTCCAGAACAGAAGGGCCAAGGAAAAGAGGTTGAAAGAAGCAGAAATGGAGAAAATGAGGCTGCGTGCTTATGCACGAAGCTCCGCGGCTCGGCTGTGTGCGTGCAGCTGTTCGCCAGTCGCAACTCCTTTACCATCGCATTCAGCACCGCGATACTGGCCACAGAGTGTGTCACCATGGTCGTGTGCATGCGATTGCAAAGCGACTTATCATCATCGATAGGCCATGCAGATGCAAACGCACTCGCAAATAGTGAATCAGCAGTTGCTATACAAATATCTCCTAGAGTGACCACAACTCCATGCGACTGGTTGCAACTAAAGGAGAGGGTCAATACTTGTCAACTAAAATAAGGGCAGTCGAAGAGAATAGGCTCCTTCTTGAAAAGTTGGCGTATGCTGTAAACAATCATACATATGCTGTAAATTCTTAGAATGCATGCTATTAACCAGTAGCTGCTCTTTAACCTTTACTTTAGACTACACAATCGTGGTAGGCCCTTGGGAAGGGATCTTGATACGCAATCTGTACTGAAATGTTTGGTCATACAGTAGGGAGAAAATAATAGTATGAAAGGAAGGCTGAATATAAGCTTTGTGAAGACCCTTTGAAATAGTCTATGACAACAAAAACACAATTTAAAAAGTTCTACTAGCTCCAATGCAAGGCCAACTGATATACCATATATGATAGTATACATACATACATATACATATATATATATATATATATATATATATATATATATATATATATATATATATATATATATATATATATATATATATATATATATATATATATATATATATATATATATATATATATATATATATATATATATATATATATATATATATATATATATATATATATATTTATATTTATATATATAAATATATATAAATATATAAAAATATATATATATGTATATATATATTTATATATATATTTATATATATTATATATATTTATGTATATATGTATATATGTAATTATTTATATATGTGCTTTTTGCTTATGTATATGCTTGTGTTATAAGTGTGAAGAGAGTCAATAGAGTAGCTCGAGCTGATTGTTCAATATGCTGTAGTTTAATTCCCACAATATGCTCAAAAGAGTGCAAAGGTTGCTGCAACACTATCCATGCAGCGTTGGTACTCTCGCATTAAAACATCATGAGAAAAGTTTATGATACCTTTTCATTCTTATCTGTAAAGCTACGTTTGAGTTTGCAATAACCATAGCGTTACAAAGAGGATCGTTTCTTGATTTCAGAGTTAAAAATATATCCATGCCAACCAGTTATTACTAAGGTTCAAGACAAACTAATTAAGAAATCGTCATGGATTACCAAAGCAGAAAGCTCCTTGTCAACTCATTCGACAAATGGAATGAACCATGAAGCATTTCTATAATTAAACAGCAGACTGCTTCCTCTTGTAGTCATACGAAGAGAGCCCAAATAGACTATGCCATTGAAGCACACTGAGGACCACATCCCAGAGACACAAGAACTGTCTAAAACTTTGCAAAGTTAAAAAATTCAGCTGTAATCTCTTCCTTGATATAAACGAACGAAACTTTAAGTTTTGAAATAGAAAAATATCTGTAACCTATGACATGGCCTAGCAACAACATTTCATACCGTTAGTTATATTCATGAGATCATCGCAATTAGTTGTATTATAGATTAAAACTGTAAATTGTATATCATCAATATAGAAAGAAATGTGTAAAAAGTTATGCCAAAAATCATTGCAATTATTTTTTTCTCTCGACACTCATGCTGGGGAAATTACATACTTTTAAAAGGAACCTAGCTCAAGGTCAACCTCCAAAACTTCCTTATTATTGGACCTTCAATGGTCACGTTGTAGTACTAAAAGTTCCTTAACAGTTCCTGAATTTTCAGCGCACAATTAGTACCATACAAATGGTACAGGCACATATAAAACATTCAAATCTTGACTTTTGCCTTCAGTTTTCGCTGTAACTTGAGATCAACAAAAAATGAAGGACTTATCACAAGCATAGCAAATTATCTGTACAGGTTTTGGCTGCAAACGATTGGAACTGGCTTCCTAAGTCTTGATTGTCTGGTGTTCTAATAACTTTTCAAATTGAAAAGTTCCTTTGGGAATTTTCCTTTAGTAGTACAAGTTCTTCAGATATCTCGGCATTCTACATGCTGGTATCTTATAAAGCGGTTCCTTACAAAAAAGCGTGTATTATGCGTATAAAGAACGGGAAAGCGGAAACTGTTATTTGATGCTTGTTAGAGAGGGGAAAAGTGCCGCGGACAGATCGTGAGGAAGTGGTGAGATGTCAAAATATAGCATAATTTAGTATAATACAATGAAATATTACAAACAATAGTATCATATAATACTTCTAAAAACTGAATACAAGATAGTTGATGGACAATGAGAGAGATCAATTGTCAATGATTCTTGAGATATCAAAAGTAGTGACAACATCATGTGGTATAGAAACAGTGCAATCTATTGGTTAAAAACTATGGCAAATGCTACCTCCCAATGTTAGAGAGTCCCCATCACTAAAAGTATTCAAAAAAAGAATTAAGATCCTGCACAATAAAGTGTGATTGCAGATTGTGCAAAACGTTTATATCTAGGCTTGGCTTTATTTAACCGTGTACCGTCTGGCTTAGTCTAATTCATCTACTTATTTTCATACTGATAGTAGGCCTTAATTAGCTTTATATAGCTATATCACTGTAAGCTAACTTAAAATAAAGAAATTATTAGTATTATCTATTATTCTTAAGTCTATTAGTATGCACTAACAAGCCTCATCTTCAAAGAAGAAAAAGAGAGAAAAAGAGAGAAAACAAAAATACAAAAAATAGCCCACCTTTAGAAAGCAGTGAGATAAAGTGAATTAAACATTGAACAATGAACAGAATCTTAAAATCATTCACAGATTCTCACAGATAATTGAATTTCTTTCCGTCAAAATGAAAATTATGTTAGTAAGATACGGCCTACATGACTGGGCCTACGTCACTCTGCGTATGAGCGCAGTGAAGTCACCGTATACTGATCAATATAAGAAAAGAGCAAAACCTAAGAGTTGGGTACAAAACAGCAATGCCAGTTGCAATAGCTGAGTTTCAATTTGACTAATAAGGCAGTGAGGAATGCTATAGAGGTACTAATGTTTTCAGAAATCCTGTATATTGAAAAGAGAAACTTCCGTTCTAGTGTAAAATACACCTTTCAAAAATCACCAGAGGAAATAGAAAAATAGAACTTTTAACGGGAAAATCCGATTTAGGTGGAGTATCCATTAAAAACTAAACTACAGACACTCGCAAGAGATCCGTACAAGAGAGGCCTTTGCAATACCAAAATTGGTTTGGCCGTTCCTCATTGCAAATCGACTTTTGAATGGAACTGTTTAGCACATAAGGGCGCTAAGCTATGGAATGATCTTTCTATTGAAATTAAAATCTTCCAAAAATTAGGAAATATTCAAAAATCATATCTGCAATGTCAAGGCGAAGTTCTGGTTCTATTGGTTCTATTTTTCATGTTACGTTATACATAATTTTAGCTTTAGTATACTCATTTTAATCTTCTAATCTTTTGATGCTTTGAGATGGCATTGCAAACAAGATTATTTAAGTTTGTATTTTTTTCAGTTCGATTTATTTATATGATTATTGCAACATTTTTACCACGGCCCATTGTAAATCAAACCTTAGATGGAAGTGGCTACTGTGCTTGAATAATCTAAAATCAAATCAAAATCAACACTAATATTCCCATAGGTGTCCAATGCGACGTAAGCTCGGAGGAGGGCCTACTTCCAAAATACACAAAAGTGTACAAGTGGGACGGGATCCAAACTTGACGAATTTCTATTGTTATATATAACAAAGCTGCCTCGCAGTTACGATCTTGATTCTAAACTACAGATGAAACTACCAAAATCCGACATTAGGTGCGACAAAGTTATTCGAGGAAAAAAAGGCTGCTGCATTGATGGCTATGCAAATTCAAACTGAGCTGCAGAGAGCGCAGTGGTGTGGACAAAACGAAACTAACATGCATCTTTGAACCTGTTTTCGTGAATAACAGAAAAATTGACTTTCATCTTTCATGAAAAAGCCTGACACTGTGAACGCCTGACACAGTAAAGAAATCGTGTAATTCTAAGGAGTCAAACCACATTTCCGTATATGGATGTATGAGTGCATGCACATTCGTGTACATCATTTCAAAGGAAAATCAAGAAGGCTGAAAGTAAAAATTGTGATTTGATGCTGGAAAAAATAAAAGATAAAATAAAAGATGGTGGTGTGATTTGTTAGATGGAACAGCAAAGAATAGACTATGATTAAGTGATGCAAGGTAAAAGCTTGGTAGGTTGGCAGCTGTAAGTGCGATTGGGAGAGGAACATAAAGCTACTAATGTGAGGTATATTTGAACATACGAACCACGACGAACCACATTAGGATTGGAAGCAATGAACAGTCCAGTGTGTCATTTAGATTTCATCTGTAATTACCACTTGCCATGTTGCGGTACACCGGAGTAAGTTACGTTAAATTATGGTAGACGATGCTCAGGAATCGTTTCGAGACTACCAGTCCCATCCTGAGCTAATTAAAGATAGGAGAGGGTGAGATATATCTATGTAAACAGTTTTACTTGGGGGTGATAACATTAATAAGACCTACAGCTAGGCCAGAGTAGGCGGTAAAGGTAAAGGTTAGTTGCATACACAATTTGGCACGTAGGGCAGTGCCTGTTAGAAAGGACAATTATTTCGGACCATCGGCATGCTGAGGTAGAACGGAGAGTTCTGTACTTCGCCACATTAATGAGAATGTAGTACTTATAGTAAAGGAAATATACAAAAAGCTATTAATAACTCAAGGTACACGCTCAAGAAGCTCTTCTCTGAAGTTTTGGCGAATTCATTAAGTGCGACCTAAACAGAGACTGCTGCAATTGGGACCTGCACTACAAGGAGACCCGACAGGCATGGACACTGCTAGAAGATAAGGGTTCTAAACCATTTTTATTTCTGTACCCGCACAGCACAATACTGCAGCAGGATCCTCAGCAACTTATCTAACTGATGCACTGCATTAGACTTCTATAATCAAAGTGCTAAGCTTGTGTATTTGACAAAACCATGATTACATGCAATAGATGTAATGATTCAATGACTTTAATCTACCATTCAATGTTCCAGCATATTGCTACAGATTTGATAGGTAACGTTATGATACCCTTCGAAGACAAAGTCAGCACCAAAATGGAATGACCGATGTCTCTACTGTCTACACTTCAATCAGATATCTAGAGAACATTAAGTGGAATGCTTCTAGTGAAGCTCTGATGTAAGGCTAATTTAAACGTAACGAATAAGCCACGGAAGACGCGGTTGGTTCGCTTGGGATTCAGACTTAAGCATGCGTACTTGCCTCTTGAGATTTCGCTGAAAAAGTACCTCTTAATCAACCGAGTCGCCAGCTAATTCGGGGAAACGAAATCCCTCGACGTCACGCATGCGTACTTAATTTCTCATGAGGGAGGGCAGTCACTGAGGCGATGACTTTAGTAGTTCGACAACAACCTACGTTTATTGACGCACTCAATATGACGCAGCGGATTGGCTAGAGAAAACATAATCGCGATCGCAAGTAGCGAAGAGTTTCCATCACCGAGTTTCATATTGTGCGAACGATCTCGCCCTTTGGAAAACAGGGCGCATCGCTTTCTACAAGCATAAGCAAAACACCAAATATCTCTTAGTATCTTTCTTATCTTAGTTCTAAAATGTTCTATTCTTTTGCAAGTACCTATTCAAGCATTTTACACTATCTTGTAGACGTGCCTAATACGGTGCTGGACTGTTTAATTCTTTATACTTTGTGTCAGCGGTTGCAAAAAGGAAAAAGATAAAAACTAGTTGCTGTTGATATGATATGAAAATTAACCAGCAAAAAAATCAATTAACGAATTTTGTTTAAAGATAGATTGATCTGTCCAAGAGGACACCGGGGGTTCGTGTTAATAGGCCAATCATGGGTCCTCCCTTGGAATGGAATATCCTAAATAATGTGTCGGAGATCTCGTCGTCAATTACAAGACTTTTGTGGAGTAAACGATTGCTATACGTCAACCAGATAGACTGTAGTCCATGAAGAAGTCTTTGAAGTAATTGATACATATTTGTTTGACACGTAGTCAAAACGCCCGTGAGGGATGCTGGTAGATCTTTACTAAATACGCTAAAATGTTTGTTAAGCCCGACCAGAAAATGACAGCGAGATAAGGAATAGAACAAATAGATATGCAGGTAGAACATGAAGCCATGGTCAAATATAGCATTGTCATGTAAGAAAATTTAAACAAGATTATCAAATTCATTATCGTCTACTTCGAACACCACGAGGATACCAAACTCAGCACTGTACTCTAATGCTTCATAATTGACACATACGAGGACCTATGCCAAGCACTTGTATGTCATGCTTTTCCAGATGCCCAAGTTACAATCTATCGTATACTAACAGAATGGTGCGCCAACTGTAAAACAGTGTCTAAATGAGCTACAGCGAAGCGGCTGGAAAGTCGATATAGTGCTGAAGAAGCTTGCCAAATCTCGCCTTCAATTTACATATAAACTAATATAAACTATCGCTTTGTGTCATCCAATCATGCTAACTGAAATATACCCATCGATCTTCTTTCCGAAGTAAACTACTGTTGGAACTTAGAACAATTGTTCAGTATTTTTGAGAAATAGAAGAAAGATAATACTGTTAAGGCAGTCCCATTCTTAGGGGAACCAACCATTGACAAGATGATTACGGTAGAGAAGGAGTGAAAGCTAAGAGTTTATCAAAACTAAAATATCGAAGATATCCTTTTCGCACTGTCTACCATTTGGCTCTGATATGTATGAACTACTAGAGATGACAAGACAATATTTGTAGATGAGTGAAATCGTGACCTTGGTCCTACAAGGGATGTGGTAACAACTATTTGAAAAGTCTGTTGGTACTACAGAGCTTCACTACAGCACAAAAAAGTGGGACCATGTTTTAGTCATACTAGTATGACTAAAACATGGTGCCGCTCTTTCGTGCTGTAATAAAAACTATTTGTAGCACTCCCGGTAACCAACAGGATTGAAATGCATCGGAGAAGCATGTGTTGCCGAAGTTTGATGGCATCAAAAGGATTTTAGCCATGCAAGAGATATGGTACCATATGCTAGTAGCACTCCAAGTGATCAACAGAACTGGTAAGCAATAAAGAAGCACGTGATGCTGAAGTTTGATTGCATCCCAAGCAATGAAAGTGTAAACTGTCTGCTGCCATTGTCTACGAGACAATGTTTGCATGATAACAGCGGAATTTCAACAAGATAATGGAGTAGTGGCACGAAAGCGATAGAACTTGATTAGAGTGACAGAAATAAGTATCAGCACGACTTGAAACCGTTTGCTGGCAAGTCAGTGGAACGAAAATTATTACCAAAACAGACCTAGAGCGTTCACAGAGTCAAAGAAATATTGAGGAAAACATAGTCAACAATTTTGAGAAAAAGCTATTCCTTATCACATTCACCAATATCCTATGGTCAGTATCAATTAGGTGCGAGCTAGCATAAAAGTGAACAAGTTAGTTGACTACTAATTTGACGCAGCTCCTTTATGATCAATAACTTTAGTCAACATACTAAATGGAGTTCTAAAAAGTTTAGAACTTAGTCAAAATGGTTTAGTATGCTTCTAAATAACGCCCCAAAGCGGGCAGCAAGGAGGGCAAGTATTCACAGGGCTTCGGGATGCAAGAAGCTCATTAATTAAAACCGAAGCTTTCAAAATTCCAAACCTAAACCAAAGGAACGTCAAGAAGTTTGGAGAGAATATCACCAATATCGTTAAGCACTGATGCTTTCTATCTGTTTTGCTAGCGAAGCATTTTTCCAATTTTATTCCAGAGCAACCAAGCCTCTCTGTGGCCACGGTAATGCAGATACGAGGCAGCCATACTAGGTATGGCATATTTCAGAGTAAAGCGTTAACAGTATTCAGGTCACTGGAAGGTAAACTATGTCGTTAATCTCTGCTGCTAACAGTTAGGACGATCAGTCGCTACAGAAAAGAGTGCGACTTGTAATCAGTTACTAACAAGACATTGGCAACACAAGATAACTAGGTTCAGTGCGACCTCATTCTATTTTTTGTCTGTCACCTGATCCACTCCAAACAAAAGAAGTTTCTCCTACATTTTCCTCACAAAAATAGCAGAGTACTTCAGTCAAACTAATAGGGTAGCAGGATAGGCTGTCCAGCGTTTCAACACAGTTCAAATTTACCGAGTATGAACTTTGAGTTAGAAGGAGTACAACTAGGATTACTTAAATTGTACAAAAACCCTACAACTCTGTTTAGGACGCATGTTGGCATTGATGAAGGCATGGTCACAAACTAAACTCAATTTCAATGTTGATTTCAAACTAGTCCATTAATAGCAAAAAGTTGAATACTGTTAGACAATGGATTCAGGAAACGGGTTGTATTCACGTCCACTTAGGGAGGATTTGCAAATCTTTGATTATACATTGATGATATGATTACAGACGAAAACGCTCTGAGTGACGATATTATCTAGAGAGTATATAACAAACTGACTTGACTCGAAATCATTCAGCACCACTATTACATGGCATCATTTTTAATGAAGTGTGCTCCATTCACTAGGTTAAAAATCATATGCTAAAAGATACCACAGTTTTCATCAAATGAATAAAACTTGTCAAATAAGCAACTATGTTTGGCATACTGCTTAACTCATGCCTTCATATGGATAGCTAAGGGGTAAAGGTCTTATGTGATCATAAATATTCGTATATCACATACAAGCTTGCTAATTACATCTCCGTGATCGTACGCTCTCGCTCATATTGGATGCCTAAGTTTAGTATTCAGTGATAACCAATTTGTTCAGTGATAAAATGTTTCGTGCAGTGATAAAAAGGAAAATTGCAATATGATAAAGCCACTTAACTCATCAAAAACGTACTTCATGACGTTTGTAACAAAGGTTGCTTTGATTGAGCTGCTAGTTGTTCAATTAACAGCAATTACTAATCAATTTTGGATCAATTACTTTGTGGCAAAATGGCGTCGTCCACAATAAAAGCGAAAATAAATTCAATGGTCAGAAAAACCTCTCCGAAGGCTGCCAGCTCAATATCCGCTATTTTTAACAACACAGGCAGGCTGAGTTTTAAAAGTAAACTTGAAATATCTGTTTTCGCGTGAAATTTATTGAACAGGAAACAAATACAAACAACACCCTTCTCTCAGATGTATTCAACTCCAAATCTATTTCTCTTCACACGGTTGTCGTGTTATAGGAAAATTCAAGAATTTTAAGAAACACTTAAGAAACGTTTATGGCTGGATTTGACAAGATGTTAAGAAACATCCAGGCTGAAGAGAAGAAGTTTTCTTCTTGTTTAAAAAACGTGTAGTTCAAAATACGAGTGAATCCATGGAGAGTCAAGGAAAGGAAGCGCCCTCCCTTTCAAAAACGATTAATATTATCAAAGTAACAAAGGGCGTAGAATTATCTAAGTGATGAACTAATGCCGGTGTGCAATATCTTGAAAGGCTCCTGTGTTATCATTAGATGCAGGTAAGTTGACATTGGCGATAAGACTGATTGACCTGATACCTATGCAAAATCATTCAACCGTTAATTATTTCTTACAGAATCTATAATCAAGTAAATGTTATAGAAAAAAGGACACAAAAGCTCAAACTGTTCTACAGTGTCACACTACTTTATGTGTAACCGACAGCTGATAAAAGTAAGAGCACACAATTCACCGTCAAGAAGCAATGAAGGTGAATAGCGGGCCTTTTACATGTCAAAAAATGACCCTCTTAACACACTGTCCATTCTAACCGCTGTTTCTGCAGACTATAGAACATTAGATGATATTTAAGATATAGTATTTGTTACCATTTCTATCGCATCTAATGAGAGCAATTTTGCTGTATATTAGATGACATTCAGGATATAGTATTTGTTACCATTTCTATCGCAATGAGTGAGAGCAATATTGCTGTATAATCATGACAAGAGGCAAAAGGAAGTTGAAGGGATATTTCAGGCAAGTGAACCTTCTTCGATAGGAAATAAAATAGATATCATACCACGTTGAAGAACAGACCTTACTCTCAGCAATATAGACATTGCAAAAATATTTATTATTGTGGAATTTACTAGAACACGCGCTATTTGAGCCCTAAAACTGTAACAAAACATGACTGATTTTTGGAAACAGATATAGAGTCCTTGATTTCACTTACGAGTTGCGGGACATCTGTCTCCGCGTTTATATCATTTATAGCACTAAGTCTATATGTTAATGATATTGTCGCAGCGCACATATTTGGTAGCTGCGATGATAATACTAAGCTTCGAAGAGTTTGACTTTTCTCCTTCGAAAGAAACATAACACTATGCTACCATCAAATTGCATATGCGCATCTGCTACTTATCTATTGCTCTGTGAAATAATCCCATAAAATTGCTGTAGCAATCAAGCAGAGCATTGCCTTCTATACTCTGTGAAATATACAACATTAACATAACTAAGCTTAGAAGAGCTTATAATGTCCATTTCTAAAGAAACATCATGCCATAAGATCATACAATTGCACATGCCCATCTATCACTTATCCATTCTACCTAAAGTTAAATCAATATGCATCAACAACTAAAACTACAATACAAAAACGAAAACTGATAGGTGATCGTCCAGTGTTGCTCTCTGAGTTATTCATGCCTCCGAAGGGCACCAATTCAAATTCAATAACTCTAGCATCTATTGGATATTCAGTTGGAGTCTAATTGTTCGCAAAATCTCATGATACTTCATTATTGGCTGGTTCGCTCTTAGACAACTTTATCAAATGATAGATATAAGCATGCGAGATACTACTTTTAATGAAATGGTTTCTCTTTGAACAGAAACCACCATCCTAGGGGAACTTGTTGATTTTCCTCAGCCCAAACGATCCAATGGCTCTGATAGATAAGCACTTCAGATTCAATGATCAGTCCATGATACGATTCTTCCAAACTCACCAAGCCTCATTAAAGCAAAATATCAAGCTGGTCAAAAACCCTATCATCCATAAATTGTTCTGGTGATTGCTAGAGAATAGTCGTGCAGCCATGAATTATCTGGTTGATTCAGTAATATTCGAAAAGCCTACAATATGAACAGTGTCCTGACAAAAAACATTCAATTGTCCTTGCTAGTATTCAAGCAGAATAAATTCAGATGCTGTTGCACTCTTTGACACTTGTTTTTGACCCTTTCAAATAGGCTCCCAGGCAAGCAATGAGATTTAGATCGGCCAAAATAAGAAAAGATCTTAATAATAGTCTTACACTAATCAAGCATGGCAGACAACGGCAACCCAGTTGAATGTCAGACTGAAAAAGACTTGAAATAGTAGAGATAACATCTATAAAATAGGACTCATGTATAAGTTCTGTTTTGACATAATGCATGCTCTGAAGCTCAGAAACGAGTCAAAACCTCCTGCAAATCTAGGCTAACAATAATGATCATCATACTTTATCAACAAGTTATTTTATAAGGAACTGCTTTATAATGAACCTATATGAAGAAAGAAAACAATCTAAGGAACTTGCATTACTAGAAAAACTATCCCCAAGGAACTATTCAATTTCGAATATCTTATATCACTAACAGCAATCGAAAATCAAGAAACAAATTTCACATATATTGCATGTAATCCTTGTGGCAAATGTTTTATAGGTAAGTTCCCATTAAAACTTGCAATGTCTACAGTGCCCTATCTTAACACAGAACACTTGGAACATCCATAGCAGTTAATGTGGACTTAGAATTATGTAATTAAGGAACATTTAGTACTAAAATGTTGCCAAAAGAGGTCCAAACATAAGGAACTTTCGAGACTAGATCTCATGCTAGGCACCTTACAAAAGAAAAACGTGTACCATTCACTGGAACTAAGTCTAATATAGCGTCTAGACGCTGACAAGTTAAAGCTCCGGAAGGGGGTAAGCACTGAACAGTAAGCAAATCGTTATATTTGCATGGATGAAGGAATGTTTACCCTTTGACTAATGAAAGACTTCGGGTAATGTCTTAACAGCACGAGCAAACTTATCACTTAGGGTGGTAACTGCACTATAACATGAACGTTGGCACCTGTTTCACAATCGGTTGTTTACTGCATTGGCTAACGGAATTGGAAGAAAGAGATACGATATTGCAAATGATGTCACCAGCCTATTTCGCGCCACACAAATTAACGATGCTGATAGATTTATCACATATAAGAGTGTGCTCAGGCTTGTGTTAAGCGCGATAAAAAGAATCAACCTGTTTTATGCCCTATTCTGCTACTCCATACACAGCTTTATTTCGATTGATTCCTTAAACATACTAAGATAACTGACCTGTGCGAGTACCCCGCTACACTGAATCTCTCGAGTAATCGTATTTGACTACTTCTTTTCGGAACAATGTCGAGAAACCAGGGATGGTACGTCCATCAGTCACATGTAGACAAGTTCACCTCGAACATAACCTATTATCTTCTCTTTTGCAGCTCAAAAAGGATTGCTTTGTAAATTCCAATAAGTATTTTTAATTAGATCAAGTTCTGTGGATCAATACCTCTGGAGATATATGATTTAGGAAGGAAGATTTACAGAGTTGCAGCTCCTGAAATCTAGACAATTTAGGCATGCAGTTTCCCATAGATGTTTGATTTGAATGGTCGCTGTTTCAGCCCAGTTTATCATTATGAAGAGTCCATGTGAAAGTCCGTAATAAAAAAACAGCCTCGATATAGCACATACATTGCACAGATGTCGAAAGGACAAGCCCTAACAGGGTAAATAAGTACGGCCTGAAATATTTGTTGAAGTATCATCAATGTCAAAAATTCAATCTCCCACATAGAAGCTACCGAAGAGACAAACGTGACCAGCCTACCTAGAGTCTATATTTGACTGGCATGATACGACATATGCTGGGCATCTACGTTCAGTGGCTAAGACTATCCAATGTAATAATGGACAATGAAAGATAAGGCAAAATGGTAACATATTACTCCCCATGTCATAAATATGCTGAGAAATGTCAAATTGACACTCATGCAAAGTGACAATATTTTTCGCATGTTTTCCAAAGCATGACATGCTCTAAAACCTACTGACACGAATATAGCAGCAAATCAATGTACGATATGCCCAACATTGATCTTAATTTGAAGGAAGAAGAAGTGTATGGAAGCAAAGAGCAAGCATTAAGATCGATGATAAAAGTGAAATCAGCCATTCTGCTGCAGACAAATAACCTCTCAGCTATATGAAAGTTGAAAGATGCAGCTAACGAAATCAATATGGAACACGTGAAGATTGAAAAATGAAGAATGAAAAATGGGGAAGAATTTTCTCATAGCATTAAGCGCTCATGGTGCCCGCAAAGCTAAAACTATAGGCAATTGCCGATTGAAGACATTTAGATATCGGAGAGGGAATGAAACTGATAGATGACAGGACGAAACAATAAGTGTCCATCGACTTCTTCTCAAGCCTGTGAAATTTTTCTGACATTGGCACAGACAGCTCTCTGAGGGCTGGAACTTATATTTCCATTGTCTCAACGGGCTTTCCTCATGGTTTTGTGGAATGAAGCAATGTTATTTCTAAAAACAACTCTAAAGTCATTAGCGATAGTTAATTTCTTAAACCCTTAATAAAACCACAGACGAAGACACAAACACATACTTAATTTCCAGTAGCGTCTTTTCTTATCTCATTGATAGCCAGAGAACCACAACAGTCAACTGTTGCGATCAACAAGAAAGGAAGGACAATTAAATTTGTCCCATTCTATATCTTAACGGCCTATTTCTGCGAGATGGTTTGGTTATCGGGAAAAACTAATTTGTGCCATTGAAAATAACAATGTAAGAAATAACGTTATGTGTGTTTAACTAGCGTTTAATATGCAAGTAAAGATATAAGTAGATAAGAGGCGCAGACAGCTGTTGTTGCAACTCTGTAAGCTTACTGTTTGATATCGTAGTGTTTTGGGAGCTTACTATTTTGTAAAAGCAGCATAAGATATCAGTAAATACGGAAAGTAAACAGCTGTTGTTTCTATTGGGTGAGGCTATTGTTTTCATATCTTGGTATTTTGGGAACCTAATATTTTGCAAAAGCACCAGAAGGTTCAAAGTAGCTCGGACGCATATTGTTGAGAAGAAGTGAGCAATGAACTTCAAAGACAGCACAACAGAATATATAACACACGATACAACATATGGCACAGCACTAGACACAACACTAGACACAACACTAGACACAACACTAGACACAACACTAGACACAACAGAAAACATTACGTAACACACAAAAAACAAAACACACTTACAGCAAAGCACAGACAGCCAACACAAAGCACAAAACACAATACACACGAGCACAATACACACGAGCACAACACACACACACAAACACACACACACAAACACACACACACAAACATACACAAACACACACAAACACACACAAACACACACAAACACACACAAACACACACAAACAATCACAATGCATGAAGAAATTAAAAAATCACATGATGGCTCTTGGAGTGAAAGGCTAGTAATAACATCGTACTGAAATACTGTGTTTCAGGAAAGTAAAAGCACATTGTGAAGATCAATAAAAGAAAAATGCAAACTTTTCAAAAGGGCAAGTTAGCCGTGCATAAAACAAAACGTATACTGCACGAGTTACGATATAAACTTGAGAGGCAATTGAAATTTGGAGGGACTGTCAAACCACAGCTTTCCTGAACCAACGCTTCATGTGTGTTCCTCAAAAAATCCAGGCGTTCATAAATACGAACAGCCACAGTCACATGACCTAATTAAATCAATCAACACTGTTAATAATTTGTCTGGATACATTACTTTGCAATAAAAAGCCTTTCATCGCAGTGGTAAGATAAGAAGTCATCAAGATCTCGAATGGGCAGTTATCGCTCCCTTCTCCAATTGATGTTGTGAGACTCAAACGTAATTATATTAAGATATGCGAAGTCGTTATCTTGCAGTTGTATTCAAGAAAAAAGAGATATTTTGAGTCGTTTTTAAAGAGAAAACATTGTAAAGAGTGCAGTAATAAATTTTTGTCTGTATACGTATCTCCATGTCTGCATGAATAACGAGCTCCTTTACAATAAAGTAAAGCTTAGTCCAATATAGGAGAGAGTTGTAATTGTAACTTTGTAAATTGTAAATTGTAGGGCCAAACTGTAAAACAATATACTTATTGAATTTGTACCCTGTATAAATATGTTTAAAATATGAAAAATATGAAATATAAGAGTACGACTGGGAAGTGCCTGAACTATTATCCTGGGCCGTCCGCATAGTGAGGTACGCTCACCAGTTTCTTTCATCGCGGCCTTTAACTCCCCTGCGTTGCCCTAAGATACCCATATGCTCCTGGATGGACAGTGAGCGATCATCCAAACTGTCGTCCGAGGGTTCGCCTCGAGCAATTGATGTTCTGAACAGCAGTCAAGTGCTCTAACTGTCGCCCGAGTGCCCTCCTTTATAAAAAGCAAGGGAAATGTGACAAGAAAAAGGTCATGCAGAACGCATTTATCAGAGAGTCATCACTAATGGATACGCTGCAAAGTAAGCCAGGAACTAGGGAATGTTCCTAGTGCTTGCTTTGGTAACCAATTAAACAGCTTACTAATAAAAGGATGGAACATTGCTTCATAATTTGGAACACAGTATTACATTATCACTAAATGGCTACACCAGTATACAAGAGATCGAGGGGTTTCAAATCTGCGACTTGACAAACTGTCCTCAATAGCTGCGTATAAGGTTGTTGGCACAAAAACGTGACTAGTAATCAAAATATTATGGGGAATTTGTCAGACTTCTTCAAATTGTTAACATAACAAATACAAGAGCGAACCAATCTGTGCTACATGGGAGGAAGTGTGCCTAATGGAGGGATACAACAATACTATGAGGCGTTGTAAGTTAGAACATTACTGCGAGGCAGATCAGGTTTATCTGAGATTGGCATGATTATGAGGTTACGATATGATGAAGACTATCTGAGAAAAGAGATGGAGATCAAACTCAAAATGGTGATCAAGCTCAACGTTAATGTTATCGACAATAGACGGTTTGTAATCTAAGCCGTAGGTTCTCTGTCTGGTTTTGCATTTGTGACAAATTGAATCTTATGATATGCTGTTAGCATCGGCGCCCAGTATGGCGTGGCAAATTCTGGTTATTGATTTCAGTAGTGATTACGAGATCACTATAGAGATAATAAGAATGGAAACGTATGAAAGGTTGGTTGTCTACAACACCGATGCAATAATTTGGTATCTGTGTGTTACAATTATCAAAACACGGCCAATGCCCTCAGCTACAATTTGAGCATAACAAATCATTTGAACCACATGTCATCTTCCTAATAAACGAACAGCACTGGCAAACAGCAAAAACACCAACCCCAGTATGTCATAGGTAAGAACCGTTCTGGAGCAATTACAAACTCGAATGTTCCAGTGCAGCTGATGTATGAATGCTGTACACTAATGTTGCCTTGGAAAACCTTGAGAATTTCTCACCATTTGTCAATAATAACTTGTAACTTAGCAAAACAAAATCATTTGCATTACATAATTTTGTGTCACTGAAATTTTACATTGAGCTCTTCCCTAAAAGGCAGACAGACAGACAGACAGACAGACAGACAGACAGACAGACAGACAGACAGACAGACAGACAGACAGACAGACAGATAGACAGAAAGATAGACAGACAGATAGATAGACAGACAGACAGATAGAGAAACAGAGACAGACAAGCAAACATACAAACAGACCGGTTAGCTGGCCATATGAATGACTGGCTGGCTGTGCTGGCTGTGCTGGCTGGGCTGGCTGGGCTGGCTGGGCTGGCTGGGCTGGCTGGGCTGGGCTGGGCTGGGCTGGGCTAGCTGGGTTAGCTAACTGGCTGGTTGTTTGATTGACTAACCGGGTTAGCTGGTTAACTGGCTGACGGGGCTGGCTTGCCAACATACACACAGACACACACAGACACACACAGACACACACACGCACACACAAACACACACACGCAGATACAAACACACACGCACACACACACACACACACACACACACACACACACACACACAAACACACACACAAACACACACACACACGCACACACACGCACACACACACAGGAACGCAGACACAGACACACACACACACACACAGACACAGGAACACAGACACAGACACACACACACACGCGCGCGCGCGCACTAAATCTCTCTCTTAGTGTATCACTGGCTCCCTCTCAGATAATTGTAGAAAGTCAGTTAACGATTAGTTACAGCATATATATCAGTTTGCTAGTTCTTGATAATCAGGTAAAAAGTCAAGAAAGTCAAGAGACTCACCAATATCAAACTTTTCTCCACCTACCAACACCTGGCTAATGCACCCAGAAAACCCTCTTCTATGTGACGTTTGCCTCTTGATAATATCGAGGCTGGTGTGACCACCGATGAAGAGATCTCCATTCAAATTCAAGCCTGTGTATTTTCCGCTCGACTTTCCGTACACAACTGGGTCATCATCTACTGTTAGCGTTCCATCTAATCCATCTCTGTACGCTGAAACAGTATGCCAGCTAAACAGGGAAACCTTCCCGTGGCTGCGAATATAAGCAGGCCCGGATCCCAAATTGTACTGGAAGACAACAAATCCTTCATGGATGCCAAGAGAAATGAAATCACCTTCTTGCTTACCGTTGTACAGGAGGAGGCCATCCTTGTTCTCAAGGCGAAATGTAATCTCAATTTTTGTTTGATACAATGCACCAAGTATCTTTCCGTAAATGATGTATGACTTCCCATTGTCAGAGAATCTTGGCAAGAAATCTGTCAGGAATGTCAATATTGAAAGAGTATCAATTTTATGAAACGTTATTTAAACGAATGTGCCATGGAAAACAGAGATACAGACATCAAGATCACTAGTAAATGAACACCTACTTACTAACTAACTGTGAACAGCACTGTGAAAGCCTTTTTCCTACTCGTCAAGAGGCATGTTGTTGCTATATGTGTTTCAAGAAATGAACTAGAATAAATCTTCTTTAGAAACAAATATACATTTTTCACGGATACGTGCATTCTTCACGGATATTTGCATTCTTCACGGATACGTGCATCAGTAGCAATTTACCTGTAGTTCGCAATTTGAAATGGTCCTCTGCACTTCCCTTTGAATTAGTAGCAATACAAAGATATTTCCCTTCATCGCCTCGTTTAACCTTTCGTATAACCAACTCATGCCCTTCTATATGGTGATCTGGTAGTACGCCTCCAATCTTCTTCCATTGTACCCTAGGGATCGGCACGCCTTTAGCATGGCATGAAATTCGAGCCTCTTTTCCAATTTGAATCCGAATTGTCCTTGGACTGACCTTAACAGTTGGCGCACCTTAAGGAGACAACAATCATTAATCAGAACACACTCAATAAACTTGGTGAGTTGGTGTACATTACAGTCGAATTTTATACAAACGACAACATATGTTATTACACACGAAATACTTAAACTGATTCCTCCAGCATCATTAGTTACAAGCTAAGTATAATATATGTGAATGATAACATATATGGAAAAGTACTGCCTATATGGTATCGGTCCGACTAAGCAAAAATCCAACTTATCCAGGGTACGACTAAACGGAATTTAACTGTGCATAGAAAAGTACTACCTAAGGATTTAACGTACTTCTTACTGCAGTAAAGCTTGGTTTCCATATCGTAGTAAGCGATGGGATCGCATCCCCGTCATCGGATCAGTGACGCGGCGGGAGTGCTTACGATTATATGGGAATCAAGGTTATAACAGGAAGACACAACAGATTATAACGAAAGCTTTACCAAGTTTCAAGGACGGCGTAGCCAACACAGAAAAGAAAGCGGGCTGAGCCTATGGATTCACGTGGCTTGGAGTTCGTCTCATTTGAATACGTAATACTCAGCATTATACATATACCATGAATTTACTGGCCGGGCGGTAAAAGTTGACCCATCGATACATTGCAGAGAAAGGAAAATAAAATCACAGCCCTTGAAGGTGTAAATACTGAATCTATTCCTAAAAGTATTTCGCAGCACAATATACAATCCTATTACTATGATATATGTATCTTTATACCGATAGACGTTGTACTTATAACAGAGTGACTTGTAAGAAGGCAATACTCAACTACTCAAGAAGATAAGAGAGTTCAGCATTGGAATTTTGAGTTAAAATTTTTTGGATGGCACACAATACGTTCTCTTCAGTTCCCTCCCTGGCCATAAATAATGACCAAACTCTTAAGCTAACTCAAGACAGTAAACCTAATGCAAATGTCAAAGGGTTTTTGAGAATCGGTAAACGAGGTTCTGATCATAGTTGTCTAAGAAACAGAAAAGTTGTGGGCTTTGCAGATCTACACCTCAGTTTCTCAATGGTCTCTTGTCGACAACTCAGATAAAAAACTTTATCATTCATAGAAATACAAAATAAAAATATATGATTAATGTACGCGCTTTGAATTTAAACAGTGCACGAAAAAGAGGAAATTTTATTATAGCACACTGCAAGTAACTTATGACGTCAGAAACCTATTTTCTCATTTATTGAAGCACTTTCAGAATGCAGAAAATGTTTACTTTTCATTTTTCGAGCATTATTAAAACCTTGCATCACGCAACACTTTAATTATAAACTGTACAAATAGGCTCTTTGAAACTGTACGGATCTTCCACTAGCAAATCTCCTCTTTTTCTTCAGAGTGATAACCAAAATTACTCCATTTACAGACTGCTTATGTGTCTGGTATTTTCGCTCACAAAACATGACGTAAATGGAGATGCCTTCTCATTATCAACAGGCGAATGCTAAATGCGCCTTAATAACAAAATAAAACAATTAAATTTGATGTAAAATGAATTTGGTCAGTAATTGATTTAACTAATTAGCTCCTTTTATAAACTATCCTCATTATAGCTTCGCCATTTGAATAGGCTCAAGTTAAAGATGAAATTAAGCTCCTTCATCTATAGTTTGCAGACTAAATCGCCATAATACATTCATTACAAACGTGCGTTTATTTTCTCGGCTAAGGATTAGCCGAAAAAAGTGAATAAAAACATCTAAGCATTGGAATCTAGTTATGAAGTACAATTTATACACAAAGGGCCAAGTAATGAAATTTATCACTTTAATATTGTAAGTCTTATTGCCAATCATGCAAAGTTTCTATAATTATATGATAATGTAATCCAATGTTATTCATATGATATAAATTACAAAGAACTATTTTCCATACTTTTTGAAATTCTCAATGAGAACAGAAAAACCTTCCAATGATATGGAAATGTTCAAGGTAGATAGCAAGCACGTATGTTTCTAGCAGATATTAGTGAATTACGATTGAAGGCCATCATCAACAAGACGAATGCATTTAGTACAATAAATCCCCGCATATAAGAATATACAAAAATATGAAAAAACAGGCTGCTCATCCTGAACTATTATATGAGAATGATAAAAATGGCTCGTGTTAATTTGCGTGGCAAAAAACCCGTTCAAGTACTGCTGAAGCAAAGTCGTACGTTCACCACAAAGATTCACTGCGCAATTGTAAGAAAAAAGTTTTTTATAAGGGCTTGCTATAAGAAAAAAGTTTGTAAGAGAATGAGGCTCAAAAAGCCATAATCTTAAGAAACTTTTAAGAAAATCACAAGACTCAAGTTCCAGAGTTCATCCCTTTTACATGCCAGGAATCGATATTAGTCATTCTTTATAAGCATCGTTACAAAGGTCGAAACTATTCCTTGATAATCCTCCACAGCAAAGATCAAACCTTTCATTAAACAAATAATGGTTACTTCCTTTAGCTAGTTTATTCCAATTAAAGTAAAGAGAATCTTAAGAAAATCTCGAGAATTCGAGGAAAGTTATGAAAATCGAGACTCAACCAAAACAGTAGCTTTCTTATACAAAACACTGTGTAAATGAGACCTTGTTTCAGTTTGACGAAAAATAAGGTTTTTATACAAAAGTTGACATTTGATGAATAAGACTCAGATTCTCAAAAGCAAGGTAAGATCATTATAAACAGCATTTTCAGTTGCTATGTTCAGCAATTTATGCATTTCAACAATAAATAGCTCTGACATCACTTTAGTAGTGAAAAGTTTGGAGTCTACAAAAACCATTAGATGCTAAGTTTGATCCTCTAATAAGAAACCTTATACCCTAAAAACTACTCAAATGCTCTTTAAATAAGAGCCTAACACAGCATGATTCTCAAAAAATGGAATTAGAAGCCACTAAAATGACTGAAGATTCACTTTCTAAGATTATGCTGCGACAGCTACCATCCACAAGTACTTGGTAGTGAATCTCATTCTCTGTACCAAGTTATCTCTGGCTCTGGAAAATCTGTCACGTTGCAATGCAGCAAGATATCTTCAGCCAACTTCGCGATGATGTCATCTTTTGAGGAAGATGCAACTTCTGATTTACATTCTTTTATTTGGGCATTTACAGTATGCTAAAGGCTCTACTTCTAAAAACAGGGCAGCAACTATTAATCTTACCTTGAACAAATATTTGAATATCTGCATGGACAAAACCAATTGGGTTTTGAGCACTGCAACGAAATGTACCAGAGTCTTCCAAATTGGCTTTGGTTATTCGCAATGTACCCCCTTCGACATGAACACTCGCAGGCAGGCGACCATCTGTCTTCGTCCATCTAATCAGTGGCTCAGGATTACCTGACACAACGCAATTTAGCGAGAAAGATTCACCAACTGGAACAATTTTCAATGAAGCACCAGTGTCTTCTCGAATAATTGCAGTAGGTACCTCTGGGTGGAAAAAATTTTACTGAGTATTCTGTTTAATTCATACCACAATCTTACAAAAATAAATGCTTGAGATCTACAAGTGTACAAACGAACAAAATTTATCTGTCATGTGGGACGTTTTCCATTAAACAGAAAAGTCAGCACGAGCTCCGATCAAAGAAATACAAATGCTACCTCAAGCTAGAACTATTAGATACGGGAAACGATAGCATAGGTTTTCGTAGCAGCATCTTATGGAAGTACACACAATGCAATATAAAAACTGCAAACTTAGTCAGCTATTCTAAGAAAAATATAAACAGTCTGGGTGAAAGGGCATTCGTTATAAATTTTTAAGCTATTAAGAGGCATTCCTTTTATACATTAATGTTGTAACTCGTAAGAATTTAACAATTAATTATATGTAGAAAAATCAACTCTAAAGAACTTCACAGCTTTTACTTTAATTCCTTTTAGCATTAATTAGTGGGTCGTAATATCGTTGATGAACTTCATTTTATCTAATGAAAATATCAATTATATTGCACCAAATTGTCTGAATAAAATTTTAGTAACAATAGTATATTAATGATACTTCCAAACAGAAATAAGACTTGAGACATCTCACATCTGCCTAGGAAATTTTGCGAGCAGCAAGTCCTGAATAGATCTCCCTTGTCTAGCTGGCCCTGCTAAAATGCATGACTTTAATTCTATTTCACTCATTCTGTTCCACTCACAAGTATCTATGACATACTTTTCTCATGCAATGAAAATTCTCAATAAGTTATCATATGTAAGCAATTTCCTATTCAAAGTCTAATCACTGCACAACTTAGCTAAAGTGCAATAGAACCTGAAATGAATTTGATCATAATTTGTACCGTCTAAAGCTCGATTCCACTTAAAATTCGTCAAAGCTAGCTGAAGAGGATGAATATAACCGAAATTTTAAACCAATCAAGGAGCGAAGAACAAGCTTTTCAACTATCGCTTATTACAAATAACGCCGTGAGCTCTATTGCAAATCCCTCAATAACAGTTCTGAGAGTAATAGTCAGAAAGACTAAGGACTAATAATGATAATGATACATATGTATACTAAGGATAATGATTATATTTTCAATGGCAATCAGGTGTCATGATTAATTGTTAGTAAGCAGCTAGCACAAATTCAAACACTAACACGACGCCAAAATAAAAGTGAATTAGAATGCCAAGGCTGAGTGGCAGTGCGTTAGACTCAACACCATGGTGCTGAAGAGCAGGGCCCTGACACCTGGCACTAGTGACGTCAGGAAGCGTATCCAATATTAGTAGACCCTGGCAAAATCCTCTAAGAGACACAAACCAACTGTATGATTACCCCTAAGCTATCATAGGAATCAACAATAAATTTGCAAATGGGTAAAATAGGATTAAAGGCAAGGTAAAAGTAGGAGTAAGAATAAAGTATCTTCAAAATCCAATAAACATAAGTGCCTTCAAAGGAGGACCTACATGAAACACACTAGCTCATTTCCTTACAGGACAATCAATGTCAACCTGGTATATCTTTTAGTTCCTATTAAGGAAACAGTCTTTGGGTGCATTTTTCGTCAAATGCACGTTCAAATGGTCCCAAGTTCTCAGCACATAATATAAGAAATTAAATGAAATGAGACATTTCTATTTGTATTTTATGCCAAAAATGAAGATGCTAATATGGATAATGGCATGTCAGTTAAGTAACTGATGCACGTTGACCAGGTATAAACTGCTCTGTAATCGTGTATATATATATATATATATATATATATATATATATATATATATATATATATATATATATATATATATATATATATATATATATATATATATATATATATATATATATATATATATATATTGATTAGTGCCTGGATGGCGCAATTGATTAGCACAGGAGTCTTCTGATCTAAACATCGCGAGTTCGAATCCGTACTGGGGCCAGAATAAATTTTCCATTTGTGGTAGCCCACTCATGACTTAGTATTTACCTATGTCAGCCTTAGCCGAATTAATATTATATAGTACGCTTGGCTCTGAAGAAGGCATTATAGCCGAAACATAGAGAAGGCCCTAGATGCGTTGAGGGACTCACGGTAGAATGACCTTAAGATTCCACCGCTATTCTTTTGTGCCTGGATGGCGCAATTGATTAGCACAGGAGTCTTCTGATCTAAACATCGTGAGTTCGAATCCGCACTGGGGCCAGAATAAATTTTCCAATTGTGGTAGCCCACTCATGACTTAGTATTTACCTATGTCAGCCTTAGCCGAATTAATATTATATATATATATATATATATATATATATATATATATATATATATATATATATATATATATATATATATATATATATATATATACACACACTACCATGGCCTAAGAGAAAAGTACGATTTAGCAAACTTTAAATTCGGAGCATTTACCTTCAATTCCAAGGCTGAAAACTCGTTCAGTTTGGCCCGCCAAATTGCTTGCAGTACAACGATATTGGCCTTGAGATTCACTTGTAAGATTATGTAAGGACAGCTCCAATCCATTGGCACTTGATAATGAATCTTGGTCCCTGAACCAACTTATCTTTGGCTCTGGGAAGCCAGTCGCGTTGCAAAACAATGTGATATCTTCACCCAATTTCGCTATAATATCATCTTCTGAGGAAGACACCATTTCTGGCTCAACTGAAAATAGAGTAGCAGAAAGGATGAGTGGGGGAGAACTCGAAGTCACAAAGAAAATGAGTGGAGAAATTGAAATGGAAGAGACCAAAGAACAGACGATGGAAGGAGAGTGAAAGAACCTTTATCAAAACCTAAAGACGTTGACACACGTCACTTACCAAGAACTGTAACATTTACTACTCTAGTAACGTTGCCCCCAGTATTCTCAGCCAAACATTTGTAGGCTCCATTTTGAGAGCCTTTAGCATTGTGAAATTCAATTTTCCCGTCTTTGATAGTGTAGTCTTCATGTTCTACAGCATCTGGCATCTTCCATTTGACACTTGGCGTTGGATATCCACTTGTCTCACAGTTCAAGCCAAACGATCTTCCACTGCGCACTATTAGTGATGTTGGTGATACAATGATAGTAGGAGGAACTGAAGAACAAAGGGCATTCATAAATTATATTCTCATTTCCAAGCAGCAATTGCTGTCTGACAACGAGCCCAATAAAACAGATTGCCCCACATCCCATACGAATATTATAGCAAAAACATCATTACCGAAATAAATAAATAAATAGATAAATAAATAAATAAATATAAATATATATATATATATATATATATATATATATATATATATATATATATATATATATATATATATATATATATATATATATATATATATATATATATATATATATATATATATATATATATATATATATATATATATATATATATATATATATATATATACCATCAGTAGCTAGCGAGTAACCAGGATTTCTCCTTTTTCGGTGCAGACAGAAAGGTTGATATAATGCTCAGAAAAACCAGGAGAAAATTGAAATTTGCCACCACCTGGGATCGAACCAGGGTCTCTCGCATTCCGGCCAAGCGTCGTAACCATTAGACCACAGTGGCATATATATATATATATATATATATATATATATATATATATATATATATATATATATATATATATATATATATATATATATATGCAATCAGTAGCTAGCCTTAGTATAAGTATAAAAAGGTTATATATATATATATATATATATATATATATATATATATATATATATATATATATATATATATATATATATATATATATATATATATATATATATATATATATATATATATATATATATATATATATATATATATATATATATATATATATATATATATATATAGATGTATATGTATATATAGACTGTTATACCCTGTTAATTAACAACATCTGTATAACACTACAGGGACTAGGTCAAGAAGAGCCGAAAAACATGCCCCTTGTCTTTACAGTCAATAACCTAACGCACATGATGAGACGAATAAAGATTTAGTTGAAACCAGTGGCGTAGCGTCAGGGTATTCAAGGTATTCAGTGAATACCCTACAATTTGCAGAAAAAAAATAATCTGCATTATGTTGCGACCACGGTATTATTTCTCAAATGCTCATTCAAATGACAAATTTAACTCCTTTTAATGAGTTTACCTGCCTTAATATTCAAGCTGTGTAAGTGTGCAGACGTGAATCGTTTGGAAGCAAGCAGATTTGTGAAGGTAATGCAGAAGACAGAACAACAACTTCATGTTAAACAGAAGTTCGTCACAAATACGCAGTGAATACCCGGTAGGGTGATTCCACCAATCAAAATGCTCCATTTCATGAATAAAATTTTCTGTAATGAGCCAAAACAATCTCAAAATACGCTGAGGAATGGCCAGCGTCCAGCCTCATATTTCTATAGCCTCACATAGAGGCTTATAAACAATGACCTTGAGTACTTGGAGTGGCGGAGTAGTTATCGAATACGAAGGAAATACGACACGTGAAATTTATAATAGGAGAGTTGAAAGACTGACTTTTTAGGAAGAAAGTTCTGGTCAGATGTAAATTATGTCATGTGGCAGCAGCAGCAAGAAAGACAAGTGAAAGGCAGGTAGCTCGTAGAGGTTCAATCGCACTTAGGTCAAGTTCTTCAATGTCTCATTTTGCGGTGTTAGGAGGAGCCTATAACTGTTTTAATTTCGTGAATATTATAACGATAGACGTCAAACATTCCCCTTATATTTCTAAATATATGCAAGTTCCCTGGCTTAGTCTCTTTCTGTTTACATAATGCGTGCTGCTAGATTTGCAAAGTTCCCTGGCTTAGTCTCTTTCTATTTACATAATGCGTGCTGCTAGATTTGCAAAGTTCCCTGGCTTAGTCTCTTTCTATTTACATAATGCTTGCTGCTAGATTTGCACAATCCAAAGGTATGCAAAGTCATATGATATTGTCCCTATCAACATTCTGACTTAATAGTCATTCTCTGCTATTGTCCAGTTGCTATTGTAAAGAGTGTTCTTTTGCTAAAGCTTCGAGAACCTTATAGGCTTTGCTGTTATAGGCTCTGTTCATGATTTGGTAGACGGATTTAACTTGACAATGGGGGAATAAGCGGTGGTGATATCGTCACATCGCTGATTCAAAACTCATTCTCAAAATTATCACTTGCTGACAAAAGAGGATTGTTGATAAGGGGAGGCCGAAGCCTTGCAATAACATCACACAGCCTAGATACAACGTCTAGTATTAATTTTCGGTTCCTTTCTGTTATGTGACCATGACCGACTGATGAATACAGGGTAGGAGATTGAGTTTTTTACTAGATATTTATGTTCAGGGCGATAAATGCCACGGGACGTCAACTAGCCACACCCAGCTACACCCAGCCACACCCTATGCTAGATTACCCTGTCGAAAAAGTCACGCTACGCCACTGGTTGAAACCCCAGTGTATACCAAGGAGCCAATTCAAAAGAATCTGAATTCATACTTAACTACCGTAATCTTTTAGTTGGAAATTTTTATTAAAATTAATTTCAGGTTAAAACTCATTCCAAAGACGTAAGACAGATTTAGATTTAGTATCTCCCGTTCTGAGCAAAACTCATACCGTTGAGCCAGATATACAATGTAAGACTAAAGACTTCGTAGTTTTTTGAAAATGAAGCAAAAGAAGAAATAAAGCAGGCAGTGATGTGAGTGATATTTCAAAGAAGGAATTTGATACCTATGCAGTAAAACGGAAGTAGAACCAATGGAATTTCACTACCACAAAAAGGTAATAAGTAGATTTTTTATAACTTCATTGGATCTATTGCATCTTAACCATTATCATCATCCTCTGCATAATACATTTAATATTTTCAGCATGATTCGCCCTATTTATAACAAAAAGTGGAACCCTGAATACGTAATTCTTCAATAGGGGAATTTTCCTTAAGTTCTCCATCAGTAAACTAAATACTATACTTGATACATTGAACTTGGCGCGCTGAACTCAAAATATTCTAAACTCAATGGGCATAGCACATTTTCAAACAGAGTACACCATTCTGGTACTTGTACCTTGTCGATCATTTTCTACAACAAATGACGACATGTTATGCGTCTCCACTGATTTTTCTTACTATATTATAACTGCATTTGATTGACAACTTAAATTTGCAACTAATACTGATGAATACTAGTTATGATGACAAGATATCTAATAAACTGCCATCATAAGCTCTTCCGTGAAGTCTCTTCATCATCGATGAGGAAGCAAGTATGGTCCACTTTGCATAATCCATACTTTGCATCCCTCTTTCTTTGATTTCTTGCTAAAGTAGGCTCTCACGTCAAAAGAGAAATAAAAAGAGTAATAAAAAGTGCAATTATTATCAAATATTCACCAATAAACTTGATGTGAATTAATTAACGCTTTCAGCCATTTCTAACATTTGAAGCAGATTTCGGCCTGCTTACAAACCCACATTGCCTATGATAAGCATGGTCATTCACAGGTTTAATTACTGTAGCTTAACTTGAAAAACAGCAATGCTCACTCGAAATTGAAAGCCTTGTATACGCCTCAGCATTTCCAAACCTGTTCCAAGCACGGCAAGCATATGTTCCTTCGTCTTTCAGCTCAACATCTTCGATTACGAGAAGCTTTCGCTTCGACAATAGAATGCTGCGAGCGTTCTTTCTCAATTTCATCCACGCAAATTCTGGAGTTGGTATTCCCAATGGGGCACAGTCTATCGTAACACGGTCCCCACGGATTGCATTGAGTACTGTTGGATGCACTCTCACAACTGGCTTTGATGATTCATTTTTCACTACAAAAGAGAGTAGAATAAAGAATAAAAATCAAAGTGCCGTGTCTTCACAGAGTGCTGCTCAAATATCCTTCACAGTTCCCACCAGTGTAATCAGAACACAGCTATGAATATAGGGGAATCAATGAGATTTACCACAATGGCCAATCTCAATTTATCATCTGAACACAACAAATATCTCATTAACAAACCTTTTACTATGATTGAATCTGTCATTTCTCCTTCTATATTAGATGCCAAGCAAGTGTATTCACCCTCAACCGCTAGCCCTGCTTTCATTTCGATCCTTGCATAGCCAGGCCAGGAAGTCAATGTTATAAATTCAAGTAAATCTGTTGTAGGAAGCACCCATTTCACATGTGGCACCGGAAACCCTGTCGCTTTGCATTCAAATAGCAATTCATCACCATGAGTTGCATTGTACAATCCTCGAGGGGTTAAAACCATATTTGGTTTGCCTGAAAGTAGATTATGACAAAGCTTTAGGCGCATAGAACTCTGGGAACCTATATGTGACACACATTCCTCAAGCTTTAATCCACCATGTTGATTAGCAATTAGCAATTATCTTAAAATAAAAATACAGTATCGACATAATATTAGTCTTCTATCAAGCTACTGTAATGTAATATGATAGACCATAAAATAATATACTATAGCTTATTAAAAGATAATATAATATATCATCATATAAGATACTACACTTAAATACAATATAATATACGCAATATAATATAATCTACTTAAATATTATAAAACAAGATAATTATATAGCAATACATAGGAAATGCTGATAAGCCTATGTAGTTGAAAGAACTTCGATTGCATAGGGACACATCAAGCTAATTTCTATAAGATATGACTTCTCTGATATCAGTATATTGATATTCCAGTTTCTTCTACACGGATAGCTATGCTGTCCAGCCCATGCTAGATATCCCATATCTAACGCAATTTTCCACATCTCAGAGCTGAAAATCTCAAAGAGAACCCTATCTAGAAGCAAATTACATGTTCTTTTCACTAGGGGCTTGTAAGCTTACCAGACACATGTAATACGCCAAATTTTCTTGCAAATCCTGCCTTATTCACAGCAGCACAAAAGTATGTCCCTTCATCTGACTTTTTCACTCTTTCAAACGTCAGCAAGAAACCAACAGTGTAGTTTGTTTTGCCATTCCCACCAGTGGCAATAACCGTGTTGCTCTTGTACCAGACCATGTCAGCAACAGGATGTCCCTCTGTAATCAAGCATCTGAAATGTACCGTATCACCTACCGATGCAGTCAAGTTGCTATCAGGGAGTATTTTCAGCTTCGGAAGGATATTTTCTAAAGGAGACGAAAGGAAAGTATTAGAACTGTGCTATCAAGTTAACTTTTACTGCGAAATTCCAATTTTGCCTCTATATTTTTTATAGCATAGCAACTCTTATTGTTTGTAATTCAAGCCTTACTGAAGGGTAGGTCAAAGGCAGCTTCGGTCGAAGAGCTGCCCTCCTGAATAGTAATTAGTATGAAAGATAAAATAAACAAAAAATAAAGCAAAATAAAAAATACACAACTACAAATAAAGCATAAAATCAGGAATCTGAACATGAATCAATGCACGATATTTATACATGTCACTAAAAGGTAATCTATGCAATTCATTACCGGAAAGCTACCAATAAGCAGTACAGACCAATAACAAGAGTTTACGAACGGAAAAATGAAGAATAAACTTGCATATGGTGCATGGGTATCATAAAAAATTCTCGCAACATCATTTACCGCACAACACCTTTTAGCACAGGTTCTTGAAATTACAGAATATTTCAAAATAAAACCTACTGTTAACTAGAACGATAGACGAACTACGAGCAACTCCTTCTTTGTTTCTTGCGATACAAAAGTATGTTCCTTCGTCCTTGATTGTCGCCTTTGTAATGTTCAGCTGGTTGTTACTAGCTAGATGATTGTCAGAAAGTATCCCATCGTCTTTGCTCCATGTAAGAACAGACACAGTACCAGTTACATTGCAAGTCAGCATTGCTGATTGGCCTTCTTCAATTACTAACATCTCTGGTTCCATCTGAACTCTCAATGCGTTCCTAGGCCCTTCAAGGGAAACAAATCGCAATCAGATGTGAATATTTTTATCAAACTTAAATTGCTTTTGAATGGGGTATTTCTACTGAAGAAACTATTTTTTGATTGTTTGCATGATTTTGAGTAGGCTGTTATATCTAAAGTTTTCAGCTAATTTAGGCCTACTGTATATGCCGCATCCAGGCACAGGACCCCTGGTTTAACGTCCCTTCTGAAGTGAGTTGCTTTGGTGGTTTATCTGGAAAGTCGCCCATCCAGTTGCTGACCTATCACAGCCAAGAATAACTTCAGCTAACACACGGAAACTAGCTGAACCGTTTGGCCACTCATCCCATTCAAACTGAGTATATTGATCTTCGCGTTAGGATGATTAAAATTTTAGCTGTTTCTTTAATCAATCACTAAAGTATATTACCCATGCAAAGGTCCACATAGCAGATTTGGCACGTTATTTCGAAGAAAAAGTTAAGTAGCTCAAATTAGCAACCAAAATTCATCTTTACCCCCAAACTCTCACAACAATTCAAGTTATCAAGCGGTTTTCCTGGTATCTATGAAAATTTCAACGACTAGTAGTGCAATCTAACACAGTATAAAATGTTGCTGCTCTGTTCCCCCTTTTGTGCGAATTTTATTTTTCCATTGATAACAGCACAGGGCGCTGCGGATGCAGGTTCTCTACGTTTATAGTATTATAGTAAACATACTAAAAATATTGCACATGATAACTCAAAAACCACGATACACTGTAAGTCTATAATTGAATTTAACTATAGTATATTTAGACATTGTAACGATATGCGATGATATGCTATAGATGTGTAATATCATGACTATAATCCATTTCAAACTTTTCGAACAAAATATACTTCATTTGCCATTAAATTGCAATACTTGCTGTATTGGGGAAAACGTCTCTTAGTCTCTTCCACGCTAAAAGCACTTTTTTCGTCCAACACACACGAATATGAAACGTCAGATAAAGGATTCTCAAGACACTTTAAAAAGAATTCCATGACTTTTCCAGGTTTTCCAGACCAAAATTAAGGGATTCTGTGACTTTTTGACATATATCACAGTAGTTCTGGATGGACCAGGAAACGATTTGACATATGTACCGAAAATGTACGGGCGAGTGGCCAAGTGGTTAGAGCACTTGACCGCCGTGCGAAACATCGATGGTTCGAGCCGACCCCTCGGATCATAGTTGGGATGCTCGCTCGCTGTTCACCCAGCAGCAAATGGGTACCTGGTGGCAACACTGGGGAAGTTAAAGGCGGCGAGGAAAGGAACTGGCCACCCTACCTCACTATGCCGGCGGCTCAGGATAAGTGTCCCTCTAACGGGCACTCCCCCAACGTACGAAATCGTACACGGGACTCACCTTTACCTTTACCTTACCGAAAATGTAGGAGCAAAAACAATAAACGTGAGAATAAATTTCCTAACCAGAACAAAATACTTGACTTTTCCACGTTTTCTAGGTTTTCCCTGACCTCAAATCTATTTCCCTGAAATCTCTAGATTTTCCAGGCTTTCGAGACTCCTTAGAGCCCTACGGGTAACAACCGAAAGGTCATAATTTACTCCCGTTCATGTCTATTCATTAACTGACGTCTCATACTCTGATGAGTGACAAAATGCCTTCAGAACGGTACACAATTCTAGCACTTTCTCGTACAGCATTGAAACCCTTTTGAAGCATCAATACCCATGTATCAGCATCAAAATCTGCAATATTCCGCAATATTCTATGCATTTTATACAGCATACATAAAAATCAAAGCTTCCATACTTACTCCCAGTTACATGAAGCTTGACTTTCGTGCTTACAGTGCCATATCGATTACTTGCTGTGCATACGTAGAGCCCATTATTTTCTATTGTAACAGATTCGAAAGTCAGCAAACCATCCGTGGCATGAACTCTATATGAATTCCTGACATTCCAACGTAAAATGGGGTCACTTTCTCCAGATGAGGCACACCTGAAGACAACCTTCTCGCCAACGTATGCCTTGGCCTTCTTCGGGAACACAGATATCGATAGTCTTCTGTTTGGTGCTGAAATGGTTAATATTGCATTTTCAGTAAGGAAATTAACTTTAAGGTTCACCAATCAAACTGTCTAATTGGGCGTCAGGCATTTGGTATACAAAGCCATCATGACTTCAAACACTCCAAAATGTAAACATGAAAGTACAAGAGAACCAAACCAAATGTTTGAATTGTATGCACTTCTAGAAACGACGTAAAAATGCTAAATGACAACCGTCATGTAGACATGGGGTAATAAATGAAAAAGATGAACTCCTAGAGGAAAATCTATTCTTCAATCATAAACAAAGACTCGTCCTAAATTAAAGCACTCAAAAGAGATATATTCATAGCTAAACTGAAAAACAGCTGCGACAATACAAATCTGCCAACTTAATATCCAAGGGCAGTATTGAAGCGTTACTAAAATTGTGATAGCAAAATTCTCTCTTGAATGAAATTATAGGTGCATACATCGAACGTATAGAACTGCCTTTGCAGCCATTTCACCACCCTCATTTCTTGCAGTACATGTATACTCTCCTTCGTCCGCTATTCGAACCCTGTCAACATGTATGACGCCATTGCCAGATATTGAATAGCTTCCTTCTTCTTTATCACTCGTATCTCTAGACCAGAAAATTTCAGGTCTTGGAAATCCTGACGCCGTGCATTGGAACTTGACGGGCTTTCCAACATCGACAGTTTGAACCAAAGGCCATATGGATATTTGGGGCTTTGTGACCTCTGTAAATCGGTAAAACGTAATCAATAGCAGAAGAGAGAGGATAGAAACTGAAAGGAATACTCATTTCTCTGAAGCTTTCTGGTAGGAAAACTTTACTGTATGCAGTAGACTCATAATTAGTGCTCTATGCATGCAGGTATAAAGGATCAACGAGATAGGTAGGTGGGAGGGAGATAGGAAAGAGAATTAAAAAGCATTTACGGCCAAAATTTAATTTTTGAGGCACTGAAAGTGAATAAATGCTGCAGGGACGTGCCAAAGTACGTCAGACACAACTTTTCTAATAAACAAACAAGTGAAAACCCTAAACTTATCGGAGGTTTCTACTTCGTAAAGAGAATGAGGGACGTCTCATCAACTCAAGCTTTTTGTCACTTCTATCATTATGTTTATGATTGAAGGTGTCTTAAGAACAAAATCTACTTTTTCCCATTCCATGTGGCCAAATCACTTTATACATATACATATACATATATACATATACACATATACATATACATATACATATACATATACATATACACATACATATACGTAAACATATACATATACATATACGTATACATATACATACATACATACATACATACATACATATATATATATATATATATATATATATATATATATATATATATATATATATATATATATATATATATATATATATATATATATATATATATATATATATATATATATATATATATATATATATATATATATATATATATATGACGTACTTGAGTACTGATGAAGATTCTGATCGAAACGTTTACTTAAAGGATAGTATATTTGTGGTTTATTCTATTTATGTAATTTATATACGTTGTGGATGCGGCTTAGGTTTAGTTTGTATATATATATATATATAAATATATATATATATATATATATATATATATATATATATATATATATATATATATATATATATATATATATATATATATATATATATATATATATATATACATATATATATATATATATATATATATATATATATATATATATATATATATATATATATATATATATATATATATATATATATATATATATATATATATATATATATATATATATATATCTTCACTACAGCACGAAAAAGCGGTACCATGTTTTAGGCATACTGAAAAGCTTATTTTCGTCCGACACTCGACAATAAGCTTTTCAGTATGCCTAAAACATGGTACCGCTTTTTCGTGCTGTAGTGAAGTTCTGTAGTACCAATAGACATTTCATATATATGTATATATATTTACATGGAGTTTAGCAATTTACAATACTCATTTTAAACATTAACATGTATATAAAGATCTTTACATTAGGAAAGCAGGACAAAACCAATCAAACGCAATACCTCCAACACTCAACACAACTGTGGCGGAATCCACTGATACTTGGTTGGATGCTGAACAAGTGTAAACACCAGAGTCTTCTTTCTTCGCATTACGAAATGATAATGTGCCGTCAAGTACAGCTGCATTACTCTGCAAAAGGCGGTATCCTTCTCTAGACCATGATCTTGTATAAGTAGTTATAACTGTGTTAACCGAGCACAGAAATAAAGCAGTTGAGCCTTCAGTAATCCTCAGCGATTTCGGAGTCACTTTAACTTTAATAGGAGGAACTTGGTGCTCTAAAATAAAACAGAATCACAGATATGATGGGTCTGTGATGTGAACTGGATATCGGACGGGTTTCAGTTAAAATATATCGGTTTTCAAGACAATTTTCATCTTGTTATTACTTGAATATCAGACACAAAAGAATGAATGTATTCGGAGCTACCTACGCACTATTCTATCTCAAGTTGTCTGCTGGTTATGGCTTCGGTTGAATTCTAATCCATACATAACGATACATGCCAAGACAAAAGAAACTTGTAAAATTTTAAGGCAAACCAAAAACATTGTACATCAACCAAGGGGCTACGATCTCAAGCTGCAAAGAAAAGGGCACATTTTGCAAGCAACGGGCAGCAAATCAGCGATATTTGAAAACAGTTGTCCCCAAAAGTTTCAAAGTACAATGGAATTTTTGGGGCGGAGTTTGACACCAGACTCCTCTGGTCTGCTTGCCCCCCCCCCCCCCCCATCAAGAAAACATCAAAGTGCCCGCGACTGCTTGAAAACTATAATGTTGCTTCTGTGTTTTAAGTTCTAACTTTTCCGTATCAAATTTCTGCGAGAAATTGTAGTAATAGTACGGTAGTACAGCAATGGTGAGATAATATCTTACCGAAAATTGATATAACTACCGTGTAGGAAGTTATACCATATCGGTTACGAGCAGTGCAAACGTATTCTCCTCTGTCCACGACTTTCAAGCTGCTTAGTATAAGAATCCACGAGTTTCCTCTTGAAAGAACACGTGACCTACCAGTAGGCAATGGTCTAGCATCTTTTCTTGACCATGTGACATAAAAACGCCCGGAACCAGACACCTTGCAAATGAAAGTAGCTCGGTAGCCAACAGGATCTGTCCTCCGTCTTGGCTTTACTTCTATCCTTGGAACCCGGTCAGCTGGCAAAACAAGATCCCAAGGAAATGAGAACGAACTGCATAACTAACAGTGTCTACGTGGTTGGAAAAAACTCTACGATCGTGCATGAAAAGAGGAAACGCTCTAGAGCATATTGAGATTACTTCCTACTTCTGAAAGAGTGTTCAATATTCTCTGGACATTTTTGCATTTGTTATGCAAATTCGGCAGTCAAGCTTCATGCAGTAATTTATCATTTTTCTTGAAGCATGCATGCACATAGAAACATACACAAAGGTTCTCCTTCAGATACATGTCAGAGCATAAAACTCGCACAAATGAATATTGACATTAACCATAATAATGATGATTTTCACTATTATGATAATAATGATAAAGCAGAATCATAAAAAATCTTCTTCATTCTGCTACTAGACATGGGCATGAAGAACCATCAAGCTTACAATATCAGTTATCTTCCAGCAGCCCTTTAAATTGTTTAGAAGTTAAGTGGTAGTGCAATTACTGCAACTCACTAGGCTGAATTGCGATTCTGATGCTCTTACCCAGGAAGTTTGCGATCATATGTAAGGATCAATTAATGAAAAAAATAGACTTCTAGTATCGCTCTGTTGCTATGAAAAGGACTCACCAACTCTTACCGTCCTAATACATTTTCCTCCAGGCACCATAGGATTCCCATGATACCCTGCAGCACACCTTTAAGAAAGAGAATTTGACCAATGAAGATAGCCAGTCACAGGTGAAAAATATATAAAAAACAATTTTCACATGAAATACAGCTGGGAGCTTATTGATGTCCCATTCTTCTCTGTAACAAAACTACTCTAAGGTCTGTCCTTGGAAACACCAGATATAAAACGTTATCTTGCAAGCTCCTTACTTTTCATATACTCTAGTTTCAAGTTATCATGAAATGATCGCAGCTACTCTCTGCATATAGCATCCAAACAGCCAGAAACGCTGACATCACAATTACACAAAACTTCTGACATCACTACCTTACCAAAAAATGTGGTTACAGCAATATATCCTATGCACATAGCACAGGTATAAACATGCAAGAGAAAGTAAATGCAGATATGAAAAATTTTATCATTGCAATTGAACTCACACCACCAAGCCACATTTGGGCTACAAGTTGTCATAAAGCTTGAGAAAACATAGCTTTGAGAACACAGTAGAAACATACTCGCCACAGTCATTTCCACGATAACCATCTTTGCATGCATCACATTTGAAATAGCCACTGGCAGTTTGGTGACATGTTGGACTAAATCTATTAAGTACACAAGGCAATCAAAATTGCAACTACATAAGAAGGAAACATAAGGCTTGATTGATGCTAACTATGGACTGAAAATACATTGTGCTTCGAGAGATATAGTCGATAGGGCAATCTGCTTTCAGGAGTATAAGACACTCATCTCTTTGAACACCAAATAATATATAACATTGAGCAATAACTCTAGACTTAAAGATCGTACTTAGATATAAAGATATAATGGGAAATACTTTGACACAATTTGGTGCCATCATGGGAAAATACTTTATTTACACAGTTGATAAAAAAATATTCCTCAAAATGTACAAATGAATGATAACTTGTTTAAGGCTACCTCCATATTCAAGCAGCTTTCTGTATCAAGAGAAACTGCACAATATTCACCTCAAGTCTAATTGTTGGGTTATATGTCATTTTACTTAAATTGCAAGGATTCCTATGAAGCATTCCTGCTATATACGAAAATTCTTGAACAGTTCAATAAAGGAAGTAGAGAATAAATAATACAATTGTGAACTTACTGGTTTGATTCAGCAAACAGTGGACAGGCGCACCTTTTGCAATCTTCAGTTGTGCCACGTTTTGCATTACCATAAAAACCAGGCAAACATTGCTCACAGTTATCACCCTTTGTGTTGTCCTGACATTGCTAATACAAAGAAAATCGAAGACATATGAAGCAAAGTAAGGAAATGGCAGTGGTTTATATCGCAAAATCAGTTGAAATACAATATAAAATCAAATTAGCCTTAAAATTAGATGAAAATGAACTAGAATATATTAATAGAATAGAATATATCAGTAGCTGTACATAATATAATATAATATAATATAATATAATATAATATAATATAATATAATATAATATAATATTATATAATATAATATAATATAATATAATATAATATAATATAATATAATATAATATAATATAATATAATATAATATAATATAATATAATATAATATGATATGATATAATATACTGTATTATACTATAATATTATAAGAATTAAAAAGGTATACCAATAACATACCTTACACACACCGCTATCTTGATCACAATCCAAAGAATGCCGATTACACTCACATCGAACACATCTCTTTTCTCCTGATGGCAATATCAACTTCTTAAATCCTCTCTGGCAAATCTGAAATAGATCAGAACCATTGGTATATCCTGACTAAACATGAGAGATCCTTCAGGAATAAAGTGAAGCACTCAATGTGTACATTATAGAAGTTGTTTACAAAACAATATAAATCATGACCAAATATCAGAGTAGAACCAATTGAAAACAAAAATTTATTTGCCGACTAAACACATTCCATTCTACTGTTTTGCATTCCTCTCATGTACTCAAAAAGGCACAAGGAAGTGCAAAACACTTCATCTAGCTGCAAACAATGAAAAATACCATTCTACAACAGTGGCGAAACGGTAGCCACCTATTTCCATTTCTCCGTTCATACACTGCATATCCACGCAAACACCAAGGTAGCTCTTATAGATGGCTATCACTCCCTAGTAGTTACTTCATCAATTCCAAGTGCTAATGAAATGATTTACTTCCAGGCATTTGGCCTTACTATCGTATGGCAAGATTTTCGTAAGGTCCAAACAACAATATAACTTCATGATAAGTCACGACAAAACTAACGATTTCTTTACTAAGTACAGTAGAACACCTCTAGAAGAAGACAATGAATACTTTACCAACGTAATTGTTCCGAGAGAGAAATTTCTACAAGGCGATTCGCATGAGAAATTGCAATGATCCAATTGAGCCACTTGAAATGGAAGTACTACTACAAGAATGTTAAGTTTTTCAAGCAAAGAATATTCGATGATTGCACCAAATAAGAGCACATATTGAGTACAAAATGTGCCAGCAAATTAGAATATGATGTTACGTACGGTCAGATGCAGATTAATTGCAAATCCGTGTCTTCAACCCGATTCCCTGCTGTACTAAGTGCTGTTATATTAATATATGTGTGTAGCACCAATTGGTAGGCTGATTTGGATCAATAGTGCCTGCAGAAATCTGAGTCCACCATTCTGCACCTGCGAGCAGCACTTACGCGCTCGCGCAGATTGATGAGCCCTGTGTTAGAATAGCTTTAAAAAGTTTTATGTAGATGACATACTTCGCACGAAAGACCATGATATCCTTGGGGACATAAGCAATGTTCGAGGAAAGCTGTACGCCCATTTCTTGAGTAGAAAGGTGTAGCCGACGAGATTGAAACATCATTCAACCTAAAAAATTTAAATACTACAATAGAATATAGGAAAGAAACCAACTACACAAAAAGAAACAAATGGTATCCAAATCCTTCAATATTTATCAAAAAACTCAATAAACATTCACTGAATCATGAATGCAAGACTACCCATTATGGAAAATCAATTACCCTAAGATCTTCCAAATGATTATTTTGTGGAAATGGAAAGCTTTTAAGTTCCAGTTTTGAAACAAAAACTGCCTTCGCCCTTATTGCAAAAAGTTCCCCTTGTCTTGCTTGACAAACTGCCATTTGTAGAACAAAGGGTATCTAGCTTATCACAATTCGTGGCATTAAAATTCAATATCTTACTCCTGCGATTTACTTAATCGTGTATCTACTTAATAAAGTAATTAAGTTAATGGAACAATTATAATAATAATTGTTTTAAACTTCTCATTGTATATATAAACCGATTAAAATAATACACCTCACAAGATACATGGCAGTGTATAATTGACTTGCTTGTAGAGAGCATACAAAAGTATAACATAATAAAAAACCAGACACTATCAGAATAAACAGATAAAAAACGAAGGAACAAAATAGATAAAAGTTCATGGAGAACAACGTAAGTACAATTCTGTGGTACTTCAACATAAATACGGATCATGTTATACAAGCAAGGCGCCCGGACTTAGCTATTAAAGATAAGATAAAGAACGAATGCCGGATAGTGGACTTTGCTATTCCATTCGATAGCCGTATTGAAACTAAAGAATATGAAAAGTTAAACAAATACCAAGACTTAGCAAGGGAGCTTAAAAAGTTATGGAATATGAATGTACAGGTCATACCTATAATTACTTGCGCCCTTGGGACTATTCCTAGAGACCTTCATCAAAGGCTCAAAGAATCGGTATTGAGACTACGATTGTAGAACTGCAGAAAACAGTTATTCTTAACTCTGCTAGAATCCTCAGAAAAATCCTGGAGTTTTGAGGAGACTTGCTGTCACCAAGCCTCAAGGGCATATATGAACCATTTGAGTAATGTGCGACAAATAGATAATAATAATAACAATAAACATACTCTCAAGTCAAGAAATGTTAATAACAATGATTCATTTGATCTGAGTAACCTACTTCTAAACTCTAATTGCAAAGGAACAATTGTATCAGGTTATAGCTAAAATTCGCCCACTATTTCCGTTTTCCAGGGTATGAAATATTTGCTGAATCAAGCAGAATATTACTCATTCAATATTGTAAAATATTACTTGTCAGAATATCACTTACAAGGTTACCTTGGTATTCTTAGCATATGTTGCACGCACCAGGAGTTCTTTAACAGATAGAAGGATCCTCATTAAATCCCTTCTCGTGGCTTTCTCGCCACTATCAAACATGAAGTTGCTCTGTTGAAACACCGATTGAGATTGAAAAGTTCGCTCCCTTGATCTAAATTAACAGTATACTAACGAAGGCTCACATGTAATGAACGGAATGAAAAGGAAACGCTTTTAAAAAATAAACTCGTTACTTAACGGCAAGGCTCTCTAGGAGAGCAAATGTGAAAGAAGAATCATTTATTATTCTTGTATTGAAAAATACTTCTCAAATCCACTAGATTAAGAAATATCTTCTTTGGTCTACATGCTTGTCACCTCTGCTGAAACTCAGTGCCTAGGTGATATTTTTAAGGACTATTGAGATCTTATGCAGAATATTCGCGAAACGTTGAGAAAATCTGTAATCCCATTCAGGAGAACAAATAATAGCACAAATTCTTTCGTAAAACCAGGAGCACGTCTTAGGAACAAACTTAAATAGCATAAAAAATCACACCTGCAATCAATATCTTAAATCTAAGCTCAAGGAGCTGGCGTCCAAGATGCCAACTTACATCGCTGCATAAAAATTTCATAAAATCACGCATAAATTCACCTCGTATTAATAGCCTAACAAATTTTATCATTTTCACAGTGCATTTCATATTATGTTGTTTATTTAATTTTGCAAGTCGGCTGAACGAGGGCAAGCAAAATGAATGTTGAGTTTATACAGTGGCTAACAAACTTCTGAAAATGCAAATATATATATATATATATATGTATATATATATATATATATATATATATATATATATATATATATATATATATATATATATATATATATATATATATATATATATATATATATATATATATATATATATATATATATATATATATATATATATATATATTTCCTTCCTGAAACTTATGTTGAGGGTCGTAACTGAAGGGTATCAATAGGCTTGCAGATATGACACAAGGGACTCAACAAACGCTCGTGTGTGAAGAGTGACTTACCAAATTTACCCAAGAGGAATAATTCTAGAATGATAGATTCAAACCTCTACGACTTGAACTTCATTGTTTAGGGCTATTCTTGGTAGTACAATAGCCTTCCTCGTATAAACAACTGTTTGTCCATTGTTACCCTACAAAATGTTGCAGAGCAATTATGCTCCCTAGAAACCTCTTAAACATAGACGCTAGTATACCTCCGTTCAATACGCTCTCTTTTGGAAAAATAAGTACTGCAAGTTTATTTGAAATCCATAGAACAAGATCTAGATTATCAAGATCTTGTTAATAATCTAATTCTGCTGTTGATTATGAAAAAATGAAGGGAAATTTATCCTAGAATAGTAAGGATTCTAGCCTGCAATTTGTGCAAACACGTGCACAATGCCAAATAAACCAGAGTCAGAAGCTCTGAGTAAACTCATGATATGGTAACGCTTGCAACGTCTTCCTATTCAAGAACAAAGATCTATAGCACAAGTTGGTAAATTCTTTGAATGTAAAATAGAAATAGGTGGCTTCTATAATATTGGCCTTCTTTTGCAAATGATATTTCTTTACGGTACTAATGAAAAATATTTATCAAAATTACATCTATCAAAATATCTATACCTATCGATCAAAATTAAGGCCTGCCTCTATGAATTATACAGTGTTAGATACTTCCTGATATACATCAACATGATAGTCATAGTGACTCTGTCATATACTGTAGCCTAAACATCATATATAATTCTCAACTATCACTATCAGAGAAATAACAGACAAATGGACTTAAGAATGAGTGTTAATGATAAATGGCAGAATAAACAAAGGTCTAACCTTTATCTTAACATCAGCCGAAGAATATGGTGTTGACTTTCGTATAACATCGTAAAATACAGTATATCGTAAGAAACCACCGTATCCAGAGGCCTGAAAAGTGTAGAAATAATGAGTCAATATAAATTTCATGTATTACACAAACAGTGTATTGTAGAACCAGAACGACGAGAAAAAGAGATGTGATGATTTACTGCACTTCATCAGGCAACAATATGACGCATCCATTAATAGACAAAGCAGCAACCTCTTGATGTAAACGTCTCGTACCCATTTCAGGATCCATCATCAGTATGAATATGATGCTTCCCGCTTACACTATTGGAATGGTTGTTTTATGAATGGTCTAACTTTGATTTGTTTTCGATTTGCTCCCCCCCCCCACTTAGCATACATAAGCTAGTTTTTCTCTTTGAAATAAGTATTCACACTGATGATGGGCCCTGGAATTGGTCCGAAAAGATTGTGTCAAAGAGTTAGTACAAAAGTTAATGATAATGAAAGTCTATCTTTTCGAGGCAGTATCTTGTGGAATTCCCTGCCAAGTGTTATAAAAATTTCCACCTCTGTTTGTTCCTTCCAGAAATCTATAAAAACATGGTATGGAGAGAAATGCTGTTGCAAAATTTGTAACTAACGGTTACCTTTTATTTATCTTTTTCATGATAATGCTTTGTAAATAGGGTATTTATTTGTCTTATTTATTATGTAATGTAATGTATTCCTTTTGCTGCAAATAGTTGATCTTAATTTATTCTTTAATTCAATTAGAACTACATGCAAAACCCAAATTTAAAAATGATATAATAACAACAAAAAAATAAAAATAATTGTCTACTAATGGGTGTGTCGTAATGTTTCTCAATGAACTTCAAGAAATTAATATGACTCTCTTTCTCGTAGTTGTTAAGATAAACTATATCATAAAGCTACGAATGTGACAATCAGTAAAACCTAGCAGAACACACTAGCAAGGAGATAAATGCAAGCAAAAATAGCATTTCCTAAGGATTACATTGGCTTTTAGGAAAGTGAAAAGTTTGCTGAAGATGTAGCATCATATGAGACTTGATCTTTAATCAGGGGAATTATCTGTTCTATTGGGACACATGAGAAGTAGACAATCTTGTACAGTGCCCGGCCAAAAAGCTGAACTCAGCTTTACATAACAGTGATTGCATATTCAATGCGCGTGCATAGCAATAACTTTAAAATAACAGCAGCTTGAATACACGCATAGGATGAAATTACAAAATGTGACTAATTTGCAATTTCAAATTAACCAACATGGACCAGTTAGAGTCAGCCAAGGATCATGTGTGGTCCCGCTCAATACGGTATCCAGGTCCGCATTGAATTCGCTGTGAGCTTTAATTTGACCCATTTAGGCTACAGTGCATAAGAGTAAATTCAAAAGCATAAATATTTGATACACACAGACTGCTAAAACCAGCAGGAATTACCGTATAATCGAATATACCTGATTTCCTAAAAATTGCTTTGGAAGCGTCCAATACACAACCGGTTCGCCCAGATCCTCTAAATCACCTAGAATCACTTCATTCCTTGAGCTGTAATATACAGCATTTGCAGGAAGGCTTGAACCATCAACAACCGCCTTTACACGGGTCACATCTTGGAGTTTGAGCTGCAAGCAAGATTCACAAGAACTTAATATATATATATATATATATATATATATATATATATATATATATATATATATATATATATATATATATATATATATATATATATATATATATATATATATATATATATATATATATATATATATATATATATATATATATATATATATATATATATATATATATATATATATATATATATATATATATATATATATATATATATATATATATATATATATATATATATATATATATATATATATATATATATATATATATATATATATATATATATATATATATATATATATATATATATATATTGTTGTTGAGTCAGAGTTGCATGCGCATAGTATATAGATATATAGATACAAGTAACCATTGAAAGCTATACATGTACCTTCCTGCAGAGCTTTCGATTTAATACCTTTTCTGTACTCCACTGTACTGGTGAAGATATTAATTGGAAATATTTGCATTTAAGAACGGTACATCATTGATTCACTATATAAATACATATACTTATTTATTAGATTCAATACATATACGTTTGTAAGAAGTTGCGGGACAAGCCCTCATCAGTACTTGTTGATAACCTATGAGCATTTGCTATTTTCAAGTCTCAATTCTTCATCATGTTTATATAGTCCAGGAGAGTTTCTTGCACCATCGCAAAGAAAAGTATAGAGTCATAGTGAATAAGTGCGAAGGTATATCCGACCGTTGTTTTGAAATACAGCGCTCTTCTACATCTATTTGTGATGTCATTACAGAAACAATCGATGCACTGTGGCTTGTTCTTGTACACTGTATGAAACTGTTGCTTTGAACATTTATGGGTCTGCTGATATGCCTACAATAATAAGATAAGGCAAAACAGATGGTAAAACACAACAGAAAACTGAAGCTTCCTATTGCCTAACAAATGGCCTCAAATATAACTGTCACCCACTCCCGCCTTGTGTTCATAAAAATACGGAGAGGCTGACAAGATAAGGATGTTGACGAACGTAGCACAATCACGAGATCTAAAACTACGAGCAGTTCTTCCGCGTATTTTAGAAGGGCCTTATTTTTAGACCTGGTTTGGTCACATTATAGTGCCAAAAGTTCCGTACTAGTTCCTTAATTTTGAATCCACATTGTAAGCGGTAAGAAGGCGTATTACGGATCTTGTAAGTTTCAATGGAAACCCCTGTGTGAAACACTCGCTGCAAGAATTACACACAATTCATTTGAATATGACGACAATGAATAGAACAATAACGAGGTGAATAAACCAAGTGCATATCATTGGAACAGAAGCTGCTAGACAGCGTGGCTCTGTAATTTCTGGGTCTCAAATATACCACGATGAAAATAGTATGAATATAAAGTATATATAAAAATGCCACGATGAGAACAATCCACATGTTCTGATTTGAGTGTGTCCAAACCATCGCGTAACAACAAGGATATTCAGCTACTTTATCTTTGATATCTTCGATAGAGAACAACGAGGTTTCTCCGTGTCCTTTCATTTTGGCAAAAACAAGTTTTTACAAAAAGGGCTCTTTAAGTATTAAGTACACGTTTCTCGTAAAAGAAAGTGGTTTATCAGCTAGCTCGACTACCCAAAAAGTTATGACAGTTCATCACTTGACTTTTGAGAAGTAACATACAACATGTCACGACAGCCAATTCGTTCATATGCAATAAAACTTCTAACTCCAAAGAACCCCATAATCCCTTTGGTCTAATTTACATAGATTTCATGTGTTAATCTATCTATCCCAGTGCTATGTTTTGCTACCAAAGTCTTAAAAAAGAACTACAATCATGAAAAAGCCAAGAAAGCTATAAACCTTCGTAAAAACATCTCTGATAAAATAAAAAACAAGTAATGAGTATACTAGAAAATTACTCTGCAGCTTGGAAACAGGTTTTCTTGTGCTCTTCAAGTAGCCATACATTGTCTCATCTAGTAGCGATACATTGTATCATTAAGAAACCATACATTGTCTTATCTAATCGTGCAATAGACTGTGCTTGGATGTTCTGATCTCTAATACATATCTATAGCTTTCCATGGCACGTTTTTCTTTCTATAACTAACGTAGTACAAGGCCTCGATTTGAAAGTTTCATGTCTTTGGATCTCTCTTGGCCACATTCTAGTACTAAAAGTCCCTTCACAGTTTCAAAATTTTTGCTGCAAATTTAGCATATTTAATGCTAAAGACATTGTAAATGTTCAGTGCTAAGACTGTACTGTGGATACTGCAAAGTTTCAACGAAAACCCGCATATGAACTGCACACGATTTAAACGAAGTTTGCTTCTAAATTTTCGCTGTTCTGCAGTGATAAACATATTTGAAACTGAAAAGCTTTTTGGGATTTTGTATTTAGTTGTAAAAGCTCCATATTATACATTTTGAACTTCTAAAGGTTCTTTTCCTTAGAGAGCGATTCCTTATAGAAAGCGTGTACGTCAATCACTCTGTTTTACTTTACAGCTGCAACGAACCATCTTTCGTTGGAAATGCCTTAGCACCCTGTTTTCCACGGTTTTGTGCTGCCTCCCTACCCTCATGAAATCCAATGGAAGAGATTCTACCCTCGCCAAAGTGACAACAGTTAACGTCTTTAGATGTTAGCTTGCATTTCAAAAAAATGCCGTTAAATCATCTGTTTTACTAATACGTCACATATAGAGGAAAACCCATGCTATAACAAAAAGGGCAAGGGCAGTTACCTTAGATTAGGCCGAATTAGCCACGGCCTATTATAAAGTTAAATCATTTCTGGGTTCGATGATCGCAGCTTACCATTCCCCTAAGTTAAATTTTCCTACATAGGAGGGAATTCCCCAAGATGGGAAACGTAGCTCTGAACACGCCACAGCTAGGCCGTAATAAAATAGAATAAGCCATTATTTCGCGTAGCAAAAATCTTACTCATTAAAGGGAACAAAATGATGAAAATGAAATTAGCCTCCTACTGATCCATTCTAGTTCTCTGTTATTCCAACGGAAGTGGTTATTTTCTTCCATTTTTGTAAACAAAGAAGAAAGATATTGCGTGCCAAGTAAATGAAAGCAATATTGAATCAGGATAGCGTATTTCTATTATTTGCAGACAGCGTAAACTCATTGAATCAAGACAACAAGATGACAAAAAGGGAGCCGTGTTGTAATTCACTTTGTTGGTTATTCCGAAAGATGCCAATTTTTCGCGAAGGGGGCCGGTTTCAAAACTTGAAACAGTGCATCTACTATCGAGGAACTGCAAGGTAAACCGATGATGGTAGTGAGGTTGTAACAAAGATATGTGCTTTTAGAGACCATGATCCCTTCAGATATATCATGTATCAATAACATCTTGAAATGCAAACAATACATGCTTTAGATATCTGGGATAATCCAACTCAAAAAAACAATGTTACCTAAGGTATTTTCGCTCCATGAACATTCCTTCAATTCTATTACAACGACAAGGGCGAACATTAATAAACCCATATCTATTTAGAAGCCCACGTAAACCATAGTCATAAGCTTAACTTACCCACGTAAATACGTTTTGACACTGGAAACTACAATAAGGTTAATACGACGTCCAACCGATACAAACTAAAAACAATGGGAAAAGCGAATAAAACTTCCTCCACGTTACCTTGTGTAAAAGCAAAAGTGTGATGAAGAAACGCAGCATTTTTCCACTATGTTGATGCAGTACACTCTCCGCAATGCCCTCTGATTGTTATTATATTAGCATGCTCAGTGATTCATTAATACGTTCCTACATCATGAGTGTACTCAGATGCATTCTCCTACGCAGAGATCTTTTTCCATGTCAAAGGGATTTACGCTGGAGAAAAATACTGATTATTCTCAACGGTATCAATGGCGGTTTTATGGGTGAGCAGGGGGCAATATGCCCCTGAAGTAGATTCGTCTACAATTTGGCATATAGTGGGTCAATACTATATATTAAAATATGGATAGTCGGAACATCTATTCACAATAGTCAGCAAATTTGCCACAGATTCTTGCCCCCTAACGTTCTGCAAAAATTGACCACTCTACCGTATAGCATCAGGAACTTTATGGTAGATACAAGAGAGACTAAAAGTGCCCCGGCACTTGTGCTACTACACAACAGCACAGTTTTGGCTTTGAGATTGAAATAGAGTGAAATTAGAGCCGATCTATATTGGGAAATAGATCCCTATTAAGCTGGTATTTCATAGGAGCAAATTGAAGTAAGCTTAGTTTCACAAATATTTCTTAGTATGGAGCCATCGTTACTTAACAGCTTCTTGCAGCATTTGTTATAAGAAGTGTTTGACGGTCGGGAAAACAATTGATTCAACAATTCTTTCATAGTTTGACATTGTGGATCAAATAGCCTTGAGTTATTGCAAGAAAAGTACAGATGGGAAATTGCTAGCTTTACACGAAGGACAAGATCCCAACTAGTTTTATTGGGAGGTCGATCAGTATGTGATGAAATAGTGCTAACTATTGTCAACAAGCATTTCTGCACATGTTTGATTTGCTCAAATTCATGTTCGTGTTCACATTCACATTGCTGTTCATCATTTACTTCAAATCACACTACCTGCAACTGGCAAAACTCAAAAGCTGTAAGTGCCACATGGAAAGAAGGGGGTATTCCAGATTCACCTAGCTGATATAAAAGGCAGTGGTTATTGTATTATGTGGCAGGCTAGCTGGAAACCTTTAAAGGCATTCAATGTCACCCTGAGACAAAGCATGCCATGCAGCTATAGAATTGATGATATGAGGGCTTCACTAGGTAAACAATCTGGCTTTGGAGGAATGCCTTCTAATGGCATGAGTTGCTGGTTCCATTAGAATGCCAGCATTGCTATCTACCTTGCTAGAATTGAGGTTTCAAGCTATCTTCTAAAGCCCTCTGTCAGTCATTACATGGTGGTAAGTACTCTGATGCAGAAGTGGGCTATTATTGCTGCAGGTAGATGTCTCTTAAAAACATCTTTAGCAATTTTGGTAAATTGTATAAAATTGTCACCCATTCATAAATGTTCAGTTGAGAGAAGAGAAAGCTGGCATGGAATTATGTACAAGAGAAAATTAAAAAATTAGAGAAAGTAAAGGAAAATAAAACAGCAAGTTTGCTTTTCAGAGAAAGGGGTCAATTTAGCAATAGTGCTGGTTAGTAGCAATAGTGCTGATCAGTTGCATAAGTATTATGATTACTTGAGTGAGAACAACTCTCAAAAGAATTAAGGTCTTGCCATCAACAAAAGAAGGGAACAAGCACTCTGCAATCAGAGTGCTATATTGTCCCATTAAATGTTCATGTATGTACAGTATTTTCATTTCATATGAATATTTGCAGCTACATTACACTTAAAATTTAATGTGTAAAATACAAAATAAGGGACTCATAATTAAAATATACCATTCTGTTTGATCTGCATAGATGATGGAATCTTTTACAGGAGGGCTTTCCCAGTAGTCTGAGAAATAATGGGGGGTAAGCCCCACCAGTTATATGCTTTTCAAGATACAATATATGCCAGTCTATGCATAAATTGAAAAGTTTCTAGAAATTTGAAGATAAAGTAGTTAAGCACAGACTGTGGAGATCAAAGGAAACAGATGAATTTAATAATGGGGAACAAGCACTGGTGCAGAATTATTACTGATAAATGTTGCATGCCCACATTTACAGAAGCATTTTGGGCATATCAAATTGCATTGTTCTGCTACTATTTTTTGACATTAATTCGTTACCAGTAAACTGGTAGACGGTGGCACTATTTTGCTCAGATAGTTTTGTGAAAAGCTGGTTGACTGTTTCCATTGTCTGAGCCAATCTGGAATCCGTAACTTTTTGCGCCACAGACATTCAAAATATTACCACCAATATAGTTGCTATATACTTAATTCCAGAGAAAACCTCTGCTGTCTTCTTAAAATACGTCGGCGTACAACAAACGCGGGGTTTCTGTACACCACATATCTGGGCGTGGACCCCGATGATTCCGGATTCCCTGTAGGCAGGGGTTAGGGCCTAGCTTCTCGGTAGATTGTAGCTTTTAATCTCTATCCATAGCCCGGAGAGGTACAATACATTAATTAAGTAAAAACATATATATATAGGGTCTAAATATGGTTTACCTGGTTTGCATTTAGGGATTCTGCTCGGAGATTCTGGAAGTAGAAAACTAAAGCCAGGCACTATCGCGAGAGTATGAATCCTGTCCCACATTTGTAAGCTTCCTTCATATTTGTAACACTCTTGCGATCTTATCAACGGTTAGTGTCAATTTCTTGCTTCCTCCTTAGGTTGTCGATCAATTGATGTCATACTATTACCTCTCGCAGAAATGAGAGTAATTCCACTTTAGAAGCAAAGGAATAACTAGGCCCAACAGCAATGGGTGCTCCTCCCGAGATACACTTTTCAAATCATACTACTTTTCCCGCCAATAGTTAGCACTCATGGTGGACGAACATTAGTGGAGGACGAATAGAGTACTCGGAGGTGCGGTTCAAATCAGCACAGCTGAAGGGTTTCCCCCCATATATAGACCCCGATCAAACCAAATGTGTGGAGCGACATAGTTGGCCTAGAAGGGGTAATTGTGAAAAATTTATGGATTAACAAGTGCACGGAATACACGTTTTTTATAAGGAACCACTTTATAAGGAACTTACATGTATCATGCCGAAAAACTTAAAGAACTTAAACTACTAAAGAAAGATTCCCTAAGGAACTTTTCAATTCAAATAATTTCTATAACACCAAACAATCAAGAATTAGGAAGCTGAATCCATTCATTTACAGCCAAAACCAGCATAGATTGTCTGCTATGCAGTTGTGTTAAGTCCTTCCCTTTTCATTGATCTTGCATTACAGCTAGTTTTATGCATGAATTGTGCGCTGAAAATTAAGGAAGTGTTAAGGAACTTTAGTACTATATTTAGTACTATAATTTGATTATTGGAGGTCCAAAAACAAGGAAGTTTTGGAACTAGGCCTTTATCAACATATTGGAGTGTGTTTTTTGAGTTAGAAACATATATGCCAAAGGTGAAAAGCCAAGCACCCTCCAATGTGATCTTAGGTCAGTGTGCTACTGTGTAGCAAAGTACTGGAATGGTATTACCGAGGATATTAGAAGATCACCAACTGCTAAAAGCTTTCGTCTAAGTCTAAAAACAGTCCTTTTTGAACAGGGTTAGTAGGTATTCCCTGTCTAGCTCTAACGATTGATTCACAATGTGGCAAAGGCTAAAATAATTCCCCAGTTGCTTTGTTAACTTTACCAGGGGGTGCTCTTTCCTTGATTGGTTATCCAACTACTGGGAGAGATCCTCCTCAAAAAAACTCCCTCTCTAGATAATTTAATCTGCAACCAAAGAGTCATCTGGTAACCATAAATTGAAAAGCAAAAAGAACAGAGTGAACACTCTCCTCTGTTTTGTCAAGAGCCTTTTCCTGGTGCCAATATAGCCTATTAACAGTATAGTACTTCATAAGTAGCAGTCAAAACTAACTAGGCCCAGTGCATTAAATCTAAACTAGAGGGGTGAGAACATGCACACAGCAACAAAAGTTGGTTGCAAAGAGCTAGTTGACATGTTAAAGTGACGTTTGCATTACATTGTACTGTAACTGTCTGTTGCAGTTACCATATGAGCACTGTAATATTATGTATACCAGGAGATACTAATGAAAGTCGTGTTAACAGTTTGTAAAACTTTCTTGAACTGAACTTACATGAGACAAGTATTTATACTATTTGGCTATAGTAAACAAAGTTGTTTATCACAGTGAAATCTACAATACAATAACAACGCTGTTTACAATAACAAGGTTGTTTATAACAAGAGGACAATGAACCTTACAACATAACAGGATAATGAAATGTACATTACAATAACAAGTTTGTTTACAATAACAGAACAGTTGGCAAAACGCAATAACAAGATTGAATATTGTAACATCTCCCTCTGTAGAAAAAAAACAAATGTTATATAGTAAAGTTAAAGTGTTTCTATCAGTCTCTGTGGTCTTGAAACGTTTCTTCTAGGCCTTTCTCGAACGTTCTCACTAGCTTCAGGCTTGATGTAGCACCTATTCCTCCGTAGCTGAGCACCATTCTCTGTTTCAATAGTATATGACCTTGGCTGAGTACTTGTGGGTGTTCTAGAAACAACAGCATGTGTCCACTTGTTAACTTCTGGATTTGTCTGAACATATACTGCTTGATTCTGTTGTAGTGGTGGCAACTCTCTGGCAGATTTGTTATAACAGTCTGCTTGCTTAACCTTGTTTGCTAACATCTGTTCATAAGCACACTGTTCTTTTGCATTATGCATAACAGTTTTTGATGGTAAGAGCCCTCTGTACTTTCTACTATTCAAGAGTTCTGCTGGTGCAGGGATGTTATGAGTTAATGGTGTAGTTCTGTATATGAGCATAGCCATGTGCAGATCTTCCTTCATTGTCACGCATTTCTTCATTGTCTGCTTCACTGTTTGCACCATTCTTTCGACTAATCCATTGCTCTTTGGATAGCGTGGACTTGATGTTATATGCTCAAAGCAATATTCATGTGAAAAATCTTGGAAATCCTTTGAAGTGAACTGTGGCCCATTATCGGTCATGCAAATCTTTGGAATACCATACTCACTAAGCACTTCTTTGATAATGTTGATAGTTCCTGCAGATGTGGTGTTGCTGGCTCTTCTGACGACAGGGAATCTGCTATAGTAATCAACAATTAACAAATATTGTTGAGACTGAAACTCAAAGAAGTCAATTCCTATCTTCTCCCATGGACTGTGTGGAATCTCGTGTGACATCAATGTTTCTCGTTGTTGTGATCTGGAAAAAATCTGGCAAACTTCACATGCTTTGGCTATTTCCATGATTTCGTTACTAATACCAGGCCAGAAAACTGTTTCCCTAGCTCTTAGCTGCATTTTCTCTATTCCAAAATGTCCTTTGTGCACAATGTGAAGCACTTGGTTACGTAAATTGGCTGGAACAATGAGTCTGCAGCCTTTGAACAAAAGTCCATTTTCTGCACTCACCTCATCTCTGTAATTCCAATAGTCCAATAGTAATGGATGACAGTCCTTTCTTGAATCTGGCCACCCATCCATAACTGTTTTCATTAGAAGAGATGACACCATATCTTCTGCTGTAGCCTTTCTAAAATCTGCAATGCTCTTGGCATCAGCTGGAAACTCAGCAGTTAGCATATGGATTGGAATGAACTCAGAGTCTTCGTTATCTTCAGCTGTCAATGGCAGTGGCGAAACTCTGGATAAAGCATCAGCTATGACATTGTCTTTCCCTCTCAAGTACTGTAGATCAATATCATATTGTGACAGTCTCAGAAGTAATCTTTGCAGTCTGGTTGAATTAGCTGCGATGGACTTCTTCCAGATGCTTACAAGCGGCAAATGATCAGTCTGGACAATAACTGTATAGCCATAAACATAGTGATGAAGTCTTTCCAGTGCAAAAACAACACTGAGCAGCTCTCTTTCGATGTTTGAATAATTCTTCTCAGCTTCTGTTAGACTTCTTGATGCATAAATGACTGGCTTTCCATCTTGAAGTAGAACTGCTCCCAGTCCTTTTCTTGAAGCATCTGACTGAATCACACTGCTCTTGGTTTTATCAAAATAAGCTAATACTGGTGTATTAGTTATCAGGTCCTTGATGGTATCAAATGCTTGTTGCTGTGAACTTTCCCATACAAACACTGTCCGTTTCTTGCATAGTTCTCTGAGAGGAGCTGTGGCGTCAGCTAACCCTGGACTGAATCTGCTGAGATAGTTCACTAGCCCCAGGTAGCTCTGAAGATCTTGCAGAGATTGTGGTGGCTTCATTTTTGAAATAGCGTCTATCTTCTTTGGATCAGCTCTGTACCCTTCAGGAGTTAGATGTCCCCCAAAAAATTTGCAATCACGTGATCTGAACACAAATTTCTTTGGATTGAAAACAAGGTGATTGGCTCTTGCTGTCTCCAGTAGAGTGATAACTGCTATATCATGCTGAATTACAGTTTTTCCATGATATAGAACATCATCAGCAATCCCTGTTATCTTGGGTACATTCCTCAAGACTCTATCAAGCCGTTCTTGAAAAACACCTCCAGAGATCTTTAAGCCAAAAGGCAGACGGAGCCATCTGTACTTTCCCCAAGGAGTATTGAATGTGGTAAGAACACTGCTTTCATGATCTAACAAGACATGCCAAAATCCTGATGCAGCATCCAACAATGTGAAACATGAAGACTCCGCTAACTCTGGAAGGATGTCATCTATGGTTCTGCTGTACCACTGGTTTCTATGTATGGCTTTGTTGAGGTCCTTTGGATCCAGGCACAAGCGAAGTGTACCATCAGGTTTCTTTACAGGAACAACGGAATTTATCCACTCTGTATGCTCCTGGACCTCTGCAATAACACCAAGATTTAGTAATCGTTGTAGCTCTGCCTGGTATGCTGTCTTTAAACTCACTGCCACCTGTCTTGGAGGATGCTGAACTGCTTTGTAGTCACCCTTTAGCTGGATATGGTATGGACCTCCGGGTAATGTACCAATGCCTTCAAACACATCCCTGTATTCCTTCAGTAGATATTCTTTTGATGTTGGAATGTGATGCGTCTTGTCATTGATGGTGATACTATTACTGGTTGTTTGCTTGATTACAGGAGCCACTGCTACTGCAGGAACTGAACTGGTCTTCTTTATGAATGCTGGTGCAGTTGAAATAACTGGTTTTGTTATAGCTGGAAATTGGACATAGTTCATTTTCAATGCTTGTTCACGTCCAAGTATAACAGGACCATTGCTTTCAGCTACCTCACACTTTACCTTATAAACATGTTCACCATGATACAAAAATAAAAAACAGGAACTAAAGTTCTTTACTGGAACATTATTATAACCTCTCAGCTGCAAAGTAGGAGGATCAAGCTTCATACTTTTTCCAAACAACTCTTTGGCTTTGCTCAAAGGAATTACATTGCAATCTGCTCCTGTATCAACCTCACAGTCTATGCAATATATTTGAGATGTCAACAACTCACTCAACCAAAGTGGCTTGATGTGTGGTTTTGAAGCTGGTTGATTTAGGCTTTTAATAGTCGCAGTTTTCAGAGAGTGAATATTGCCATGGAAAAACATCGGCTTGTAATCATCTGGCGTATAATCTTGAAACGTTGTTTCTTTGACTGGCTCAACCTGCAGATCTTTGACAGTAGCGATTTTTGACTTTGACCGGCACATCTTTGAGAAATGTCCCTTCTTGCCACAATGGAAGCAGTCAACGTCTTTGGCTGGACACTGACTTCTTGGATGTGAAGGTACTGCACCACAGTTATAACATGACTTCCTCTTTGACTTGCCATGGTCACTGTAATTATTCTTCTGACACTGTTGGTTCGATTACACGTGGGGGCTGTTCTTCTGCTGCTTTTGCCATCTTGGCTTTTCTTTAGTTCTTGCACAAAGTCTATGAACCTCTACTGGATTCTGTGTCATGCTGAATTCTGGCCTCATATAGCTAACCTGGTTGACTGTAGCATCTGCATTCTGTGCAATTTCAATGGCTTCATCTAGAGATAATGATGACCCTTTTTCAATGCACTTGTAGTATGCATCACGAGACCTGAGTCCTATAACAATCGCATCTCTTAGCAGTCTGTCACGAGCTTCTTTCGGAGCATATTCACACTGATCACACAGGATGGTAGCCTTGTCAATGTACTCTGCAAGGGACAAGTTCCCTTGTTCCAAGCGTCTGAAAGCTGCTGCTGCGGCCAGGGCATTTGACTTTGGCTTTGTCCACTCTAAAAGCGTTTGTAGGAGTTTATTTGGGTCTTGCCTTTCGTCGTCTGTGAGGCGAAGTGACTTAATGTGTGTCCTTCCAGGCTTCCCTGCCCATATCAGTACATAATTGGCTTTTACTGACCTGGATTTGGATGCTAGTGGGCCATTAAGCAGTAGATTACATTCCTCAACCCAATCCTGGCATCTCTGATAGCAGTCTGGACCAGGTGAAAAGTCTACTTCCGGACCCTTTGTAAACTCAGCCATGTACGTAGTTCTTGACTCAGTGATTAACTATGTTCTAAACACCTGACACCATGTAATATTATGTATACCAGGAGATACTAATGAAAGTCGTGTTAACAGTTTGTAAAACTTTCTTGAACTGAACTTACATGAGACAAGTATTTATACTATTTGGCTATAGTAAACAAAGTTGTTTATCACAGTGAAATCTACAATACAATAACAACGCTGTTTACAATAACAAGGTTGTTTATAACAAGAGGACAATGAACCTTACAACATAACAGGATAATGAAATGTACATTACAATAACAAGTTTGTTTACAATAACAGAACAGTTGGCAAAACGCAATAACAAGATTGAATATTGTAACAAGCACTAGTGAACTGTACAAAACAATAAAAAAAACCAATACTCATATGCTACAGTTATGCATGTAGTATAACTAGATAAGTAGGAGCACGCAACAAAGGCCTTGTGCCTACCTATGTAATTATCAATAAGTAGTTACTATAATCAATAATTAATCAATAAGTGTCAACCAATCTAACAGACTTGCAGACAAATTTTGTAAATGAGTAAGGTAATGCACTTCATATTCTCATCACATCAATGTTTTCATTACATAGCTGAGATGTTCTTTAGTGGTGATAAGTGCACATTGCATGTCACACCCAAACTCTAGGCTGTTTGTTACGCCCCACCATTTGCAATGGCGTCTTAAGCCCAACAATGAAGAGTATTGATGCTACAATAAGCCAACAGATATAATATTCAAAAAAATACAGATATTACACATGAAAAGCTTTTTTATCTTAGAGACATAAATCTTGTAAGTTATTTACAACCAGCTATGAAATAAATAAGGTATTTACAACAATAAGTAACCTTGTAACCAGAGTCACTCAAACCTTCCACAAACAAGGACAGTTTGAAACAGGTTCATAGCAGATGCCTCTTCTTTCATTCTTATTCAAAACTCTACCCTTCCAAAAGAACTCAATGAGCCAGAATGGAAGCATGCATATGAAGAAAACTGTAAGTAAGGAATTCACTTTGATAATTGTATGACAAAATCACAAGTGCAAACATTGTTGCTCTTGCAACAAAAGTAAGAAATGACAAGCAATAACAATAAAGGCAAATAATTTTCGCTGACATCATAGATTCTCATGTCCCAACCTTTCCAGTGCTATTCCCCATTTATGAAATGCAGTGAAAGAGATTCATCCCTCACTAAAGTAAACTGTAACAAATTTTTGATCAACCTGAAGCTGCCTGTTGCCTGTAGACAAATAGCATACTGTTGTACCATTATTTATATTCAAATAATATTTTTTTAGTAAAATCTAACTTACCAGTAGTGATAACTGCAAATATGCCAAAGTACAATGACAGGTAGTACAGTTGAGTTGTAGTAGATGCCTACATGGAAAATGAACAAATGGTGAGACTTACACAACTCCAATAAAAAGGCTGGAATGATATACACAAAAATCATTGGAGAAAGAGAATGATAATGTGTTTTCACCCTCAACAAGCTCACATGTTTTGCTATAAAATGTTATTGGGCAATGGATATAAATTTTCAAATTTCCTTCCCACATGTATAATTAAAGGAGCCATTGATCATGTCTTATCCAACAGTTTGCCTTTATTCCTCCCATTTGAAATTAACCTAAATATTCAAAAATTTTAGAATATAATATAGACAATCCTCATGAGGTGAAAGAGTGAGAAAGTGAACTGATAAGCTGCCTTGACGATATATGGCTCCAAACCCCTCCTAACAAATATTTGTATACCAAGAAGAACATAGATCTATTTAAAACAAACTGCAAAAAATGCAAAAGGACATACACAATCTTTTGCAGTGACAGCATATGAAAACTGAAGAATTCCAATTAAAAATGAAAATGCACCAAAGAAGTGAAAGGTGAATCTCAGCTTCCATGGGACAGGCTCCATCATTGTAAACAGAAATGCAAATGCTGAAATGAATATTAAATTTTATTGGAGTGGAGGTGAACTGGTAAAAATTAATTTCACTCACAACAACACAGATTTTCCAGTAAGAAGCAAATTCATAGCACTGCCAAAAACAAAAGTGTCCCTTTGCTAGCAACCTACATATGTATTATAGAATATTACACATTGCCGGCACTGTTCTTAGAAGTTAGTGCACATTTATAAACACAGATACTTCACATTTCTTAGATGTAAGTGCATATTATCACACAAATACATTACTTGTGTGACTGAATACATTACTTGGAAAACTCAATAGACTCATTTTCTAAGACTAAGTGCTTTCAAAACTGAACATGGAACAAAATGACATCTAGAAGGCAGATATGACTGTACTCCAAAAGCAGACAACTCTGGAGGTTTGACCTGACAGTTAGTGAATCCTTAATCCCAATTAATGCTGCCAAACAATGCTGTCATCCCTGACACCACATAGGTATTACCCAATGGACAATATTTCCTAAATCTGTAAAATACAACAAAATACACGAATACTCACAAAACATTATCAATGTTGTGCCAATAGAAACAATCAGCATTGTCAGTAATGGTTGACTACAAGCCCTCTCTGTTGTTTTGCTAAATACCACGAAGAAGCAAAAATCACTGTAAATATTTAGCTTCCACCACTTTTGGTATATACTATAGTACTATTTCACATTTGACAAGATGTCTGCTACAGAGCTATAATAAAATTCCAAATTTCCTTGAAGGACGAAGCATTGAGTAGTTCCTGGCAGTACAAATGCAGGTGCTACTGGCTGTTTTTCAAGCCCTGTTGATTGAATACAACCATTGAGTAACAATAGTTGGCAAAAATGGCAGTGAAAATACACACAATCATATCACTAGGATCTTAATAAAGATATAATTGGCAACCTGTCATCAACCACATGTCCAATATCCCAAGAGCTACGTCATAAACATAAAAATCTGACTTACAGTGTCAATATATACAACTGAGGGAGCAGGAACAATAGTGCGCTCAGAAGGCAAAACATCCGTCTACAAAAAAAGACCGATAAGTTCAACAAATCTTTTGACATCTGTGTAATTGCAGCACTTGCTTATAGCAAAAAATAAGGCGTATCTAAGAATAAAAAAGCACAAATGACAGCTAGTTAAAATAACATTTGTCTTTACATAGTTTTTGTAAAATATGATAAATACGCTTTGCAAGCACCATTTGTTTATGGAGGATTAATATGGTTTCAAGTCTTTGAAATTCCTGGTTTAGGTTGAATTCTGACAAATACTGCAAAACTATGCAAAATGGTCAAGTACCCTATTTCACGTGGGGGCACCGAGCCATTTTTGGGAATGCCAAGAGGGACCTCCAGGCCAGCCATTGGTTTCAGGGATGCTGTGATGATCCTTAACTGATCTCTGTCCTCTTCAAGGAGTATACCTAATTTTATACACTGCATACCTAAAACTTCACTAGAACGTTTAGTGTCAGCTGTGTCATATGATATTATCTCCAAACCAGAACGATAACAAAAAGAAACTACATTACTGCATTGACAAGCCTAAGAATTTCCAGGTTCCTACAGGTTGTCATTAACACGTGCGTTTTGACTTTTGAGTCCGTGCATCAAACCTGTTAACCTGCATGCATTAATGAGATAAGGTATGGTGTGCAGCAATTTATGAAATTGTATTTAATATAGGCATTCGTTAACAAACGTCTCAAATACATGATACAATGTCCTAAGCTATAAAACGTTAACTTACATTGCAAATCTGTTATCTTTTGGGAAACATCTTGTAACGTAGAAAATTACATGTGCTACAAAGTAGTGCCACATTATCGCAATATCTTTTTGTAAAATAAAAGCAATTCCAATAAGCTCAGAAATCGATTCACGACATTTCTTTCTTCTCTGTTTGTGTCGTCTCTAGGCCAACAGTGCGGAGGCAGTGAAATTCTCCTTCGCAGCAGACAGAAACATTGTTTTGATGTTGTTAGTACTGTTTCTTAACTGTGTGAATGGCTCTACTTGGGGGGAGGGGGGGGGTGATTTGTAGTCTCTGCCTAGTATCAGTTCAGAACGTGGTATGTGCTGCCAACAAATAAAGCTAAAGTCCTTATCGTGGAGAATTTTACCTTCTCCAGTATAAAGTAAACTCTTTACTTTACAGCATTCAACCTCTTTGCCGCACAATGTCTGGGGTATGACATGCAATAGAGGCTACAATATCACGTTCTTCCGTATTATAGAAAAAGTTTGTCACCTCTTTGCCTTTCCATTGTACTTCTTGGTATCATTCCATAATGGCTGGGAAGAAAGCACTGGTTGTCTTAGCTAAAGGTGCAGAAGAAATGGAAGCTGTTATTTCTGTGGATGTGTTGCGAAGAGCAAATGTAAGTAAAGGCAGTGAGATAATAGACTCCACGAAACGTGTTGAAATATTGACTCTTCTAATTGCAACTGGTAATATGATGTTTCTTATAATTACTTGCTATTTTCAAGGTCGAAACGGTTGTCGCAGGACTTGATGGCAGTGATGTTGTTACTTGCAGCAGAGGGGTATTTGTCAAACCAGATACCAGTCTTGAAGAAGCCAAAAAGGTATTGACTAGTGTGCAACACTTTGCAGCAGATTTGACAGATGCATGTAATGTGCTTTGTTTTGTTAGCTAGTTTCCCACATAAGGCATAATATTTTGTGTGCAAGTTCCTATACGCATTATATGAATGCCATACTCTTTCATTACCAAAGGTGTTTGTCTCCCTCATGATGCAATACAAATTATATACTATCTTGTTTATATGTTATACGCATACCTTTTTACACTCCAAAATTCGATTGTTGCAATGAGTTCAATGTACTTATTGTTACAGCTTCTGAAGTAAATAGCATACATGTTCATGTGTCTTACAGTGGGCCTCTTTATCTGAATTATTTTGTTAATGTTTCATTCAGAATACATATGATGCAGTTGTCCTCCCTGGGGGGCTTGAAGGTGCCAATAACCTTGCAGCAGTAAGTTTATCATTTTTCAACTCAATTCAAACTTATGGGCTAGCTATTTGTTAGAAGTGTAGTTAATGTTGTATCTCTAGTACTGGAAAGGCTCTAAACTAATTCAAGACTAGGAAAACTACCACCTAGAAACTGATAATTAGATTTGTAGCAATTACATTTTTAGTTACTTTATCTTCCACTCCATTCATTCATTCATTGCGTGTTTTTTCTACAACTCATTGCCATCACTTCCTCCCCGCTAACACTAAACTAACATCACACTAACATTCTATTGCGTCATAACACCGTGCCCTTTTGTTAGGCCTATTTTTATACTAACTTTCCCTCAACACATTGTCTAGCCTTTCCTTTACCACATCGATTTTTGTTATTCCATCTTTATACGTAATTCCGGGGAGCAAATGTATATACCAATTCAAATTGTAAAATAGTCAGTTGAATTTCTATCTTGGCGAAGAAACACACACAAAATACAATTCGCGTGTAGCTTATTGTCTCCAGTCTACAACGACGAGAGAAAAGAAAAGAGAAATACAGTGGTGAGACCGTTCAATTAATATAGTATAAAACTTCATTAGTAATTCAAATATTCAAACGAAGAGAATTACTAAAGATTTATTCAAAGAAAATCTACACCATAGGATACATTTGTGAAGCTCAAGGCTCACCAGCCAGATGTAGTCTGCTACATCATCTTGTGGCACCCACCAGAGCTTATGCATTATTCTGGTGATAATGACAGATCCCCTTGTGTTTGTGTCCATGGACAGGCAGCATTACATCATTGTGTTGTAAAATGTTGCTTGTCACATATTGATTGAACAATATTTATCTAGACCCCCCCCCCAAATTTGACTTCAATACTTAATAAACACAGTTTCTGCTCATCTGGCTCTTTGAGGCCAACAGTTTAGCTTATGTGGCCCTATGTCACAATGAGTTTGACAACCCTACCTTAGGGGGAATGAAATCATCCCTAAAGTGCCAGGTAAAAGTTAAGATTTTTATATTATTATTACTAAAGAAACTTCCTGTCATATAGGACACTTGTTCATATGCATCAGCTTTGAGAAATTGGGTGGTATTCTGCTTTTCTTGCTATATTCAATTTTCTTGCCAGTTCTATCATTCTTTTGATCTTTAACTGTAAAGTATTTTGTTTCCTGTCAGTCGTCAGAGGTAAAGGAAATACTCCAAGCACATGAAAAGAATGGAAAAATTGTTGCTGCAATTTGTGCAGGTATTGCCTAGTTGCATATTTATTTGTTTGTAGCAAAGTCCTGACCAATTGTGCTGCTAGTTGTCTACAAAGAGGCTGTCCTTGAAGAGACCAAATATTTATACTTTATAGCTTTTCTATTTCTCAAGCCTCAAGTTTAGGAAAATGTTTAACATCTTGATGCTCATTCTTGATGCCTCTCAGAAACACGTGCATGTGAAAGGTTCAAAAGGGGGCACCAAAGAATGGGCAAGGGAGCACAAACTTTGCTTATGGGGCACCAAAGATGTCATTATAGATTAGTATGTGTGGTATGGTTATCTTGGTTAGATTTCATACTTCAGTATTCACCATAGTTTCTAAATAAAGGATTGAAACATTTCCCAAAGTTCTGTGATGACTATGAATGATGAATAATGTTACTCAAAGGTGCACACCTTACCCCATTGCCCTGAATGGTCTGAGGACAAGCAGAGCAATCTCCCTGATTGCCCATGTGATGCATACATGCAGTGACATTATTTTCTCACTCAGAACAGTATAGTAATAATTATTATTATGTAATCAGGGCCAATTGCCTTTGCTACACATGGTATTGGGAAAGGAAAGAAGTTGACATCACACCCATCTGTCAAGGACAAATTTGATGGTAAGTTAGAGTCTATTGTTTGTAGTCACTAGCAGCAACCCAACCGCATAGAAACTGACATGCGTGATGTACCTTTACATGAAAATATATGAAGTATTCTTGCTGATTTAGAAATAAAATAGATCACTGTTTAATGTGCAATAACATGTATAAATTTCCCTTGTCATGGCTATCTTAGAAATGAACTATGACAGATATCCCCAGTGATGTCTAGCATGAATAGTCTGCAGGAAATATGCTGGAGTTGAAGTTGATTGGTATAATAGGTTTGATCTGAAATTTGAAAAGTTTGTTTCTCTTATCCTGTATTATCTCAATATTCATTCTAAGATTGCATTTAGAGCAGTAACTCTCCATTCAGGTTACAGCTACCAAGAAGAAACTGTGGTTAATGACAATAAGATGATAACAAGTCGTGGCCCAGGAACTGCTTTTGATTTTGCATTTGAAATAGTGAATGCTCTATGTGGGGAAGATACTGTTGCTAACATGAAAAAACCAATGCTCATTCACTGATTCTATGAGGAGGAACACAGTGTACCTACTATAGACACTTAAGCTTCTCTTGGCTGCTATAGCAGACATGGTAGTCCCTGTGTGAAAGGAGATTCTTGGCCATAGTAATTCTTTACCCAGACTTAATCTTCAGACTTTTCTAGGGATGGTTGGTGATATTTTAGGAATTAGATTAAAGTAGTATGAATGGAATAAATAAAAAATGTCCTGAAATCAGAAATTGTTTTGTGAAGTCCTGTTAGTTTTGATGCAATTACCTGCAAATAAGCAGGGAAGACACATAACTCTATTGAGCGCCCATATCTACTTGGGATGAACACATCATGGATCACTACATTGACATATGTGTGTGAAAGGTGTCTAACTGCAAAAAAACCAGTACAGAAGTAAAAATTCAGGAACATCATTCCAGTTGATAAACAATGACAATTTGGTTATTTGGTAATCTGTAGCAGATGCTGTAAAAATGTAAAAAAAATACATTTATTTAATGGCACACTAACTACTGCTTTGCCATACTAAAAACCTATTATGATAGTAGTTAGAAATAAATCAACACACTCACTCTGGCTTTTTTGACTGTCTGCATAATCTCAGTCTCTTGCAAAGAAGAATGTTATATAAAACCTCATATTTGAGCATGTTGCTGGTTTTATGCTCTACTCACTAAAAAAGTGCTGTTTAACTTATAATGTCAATTCTACAAGGAAAACTGTCCTAAAAGAACAATTGTGACTAATACATCAGAAAATTAACCTTTTATTCATTAATATTCCAAAGATATATAATAACAAATGTGGGCAGCCTAGAAATGACCCATAGCCACTTATGTACTTAAGCAAATCTTACAAACTGAAAATATATGGTATTCCACAAGTGGGATTTCACTTGTTCTACTCTGCACAAGAGCAAAATAGCAATTTGACAGTTAGGATAATTCTTACTGAACAAAGTGGATGGCTGGCTGCTTATTGGTACAGGTATAACACCAGTAGGGTTTTGAAATGTGATCTATACAGTATGAGATTATCGCATATTACAAAACAAGCAGACATAATCCTAAATTAGAGAAAAGGGTCTCTGTGAGATGACAGAAAGGATACATACTCTTCAGTATCAAATAAATGGGGTGTGTAAATACTTTGGAGGTTGGAAAATGTTCCAAAAATAATAATTAGGGGGTTTGAATATATCATACATTGATATTGCGTAGAACACCTTAGGATGATTGACTACTAATATATTATCAATAAAAGCAAGATAAAGGAAATTATAGCAATTATAAAATAAAGTTCTGGATATTCTCCAAGTGAATTAAACTTTTCGCTGGTAGAAACACAATTTCACTGAACAAATCTTGAAAATAATAAATGGATGGTTGAAAAAAAGTGTAGGGGTGGGAAAAATTTAAAAAATAAGTAATCGGGGGGGGTGATTGTTTGGATTCAAGAGTAATTTGTTAACTTGAAGGCTTAATGGTCATTAGTGAATAAAAAATTGCTAAGGCCCCTCAGACATGGCCAGTCTGCCATAAGTTGAAAATGTTCCCTGATATTCTAAACTACATTGCTAAATTGACTTTTTTGGTATTCTGTGCTGAAAGTTGGCATTGCATCCAGACATTATAAGATAACAATACTGCTGATGTGTTAAATAATATCAAAAACAAATTTCATTTTTCTATACTTCGGTAAGCAATGCACCTCATGATAGGCCATATCTTGCAGGCATCGAAATCATCACGTAGCAAAATTGCAAAGTTGAAGAATTGCATGATATATCTACACCATAATGAACACGTCTAATTTAGTGTACATATGTGATGAATGGACTTTGGCCTCGATTGCATTGTGTGATCTACTAAACCATTGCAAGTTGCATGTGTCACTATTGGATTACAACCTTTTTGACCTGGTGTCAAAAGCCAGTGTAACAGTATTAATCAGTCTGTACCTTTGCATAAGGTTCCGTGCTCTTGTATGCTCACTGAGAATTTCCTCACTGTGGTTGGCTGGGAACCACCCTGTTTCACCATCAATCAGCTGCATCCCTTCATACCAGCCTTGAAAGGTAGATACAATATTGTCATAAATGTATCAGCAAACCTTTAACAGTATTTGCGATAAAAGTGAATCACATTTTTTCTGAATCCTATTGTCTTTAACTAGAACTTTATGACACATACATGTCCTACATTTATCTTAATGCCCCTTCAATATACACTCTAAGTCTTGAATTACCTTTCTGCACTGCAACATTTCAACAATATGCGAAATGTTAGAGCATTAGACCAAAACGTGAGAATATACTTTTAGCGATCTGAAAGTACTATTTGACTGCCGCTACCAGAGTATGAAATATCAACCAACTACCAACTACCAATCAATCATGCATCTGGGATCGTTTGCATGTGCTAAACATTCAATTGTGAGAACTATCCTTAGTACTTGGATGTATATTTCTGATAAAGCTGACGTGAGCGACCAATCAAGCACGTGAACTGAGCTGAGCTTAGCTCGTGTCTGCGTGCTCATACGCAATCACACACGTCTCATTGAAAGGCCTGCTGTTGCACTCCAATATCTCATATCATTAAAAATACTTCTTTCTTTAGCAGATGCTACATCTTTCTTTGTTTTTCTTCAAATATAAATGAGACTTACCATCTGGCAGCTTTCTTAACACTTTTATGACGTCTCCTTCTCTAAGAGTCAGTTCATCTGGCTGTTCTGCTTGGTACGAATGTATAGCTCGCACTTGTGGACAATCTAGAAAAAAGGCAGTGTGTCTGCGTCAAACTATCAGTCTTGAAAACGAAGCTATCATTGGGTTGAATACACATTTTTTTATAAGAAAATTGTAAAAGAAAATGAAGCTCAAAATGTCAAAATCTTAAGAAAATAATAAGAAAATCACGAGGCTCAAGTTCGAAAGTCCACCTTTTTGACGTGCCAGAAATCGATGTAAGCTCATCCTTTGCAAGCTCCTTTACAGAGAGCGAAACTACTCTTCGATGATGCTGGTTAGCAAATATCCAACTTTTTGTGATAATGGTAGCCTCTTTTATCTTGTAAACTCCAATAAAAGTTAAGAAATCTCAGCTTCAGTTTCGGGAAAAGTTAAGAAATTGAGGCTCAGGCAGAAAAGTGGATTTCGTATACAAAAAACGTGTAGGTCAGGATGTGTCACGATAAGTGGACACTGAGCATAGAACTTCAACGTTTGCACAGTAGAACTTGGATATGTCCACTAGATATCTCGGTTGATCTACATGACAGTTAGAACAACAAACCAGCCTCTATGAATGAGGAATAATTAAGATGACAAGTCTGTTGGTACTACAGAACTTCACTATAGCACGAAAAGGCGGGAACATTCTTTTAGCATTCTATACTAACAAAAATGTTCCAGCTTTTTTGCGAAATGATTAAGATGCACGTAATCTAGAAGAACTCACCCCATTCCTCGTAAACTTTTTCTCCAGTATTTTCGTTTGTAGATGATTTAGGGTTAACTGCATCCATCCACCGAACTTTCTCTGTTCTGTAAAACAGAAAAAACAAATTTAATGCCAGTCGCCAAAGTTCTATATACAAAACAAGTGTCCTGGCTTGAGGTTGTGTTATTATTGGATTTGATATCTTCTGGCATCCCTGTTCTCGAGATGAATCCTCTAAGTGACTTTGCGAAAAAATCTGTATCTAAACAGTGCGCTACTTCAAATGAATGTTGCGGTAGATAAACTCCTTCATTGCAGTAAAAGCTCTTCGGCTATCTGCTTTGCACAAGGCCTTCGTAGGTTCGCTTAGAGCTCATCATCTCATGGTAGCTTCTCCGAAGCCATTGATCAGCATTTTTACGTAAACACACACACACACAAACACACACACTCGCACCATTTTTGTCTTAATATTTATATATATATATATATATATATATATATATATATATATATATATATATATATATATATATATATATATATATATATATATATATATATATATATATATATATATATATATATATATATATATATATATATATATATATATATATATATATAACACTGGTATGCCCAGGTCAACATAGGAAAAATACATGAATTACATAACAACAATGATGGGTATGCATGCAGGAAAATTTGAATTGCAAAGTTATATGATACTATAAACTCTCTATCTCAAAAATCTAGCACTGAACTCTCTAAACTTTTTGGGCAGTTGAGTACTAATTTCCTATAAGCCATTCTCTTAAAAATAAATGCGAACTCACTCATTTTCTGCAAAACAAACATAGGTGGCTGTTTTTCCCTGGTGATTTTCCAACAGGATAAGTGAAAACATATACTTGTTACTTGGTATCCCCACGCCTCCTTGTTTCAAGGTGTCTCCTGTTGGTGTACTGTCATCATCAATACGAAGCAGGGCTCTCGAGCAATAATCAAAAACTTTAAAACTGTCTTCCCTGCAAAAAGAAGTACATGATGGACATAAGAATATTAGCATGCAGTTAGTTTCAAGGAAAAACTATCAAGAAAATTCAAGGTGCTATCCAAAGTACATAGTGTTTAGCTGCTGGCATTTCTACAAAAATTATTGACTAGACTCCACACAAACCGCGATTCCATAGCACTAGTCTTAAAGTAACAACTACTTACTGATACCAACAACAAATGAGTTCCATAAATATTACCTATGTTCCTTGTAGATTTACAAATAACTTATATGCAGTAAATAATGAAAGCAAGGTTATACATTGAGACATTCCATCATCTTTTTCTACTGCACAAGATCAATGTCATAAGTACAAGAAGAGTATCGATTTTATCACACCATAAATTATATAATAAGAAATTCCACATATACACTTTATTGGCTGAAAGATAACTGTTAAGTATGTCTGCTTCAACGATTCAAGTGCAGTACTTGAAAAAAGATGAAATGAGGCATTCACTGTAGGAATTCGGCACGCCTTTGTGCTTCTCGCTTGTTTCCTGATTTTAGAAGCAGACCAGAACCATAATGATCTGACAGAAACTGGACAGTTACTTGATGGCCTATATCTAAACAATATTTTTCACATTCTGCTGCAAGTTGGAAAAGTGCTATCTCAAAATGCCAAAGCACGCTTTCACAATCAGTAAGTAAAATCAAATAGATCACAAGAGATCTTTCAGGACGTCAAACTTCATCACTCAATTCAATTACAATGTTTTGACAGGAAATTCGCCTATTGCAACATAGTGCTAACAGCCTATGGTTTACTAGCTGTGTGAGTGTGGGATTATTATAATATTTTGACGCAACGCAAACTTAGAAACAAATCATGACACATATTCACTCATAATAATTATTAACAAAGGACCAAGAGAGAAAAATTCAGTCTGCGAAACAGAGCAAATGCTTACCCCTTCATTTTAGTGACCAACAAAAGGTCGTTGAACAAGAATAAATAAATTCTATAATATTTTCCACCCCTGAGCAATGTCTTGAGGCCTCGCATTTTTCTCTCGCCTTCCAAACATGTTAATTCTCCTCGTCGAAGCAGCCATCTGGATGATGATACGATCGGTATTGGCTGTAAAAAAGAACTGCAATGTCACACTACGATCAAGTACATAAACAGTACTCTATGATGGTACACTACTTTGCTCAAAACGTTCTGATACATTGGGTATGGGAAGAGACTTTGCGCATTTTGCGGATATGGCAAGAATTAAGTTATAGTAAAATTCAATAACATCCATAATCTGCTAAAACAAATTCCCTGAAAATTTTTTCCAACGTAGAATCAACTGCCGTAAGATGTAGTGACTAATAGTCTGGCACTGACAACAAACTGTGCCTTTACACAAATTATGAACTATACATGAAAATACTTCATTTTATTTTATTTATTTAGACTTACTATAGCCTATAAGAGTATCTGCGCCCGTGACACAGCAAGGTGTTGATTGGTAAAACAGAACATGTAAGATGAAGAGAAAAACACCCCGCAAGATAGAAGAGCTCGAGAATGGCAAAATGTTGCAGCATATTTTAAAAACAACCTAGCAATTGTCTTCCAAACTTGAATGCTATACTTATATCAAATTTCAGCCGCCAATACGGGTAAAGATCTACCTTCATTTTAAAAGTCAACATTTGCTGAACAAAGTACATTTCCTCAATTCTTTCCATTTTCCTTGCGCCCTCATTACACGCCTTCACAACCTACGATATCAGATGTAGCAAATATACACTTGGTATGACAATTCAAAGGATAAAACATGTAACAATAGCCAATATTTTTATCCATCACATTGAATATTGTGGCATAGCAAAAACCTGCATATAACAGCCTATGAATTTGAAAGAAGCCTGCTCATGCTCTTGTCCGATAAGGTAGTTCTAGCAATCAGTATGCAGGTTCTTAACTCAAATCCTATCCATACAGACCCTCCCTATCACAGCTACGAAAAAAATGTTTTTGGACCATCCATGAAAGGGGCTGACTGGCAAGCAAGCTGACCAGCTGAATTACTTCTCAGTGAATAAACATGTACACAGCGACAAATATACCGGGTTGAAAAGGTTTCTAAGCAATTGATATAAAGGTATATTGCAATTTTTGATGGCTTTTAATAAAGAGGTTCTTGTGTGAGGGTTCCACTGCATAACACTTCTAGCCATGTGTATAAAGATATAAATACACCAAAAATGACTTAATGCTTTAAAAACTGCAAGAATGACAGAACAGCCGCTTAACATGGATTCTTCAAGAATAAAACAACATTACAGTTTCGTTCGGCAAAGGGTATTATACTCTTGGAACTAGACGAATAACTTGCATTTGAAAAAAGGTCTGTCTCTGTACGTCATTAACTGCAAAAATGTGTAGAGCTCCAAATTTTGCAACGGTCAAACGACCTCTCCTAAGGACCAAACCGATTAATTTTCCAGAGACAATATACCTTGTGAACTGCAGTAAGAGCTTCATCCGTTTTATTAAATTCTTCACTTCCCGGTTCACAATGATGGCATATGGCCTGTTGACAGAATAGGAAAACTACTTTTATTGATAAGCAAAACGACCAAATTCAAATTTCAACATAAAGGTTAGAACTTTCGTAAAGCAATGAAGAGATAAACCAAAAAGATACACTGTCGTAGAATTAGAGCAGGGGTCACCAAACATTTCTTACAGCGGGCCAGATAGCTGAAAAGATTACGAAAGCGGGCCGCATAATCGTTCTGCTCAATATATGGAAGCAAGAATGAAAGCTCTAAAAAAAGGTGTAGTACTGAAAAGAAAAAGACATAATAACGTGAAATGTGGAAGACTACCCTGTAGAAAAGGCTTCCAATTGTAAAAAGTCAGAAAGATTCATTTCCCGCCTTATCTCAGACTGTAATGGACTTCGATTAACCATGAACTGATATAACAGTAAGACTGAGAAAGATGACACTTTGCTCTTCGTAAATTGAAATGTTGAATCATGATCTATGAAACGACTGACTAACTATCTAACTGCAGTTATCTAGCTATATTTATACAATGAATGTTTTGATATATATGATAACGAGGCTAGATGCTTCTTAGAAGTTATCCTATTACAAGACAAGCGCAATGGAATATGCTTTGAATCAAACTTACATCCATCAGCAAAGGTAATCTTGTGATTCTCTGCATTGGAAGCATTAAAAAAGATTGTAAAGATAACCCTTGTGATTTTGTTGAAGACTCCAGCTTTCCAAGAAGATCGCAAAAGGCCTGGTTTTCACTCCTAGAACAAAAGTAAGGCAATCAGTGCTCTGATTGAGCTACGGTCCACGGATTCACAAATAAAACAGGGTGTAAAATCAATAAATAAACAAACAATATTATGATTTTTCAAATCCTTTTGACAAGAATAGCACACACAGTGCACCTCTTACTTGTAAGAGGAAAAGGCTAAAAGAATGTTATTGCAAAATATCATAAAATGATCCCTATAAAATCTCTTAAAATACAAGATAACTGAGGCTATCAACAGGATTATTCCACGACTTTCCCTGCACTATACAATAAATTGTGTGCAAAATTATTCTGAAATTTCAAAAAATTCCAATGCTTTACTTACACTAAACGGGTCAGAGTTCTTTCTTGGTAGACTTGATTTGAGCAGTATTTAACATAACATTCAAACTGGGTTGATGCCTTTGAAAGATATAGAGAAACTTCATACTCAACTCGAAGCTTAATGATAATGTTTGCTATAGCAGTAAGTCAAACAATATCAAGATTACACCAGCCCCAACCAAAGCCCTTCAGGTTGAAGCAAAATTTTCAACTGCAGAGCTTTCACATCTGCACTCTCTTGAAAGTCAACAGAAAACGAAATTGGCTAGTGCAGAAACTAAAATCCCTACTGAATTCACATCCAATCACTTCAGTACAGTCTACATAAACTACCCAATATTTCATCGAACGCTTGTTCATATATCCATTTTGGAAGATGAATGTTGGATTGACTGGATGGCCCAACAAATTTTGGATAAATGTTGTACGTATGAGTAACAAATGCTGAATGAATATTGGGTGATGAATTTTGCAGTGAAAGTTAGATAAACTGGGGGTCACTGTTAGTGACTGATGTGATCATTCCGATGTAGAACTAAAAAATATACTTCTAAACTTTTGATAACTCTGAGATACCTACATAATTATGGACTAAATCGCTTATCGATGAGATTATGAAGCTCTCCTCTTGCCTGCCCCGCAAACTGTGCAAAAACCTGAAAACACAAACCCGCATATTACATAAGAAGCTGGCCATAGTCAACAACAGTTTCAAAATCTATGAACTTCATCCTAACTAGATTATGCGTTGGTAGGAAACGAGTTCCGTAACCAAGTTCCTAAAGAACTGGCAAGGCGAGCCTATGCGTTCGTTTGTTCCTTTCCTTAAGAGACAGTAGCATTACAAAGAAATAAGACGACTAACTGATACCAGTGTTCCTATAGCCTCCATGCTTCTAGCTGTAATTTAAGTAGCTAATAACTGGAAAACACTTCCAGTGACATTCTGTCTCCTCTCAGGCTTGGAAAAATGTACATGAATTTTCTTCCGGGGATTCGGTTTCCACGGGCTATCTATTATTGCAGTCCGATCTAATAATTCGGACATGATCACGGCAAACACTGTTATGGTGACTGGATAATAACTGTTAAGAATTCTTATCGGTGAAGCTTAGAAACGAAGAAAATTCCACATTCAACATGCATAAAATTGCATCTACGTTGTTGATTCAATTCGAGTCTTATACAACTCAACAATCACCTTGGAATAGCGTTACCAACACCAAGAAAGGTCAATCTATCATATAAAGATTTCAAACTTACAAACTACAAAGGGCAATGATGCAATTAAAGAGATTTGAAAAATATATAACTTACGCAGCACTTAACCGAGACAATAAAAGGTCACAGCATTTCAAGGCTCCTGTAGTTTGTCAGTAGATATAATTCATCACGTAAATGTGAAATGAATACAATAGTTATATCAGGATTAGGGACAATATTTGAAATGAAAAAGCAAAATGTCATACTTTTCACTGACACTCTTGATCATCGGGAGGCCTCCAAACAGAAAATGAAATTGCTGTTTATCAATAATCTTCTCTTCTCCGTGGCTGCTCTCCAAAAATTCATTCATGAAATAATTCACCAAAATATTCAAACTCTTCAAGTAGGATGCCTCTGACGTTAGAACTTCGAACATGGCCTAGCCAGATGAAAAACATTAAAGTAGTGAGAGCATTTCATCTCTTTACAATACCATGCATAACCAAATGCCATAAAAGGGCATGCTATTTCCCTAGATAAGTATTCTTTGTCCAAATGACCCAAGCGACCAAGCACTATATAAAAAAAGTGTAACCTGTAGAAAGATGGCATATAAGTGTACACCTTGAAAACAATATCTCCTGAATTACTGTCAATTTCAGCAAAGAGGCTCTGCTTTAACAGTAAATTAGGTGCGTTCCCCTAGCAACCGTAAAGAATCATGGTGCTCTATGATACAACGATAGAACAAACAGATTGTAGAACTCGTTTTCCCTACTTTTGAAAACATAGGAAACATCCCAGAGGCAAAATAGGCAAAACATCCAAATGAAAACCACACCTCCTGCCTTATTCTTTCTCTCGATTCAAGATTCTGCAATACACCACTGTTTCTAACAGATGGCAAATGGCACCATAAAATACGTTGTCCAGCTTCAATTCCTCCTGTGCTATATTCAGAGAATACATCTTCATCTCCTTGGTAACTCTTCTCACTTTTTCGCCGCATTTCAGACAAGACATCTGCTGCATAAACCTGATAGAGAGGTTCTGTGGAAGAAACAGGCCCATGTTATCCACATGTAGCACAAGTGTAAACCCCTGCAGATATTTGTCGCAAATGTTCAATTTGTGTCTATGGAAAAACCTTTATGTGCCTAAGTTCTACATATACGGTATTGTACTTTTCTACGGAGCAAATGCTTCAATACAACATCATATTGTCTCACAGTGTATCCATTTTAGAAAATAAAATGGCAATACCAAGATCTTATAGAAACATAGTGTCATTCTATGGGAACCGGTTTTGCAGAACTCCAAACGAATTGAGAGCCTACGACAATGTCTGGCTTACGAAATACAAAGAGAAATGCTATTTCAAGTAATGTGATATTGAATGATGACACACATCTGCATGATTCTGGCATACAATTTAAAGATAAAATATGTACACGAAAAACAAGATAAACATGGATAAGAATTTCGAATAAAACTATCTTTAAAATAGCCAAAAACATGCAAAAACAGAAAAAATAATCACATGGCAGACTTTCAACATACAAGAAGCAAAAACTCGTTATCCTATAAAATATTTAGGATTCAACAGAAGAAATAAGCTTTCTCAAAGTAAACTGTGCGATGTTCTTCCTATAGGGTACTGAAAAGTCACATGATTGCAAAAGTCGATCAGGAAATTCAAAAATTACCATCTTCAAGGCCTTCATACACAGCTTCTTCTGGAGTTGGCGGCAATTCACCAAAGGGAGCTAGCAGAATAAAAATCGATTTTTAAAGTTTTTGTAAGAAACTATGCAACGAGCCGATATCATGCAATTTGTCCCTAGTGAAATAGTAAAAGAGCATTATACCCTCAAATCGGAAATGCGTTCAAACAGTAGGAACCTAAATTTTACAGAGTCTAGAAATTAGCAAAATACTCTAAGGCATCTCAAAATACAAATTTGTTTAACGAATGGGAGGAGGGTTCATACTCTAAGCGAAAGACTAACAATTCAAAACATAGGAGGAAAGGTGGCGAGGAAAGGAACTGGCCAAGTTTGCAGACACTCGATACACACTTTTTAGATAACTATCGTCTATAAGAATATCAAGGCTCAAAATCCCTGAAATGTAAGAATAACCTAAGAATAATGAAAGGTTCAACATTCATCAAGGCTTAGATGTTTCACTTATTTGAGTTCCGTGAGCTCCACTTGTCGGGTATCTGAGTCATTGCACTATAATGCGAATCACCCCAACTCTTTGGGGAGTATCAGTTACGCAATTTACATAATAAGAATATAGTCCATAAGAGCATTAATGCTCAAAATCACAAAATTTAAGAATAATTTTAAAATATTCTGAGACTCAAAATCAAAACAACTTAAGAATATTGAGGCTCGGCGAAAAATTAGGTACCCTCAGAAAAAGTGTGTAATGCACGCGGTGTATGTAGGAATGGTCTTTTCATAATGTTCTGCCCATCAAGGTCTGGAGAAACTCTTATTTTCCTATGGTGAATGGAAAGCGAAACAAAACAAAGACTACGCCAAATTAATACTGCTGCTACTCGTTTTGCTGTCAGCTCTGCTAGCCCCGTAAAACAGCGTCAGCACATTAATCAGTTCACTCTCTTTCCATGTCTTCTCCTCCAGTGCATCCATAGAATATCCATTAATTGCCAGGTGAATAATGAGAGCATTTCATTGGTTGATTGAAGTGTGGGATATTTTACATAACAGGTAGGTATTATGGTCAAAGGCAGTTGTCCAAAGCAATTAGATAACTTGTACGATACTCATTATAAACTACCGGGTCAGTTCGATAAAGATAAAAACACACCGGTACTAGGTGACGACAACTGTTTGGATTGAAAATGAGAATGGCGCTTACCTCGACTTGATCGAAACGCCTCGGCTGGCTGCAAAATAAAATATTTTTTCTTTACTAGCAGACAGAATGAAACGCTTCATACAGATAACAATTTCTCATGCCCTTTAGACAAATGCAATCTGGACCGTAAACACCAAAGTCTCATATTACTGAGCTAACCTAGATCGAACAATATTATATAAAATTGATCAACAGACCCGAAGGACAGAGCCGAAATCAGAAATAGCAGTCCATTGAAATCCTAATAACGCTATTGAATTCAAGATTAGATGATTTCAATAGCAGATTTGAATGTTCAAAATGAATATTGAAAGGCATCTTCATACAGTAATCTTCAACTCAAATTGTTGAAATTGCACCTTGAGCTGAAAATTGTGATTTGATAATACGACAAAAAAATCAAAAGCTCGTCAAATGGCAATGACATCCTGCTAGCAATCGGAAAAATCATCCATTTAATCACCCTGAAGAATATAGGAAAGGCTAGGTATTTGCTCCTATGTTTATTTTGACAGCATAGGTATTTTACTACAAACCAATCTTAACAAAGCATGGAACATATATGGTTCCAGTATAAGAATATATAAAAGGTAAAGGTGAGTCGCATGTACGATTCCGTACGTCGGGGGAGTGCCCGTTAGAGGGACACTTATCCTGAGCCGCCGGCATAGTGAGGTAGGGTGGCCAGTTCCTTTCCTCGCCACCTTTAACTCCCCCAGTGTTGCCACCAGGTACCCAATTGCTGCTGGGTGGACAGTGGGCGAACATCCCAACTATGATCCTTGGGTTCGGTTTGAACCATCGATGTTTTGCTCAGCAGTTAAGCGCTCTAGCCACTTGGCCTCTCACCCATATAAGAATATATACATTATTCAAAAATACGCAAAAACAAGAGTGTACCGCAACCAAAATCAACATAGAACAGCTTATAAGGGTTGAAGATTTGTTCCAAAGTACGTCATTCTATAGAGCATTTCAGAACTTAAACAAAGAAAGGATTAATCATCAGTAGTTAGAAATCTCCTATATTCCAGTTAACATTTGACAATAAGAGCCTCTAAGGCCTAATAAGCAGAGGTCTTCTGAGAGCCTTGTCAATGAGCGTCTAATTCCAATTGTCCATTTCGGGCAGTCCTCTTCTGTTTGAAATCTAGTCCTATTCGAAGTCTCCAATAAAGCTACACTGCTTGTGCTTCTGCTCAAGAAAATCTCGTGGGATATACTGACTTTGTAATTGCGTTATTTTTTGTTTGAGTTTATCCTACTGCTTTCCACACTATCATTCATGTTTATGCTTGCTTTTATATTCAACTACAGTCGCGCTCCTTTTAGGGCTTAGTGCATCAGTGTGGAAAATGGGCCTGATAATAGCTCTGATAAAATTTTGCAAGTAACATCAATACGCAAAAGCACATTCCTACTCTTCACGTATCTTCTGTCTCTGCTCCTTTGCATAATTACTAAAGAAAATAACCTATGAACAGCATGGATCTGTCCCAGTATCTTGGTATTATCGAGGAAACCTCCTACAGACAGGATCTAGCATGACACTGTTGTTGATTTTCGTAGAAAAACTTACTGCTGTGACCTGCATTAAACATTTTTTATTACACATAATAATCAAAGTTACGATTTGACTAACATCTTGGTAAGTGCTGTCCAACTCCATGTCTTTCAGAGTCAAGTATGCATCTGGATTAAGAACAGGCTGGCTTCCCCTGCGTAGAGACAAGACTTTAGCTGATGGCCGTATTTCATCCGTTGGATCCTCATACTCATTGTTTGAGTCCTCCTCACTGTCCTCCGTCTCACTTCCTTCGTTAGAAGGAGGGGGTGGAAGAGACTTCTGTGGAGCTAGTGGAAACTTTGGCTCTATCCGATGTCGAGGAGAGGTTGGCAATGTTTCTGGGTCGCAGTAGGCTTCAGAATCCGAGTCTGAATCGGCTACAATGTATGAAAGATTGCAAAATGGAAAAATAAACCATATGGATTAATCTATTACGCTATTCACAGATTGCACTTGATGAAGGGGGGGGGGCTTACTATGGCAATCAATATTTCGTGCTCTGAAACTCCTAATAATATGAAATGGTCTTCAGCACAGATTGCAAATCTTTCATGCAGTTTTCATACAGTACTGTCAAATGCTTACAGTTAATGGTAGATGTACTGCCTATAGGAGCTGCACACAAAAATAATATGGAAACCCCTGAACTTTGATTTTCGCTAAAACAACAGCGTCTATATGACCACCTTGACAATATCAATAATACCCAATTTCTTCTTGAGTGCATAACTATAAGGGATGTATTTTGTTCTGAATAATACATGGTTTTTGTTCAGAGAAAATTGGCTAGCAAAGGACATATACAATATTACCAGACATATACAAGTTATATCTACAATAACATGAATATTATACATAAACATTATCTTTAACATGGTTGCCGTAGAAAATGAAAAGTAAACGTCCCTGACTTTTCCATGACCAACAAGGGCAGTTTCAGCCACCACAGACTGGGGGAGACAATAGTGGGCTACACTCATTAAGTATCACGCTTTTTGTGGCCACACCTAGCTTACTGCAAGGATGTTGAATATCTCACTGTTTCAGGATAATGGTCTGTAATATATACATGACAAAAGTGTGATAGGTAGCGGGACAGGTGCCCACACCATTAAGGCCGACAAAATATTAAATTGCAGTATCCAGACCATTTACACAAACACTAACCAAACAATATTCCCTGATTTGCATGCTTGCTTTTTGAACAGATTTCCCTGACTTTTCCAGTTTTCACTGACTTTCCTAAAAACTGGATATTTTTCCAGGTTTCCCATGTTCTGTAACAACCATGAATAATGCCCTCTTACAAAGAAAAAGTCCCCAATGAGTATTTGTGTGCATCTGCCTAGAAAGACAGTTTTCCATAAAGAGATGTAACACAAAAAACTTTGCTACCTCTTGAGCAACCAGCTATTGTTGACATCCCTCTGCTTTGAACTGGCTCTTCATAAAGGTCATTACCATCAGTTGCATCAGTTCTAACTGATGCTATAAACTCATTTACACAATTTGCATCTGGCATTTCATAGGTATCAGTTTGATTCTGCAGACCAAGCATAAGGCCTCTGACAGATATAACATCTGGTGTCTCATATGATGAATCCTGTGCAACTGGCTGGGTAGATGGCGGTGCTCTATGTCCAAATATATCATTAGCATCACTTGCATAGCTATATACGGATTGCTCTGCAAAATCAAATCAGACACCAGTTAATGACATCATATGAAGTGATAAAACTAACAAATTATAAATCAACAAAGACTCTAAATGGTTTCAACTTTTCTGTGTCATCAGGGTAGCCTATAATGAGAGACACCTGCAATTATACAGATATTATACCAATCATACAACAATCTTTGCATTGATTGCAAATGCAAAGAAAAAAATTGGCCATCCTGTAGCAAAGGAAGTCAAGTTCACATCCACTACTAAGCTACTGTGTTGTATTAAATCCAACCAGATATTTTGCAACAATATTATGAATACAACAGAGCAATGTACATAACAGAAACAGGTTTGATCTAGCACAATAGGCCATGGAAAAGAGCCTACTTGGGCTAATGTCAGATGTCATAGAGCTGGCCACTATACTAGTTCTTCTATCAAGGAAGAATATACATACATACATACATACATACATAGATATATATATATATATACACACACACACACACACACACACACACACACACACACACACACACACACACACACACACACACACACACACACACACACACACACAATGGCAGTCCCGCAGTAAGTGACATCAATGTTTCATGATGTGAGGTCTGCTTCTGCTACTCTGCAAACTACATCTGAGAACTTCCTCGAATCCTCTAGGTGCTGTGCTAGTGATTTTATGCTTTCAAACTTTCAGGATTAAAGGAAGAATACCTAATATAAAAACTGAGCACCAAATTGGAACTTGCATTGTTTCTAGCACTGAATATATTAGAATTTCAAATAACTATATAACGCTCTAGTGCCTTCCCCCTGGAATCCGTTCCATACAGAAAGGCTTGGCATCAAATAAGGAGCAACAAGGTTGCCTAACAAGAACACTTCTAGCACTAAAACAACTGAAGATAAGACTTAAAGCTGCACAAATTGGTTTTCTCAATTCAAAACTGCTCAGCTTCTACCTTGTATTGCATGAAAATCAGAGTGATCTAGATATCTTCATACCCTCAGCAGTATGCAACACAGTTCTTGAAGGCAAAGGTGGAGGTTTCACTGACTTCTTTTGGCTATCTGCACTTAGATTTGGCAAAGGAGGTGGTCTTCGTGATGTACTTATTCTTGAAAGTACTTTTCTACTTTTATTCTGGAGATTCTCAGATGGTACAAATTCTTAAAGAGAAAAATATATCATAAATCTTCTAGCCCTGTATTCAAGAAACTATACTGCATCATCTTGCTTAAAGAAACAACATAGATCTGCATACAATTGCACTGTAAATTCTATGGTAGAAGAATTTATCTATTTCTATAGAATTTCTCTGCAAAGCCATAAGGGATCAATGTAAAGGGGTGAAAGACTCAAAAATAAACTAAGCAAAACTTACAAAGTGAAATAAGTTAAAAAGATATCATACTAAACTCAGAATTTTAATTCTAACTTTACTACAGAAATTACAGTAACCAAACAATCTTCAGGTTGATATTATGAATGTCTAGCAAGATTCAGAAGGTGCTCACAGAATCGAAAAGATAAAAGTTCCATTCCCATTTGTGTCCAGGAATCAATGATTCACAATCAATAGACGCAATGACCCAAAGAAGTATCATGAGATAACGAAATCAAGGAATGACTTCACATAGCATTTTGGAAATGAATTTTAAGCTCAAATCTATTTAATTAAAGTTGATTGATTCATTTAATATTGAGCAAGTAGAATATTGGCAACAAAAGGTTTCAAACTAATATTTAAAACAATAACTTTAGATTATTGATAGAGATAGAAAGAACTGCTAATTCATAACAGCTAGCTAACAACTCCTACATGGGGTTCTACAATGGAGCACATAAACTTCACTGGAACAATAATAGAGTTACATGAAGGGGATTTAGAGGCCCTGGGACAAAATTGACAAAATGAGGACCCTCAATGATAAAGCAGGTAGAAGAAAATCATGATAACTGATAAGAGTTTTATGACAGACAGAACATGACAAAACAAAGAAGTTCTAATCACCTTGAGGCATAGCTGGTGAATTTGGCTCTTCATAGTCAGTATTGGTCTCATCTGTTTCATTTGGCAGTCCTTCATTTTCTTCTAAAAGAACTTCCTCATAGACATCTTGCCTTGATCTACACCTTGGTCTAGGTTGAGGCACCAATTCCTTCTGTTTATCTGAATTTGACTTTTCCAAGTCCTGGTCTGATTGTGCTCTTGGTGCTGGTGGCAAAGGTCTTAATGGAGGCCCTGAAAGTCGCTTCCATGAACTATCACTTCCATTTGATGGCCTTCGGCTTTCAACTGGCTTCTCTGAGGACAATCTGTTTACTAATGGCTCTTTACCATTCTGTGTAGTACTAGTCACTTTAGGATCTGATGGCTGCTCATTACAGGTACCATTAACATGACTAGAAATATTGCTCCTTGTCATGAAGTGAGGTTTATCTGGAAGTGGGGGCTTTGGGGAGCTGGCTCTATCCTTTGAATCTTTATCAACATTAACCATGCCACTTGATGGTGATAACTCAGTTGTTTTATGCTGTACCCTTGGGAATGGCTTTGGCACTAGACCAGACTGATCCAACCTATGTGATGGTGAATGAACCACTTTTGAAGTGGACTTTGGAGATGTTCTAGGAGATATATTTGGGGACCTATTATGATCAACTGGGGCAAACTTTGATCCTAATCCAACTGGAGAACTGGACCTACCAGCTGAACTCTTTTGTACAAATGGCTTTTGCAGAGATCTATCACAAGCATTATTTTGATACATCCGAATCCTTGAAGCCACAGATAGTCCACTGGTATCTATATCTGATTCAGCCATTCCTGCTTTTCATTTGATTTTCTAAGTTCATGCCATGACTGGTAACAAAATTCAATATGGATAAAGTATATGAACCTACAAGAAATGCAATAATAATCAGGACAACAATGAAGAGAGTCTACATGATTTCAGTATATTCAAATATTCAACTATTCCATAAGCAAGACTTTTCCCTTTTTGACTCAACTCAAGCCATCATCAGCACAAAAATATAAGAAGGGGATGGTATTAAATATTAAAGGTAGGATCAAGAATCATTTGGGGAAAAACACATCAATGGATGTTGAAGGGAGCACCAGCATAGTCCTAATTATGGAATAGTCTTATACAATGTATAGTTACACAGGAATAGTCTTATTTATGGAACAGTCAAATACTAGAATATAATGAAATCATGTGGACTCTCTTCATCACTGTCCTGATTTGTAAAGTCATTCAGAAGCTCTGTTTTCCAATTTCATAATCTAAATGCAATAACAACAATTATCAAATTCATGTGAATGACAGTTTTAAGACCAACAAAAGCTCTGTTATGCCTACTCTAAAACAAAATCACTTTCTATGTAGTGCCAATTCCAAGGTAAAAATTAAGAAATAAGAATTTTGATCCTTATTTGGCAAGAAAAATCATACAATCCCAGGGCTTAATATAGTCTTTAGGGTATCTACAGGCCTGCCTAATTCACACATACCAAAATCTTGAGATCAAACCAGTAGTAAGGCTCAGTCCAGTTAATAGGGATACATCCATGAATAACATGTAAAATAAAATTACAGTATGCAAGATATAAACTCAAAACTAATATTCTTTCTTAATTTTGGTTTGCTCTTTTTGGGGATATTTCAAATCTCTTTACTATTCAGGGTAAACATGGCATCCAAACCAGAATAGCATCATTTATATTGAATGAAATAGACAATTTCAACAATTTCAATTTCGAAATTTTTCTTTTGAATTGCTTTGAATAGCATATAGTGATGCATCATACCCCCAGTAAAATTAATATGAAAATGAAAATCCAACTCTTAATCTCTATTAACTCTAATGTAACTTTCACAGCCAATGATATCTAATTCTGTTTCCGTTTTCCTTGGCAAAATGCTGTTTTTATACTAAAACTGCTTTCCCACAATTGTTATTCCAAGTCTAGCAAATAACAGTAAATGTTGTACCACAAAAGCAATTACTATATGGTCATCTAATGTACTCTAGTATTTTTCTAACTGAGGACAACACAGCGAACGGTACTAAAACTAAGACGTACAACTGACCCTTCGAAATCTCCTACGATAATGGATGCAAGAAGTCTGATGGAGATTTCGCTAATCGATGCCAGTAGTCGTTAATCTAGTCTCTGTGGTCAAATCTTCCTGTACACCAGTTTACTACTACTTGTCAGAACAGCAACAGTAACTCTCGCAGGGCTTTAACAGTAACTTACTAATTATCGTTCGTGAAATGTGCTTACACTATAGTTCATAAAATGGAAGCCATGAACAATAAATTTTCAAATTAATTACTTCGTATCTGGGCCTGGCATAGCTGGTATTTTATCTTTGCATATTCAGTTTACAACTAATACTAGCTATCTTCACAAAAGTACAATTCATGCAAATCAACAGCAATTCTTGGTCTAAGATACTATATGGTTAGAGCTTTCTTCTGCAAAAAACGATAAATCTTGAAGGTCAAGTAAGTTTGATTAGGCCAATACAATACACTCCAATTGTTTATATACTGTACGTCTATTGTATTCCGTTACCACCGTATCCACATAGCCACAGTCAAACATCATGATATCGTTAAGCAGCATGAAACAGTTAGTATTCTTCTGTCAACAAATAAATTTTAATATCACAGTAATTGCATCTCAGGTTCTATATAATTTGTTACGACTATTAAAGTTGTTAGACCACTATGGTCTTGTCCCTACATGACCAGCAAGATTCTACAGATCAATACTAAAGTGCACCATACAAAAAATACTTACCAAACTCTTGAAGGTATCCAGCAACTAAATCAAACAAGTGACCCCTAACTGTATAGACAAAATTTGAGAATTCACACGTATTGCCCAACTAGTCATCAATTGCCCAACTGATGCACAAATGGGCCTAATCAAAACTTCTCCTCTGCGAAATCAAATACTTCAATCCACAATATGAGAGTTGAATAGTCAAAAGAATTATAGTAATCCCGATAAAAGTGGCAACTTCAAAGTGTAAATAGATGATTTAGCCCACAAGTATTTGTCTGTATTCTGATTCCTCCAACGGCTAGCGAATTTTTACAAACAAAGAGGAAGTGAGCAATAGTACGGAGGAGCCAGCGAAAACTGACGTAGAAAACAACGTACAATCCCTGAGTACAATAGAACGAAGATAGGAAACCAAAAGCTTTTTTCAGATTTATGCTGTTTGGGAATGTTTGTAACGTGCAGTTTAACACAAAGTGTGCAGTGGTCAATAAAATGCCCTCAGATCTGAACAGGAAATTGTGCAATATTAGAAAAGCTAGACTGAAAGCGGTTTTGTTTTTCTCCAATACAACAAGTCACCCTTCTTTCTTGAAATACAAATGTTAAGTCCCATCAATTGATAAAGCCCTGAACTCTTCTGTTATTTAAAAGTATGGAGAACATATTACAAAATTAATTAATTAATTAATGATGACCAGGAGCAGGCCCGTCGGAACCGGGGGGGCTGGGGGGGCTTCAGCCCCCCCAATATTTTGCAACTATTTGCTCTTTAAATTTTCGAGAAAATATTGCAAGACCATACTATAAATTCGCACAAATATTAACCAGTTCAGTTACCAGCTATCCCTTTCAATCATTTATTGCGTGTTCAAAGAACCAATGTATGCTTGATCAGGAACGTTAAACAGCATGAGCGAAGAAAGTGAAATCTTGAAAACTGACTATGTTATGCGAAGATCCTGGGAGGGCGTCAGGGTCTGACTTTTATGTTCCATCAACCTTAAAACACTTCATTATCGATAGTATTGTTTGATAACCTGATTATTTGGTAAGCAGATTTTTGGACAATTTTCGAACAGAGATTTGTGTATTAAAGGTAATGTAGCACACAAAAGCACACAAGCATAGGTGATTGAAAAAGAGTGTTAAGAGGATCGTTAAATTTTGTTTTGGCAGTGTTTATGATTTGTTAAGTTGATTGTTGGCGTGCATTGCACGGAGACAGCAGGAAAGTTTTGCTGTCAATGACTGGAAAGTATTCCGTTAGCTTTTTCAGCCACAGGTACTGTTAGTAGGTGACTGCAAATACATAGATTCCAGCCAATTTACAACTTCCATTTCAAAAATTGTCTTAAATCTGTAAATAGTAATTCATCCATTAAAAATGGCAATTTGTATAGCCAGGTTGCTTTCCAGCAATCTAAAGGGCGTGGCCGAACAAAAATTCTCCCGGAGCCCAGTGCAGTTTGCTTTATTCACAGCCCCCCCAATATCAATTTCGTTCCGACGGGCCTGAGGAGCGCAACTACGAGGTGGACTCTTGGGGCTGGACCCCCACCCTTTTCCTCAAAAAGGTAAAAGTGCCCGATTTCTTGGAGAATTTTGTGACTGTTTATTTTACTTTTGTTACGTAAACCTGCTTATAATCTTTATTACACATGATAGTAACAAACACCTGAAACTTGCAGTACAGTTCCTTTTGTTTCTAAATCTGAAATTGAAAAATCTGAAAAATTCAGAATTTCAATGTTTTACTTTTGTATATACTATTTGTCTGTCACTGCAGTGAAAAGTAAGGAACTACTAAGGGACTTTTAGTACTACAATTTGATCATCAGAGGTCCAAACATAAGGGACTTTGGAATTAGGTCTTGAGCTCGGTTCCTTATAAAAAACGTGTAACATGCAGCTATAACTTTTCTTCAAAAACAACCCTGATAGTGATCATAGGGTGAGAAAATGGTCATGAGAATACGCTGAGCCCAATACACAAAAGGGTCTTTTGGGCATTTGCACCAAATACGTCTGTGCGACAAGGCCTTAGAGCAATGCGATGATCTTGGCAACAGCCACGAAGCCAGAGTTGAAAACGTGGTGGGGGGGCAATGACAAAAGACGAGCCAAACCCGTTACGTAACGCTTAATTTTCAGTTTTTGAGACCCCCTCCCCCTCTAGTTACGCTCCACAGCATGACCCTCCATATGGATTAAACAGTAGCGTAACAAATAAAAGTATCATTTTCTCCCCCTAAAGGTGTTACGTAATGAGTGAGTTGCCCCTTAGTGCTTAGTATCGAGACAGCTTGAAAATAAATATTTTCTCTCCCTTAAAAAAGTTTCTATTTAACACGGCTGTAAAATTGAATTTTTAAATCTTAAATGTTGAAATATAAATTAAGGTAACAAGATAAGCTTAATGTCTTATTTTTCACAGGATGATTTAAAAGTTTGACTGTAAAATGTAACAATGTGTGCAGTAGAGCCCAATCATCTTCTCAACTTGAAAGAGAGTTTTCGATTTTTAGAGTCCCAGACTTTTACAAAGTCATCAAACTCGAGTGACATCAACGTTGTTCTTTCAAAATGAAGGAATGTGAGATTAGACTCTCGCTTTGTAGCTTGCCGTCTTCGTTGAGGAGCATCTACCTTGGTCAGTGCTGAAAATAAGCATTCGACGCGAGCTGAGGCATACCCAGCAGTTGCAGCGACTCGATATAGCATTGTAAGGACTGGTGCACAGTCAACTTAAGCGCATTCTATTGAACCATACCATTCTATACTATTCGATAAGACTGTACTGTATTACACTAAACTAATAATAATAATAATACGCCTAGTCCCGAAAGCGGGTACAACACAAATCAATACAGACACAGTTCAATTTTAAGCATAAAATATAATAAATAGTTTATTGTTTCAGTTCTCTTTCCCTCTCCTCTTGTTCCTTTGTCTCTCGTATGCATTCACCCTCTTCTCGTTCACTTTGTTGCAAGTTTAACGAATCATGTGTCTCCATTAAGTTCTATTCTCTACCTTAGTCTTCAATTGTCCAAGTGCATTACCACACTTCAGCGCATTTTTACACGTCTTTTTGTATCTGAGTTTTGGCCGACCACCAGGACGTTAAATTACACTATACTATATTATACTATATTATATTATACTATACTATACTATGCTATACTATACTATACTATACTATACTATACTATACTATACTATACTATACTATACTATACTATACTTTACTATACCATTCTACAGAATATTGTCGTAAGGAGTAATATATGTAGAATTTTTGTGTTTGTTTTAGATGAGCGTCTAAGTTGGAAGTATCATCTGATTGAACTTTCCAAAAAAGCTTTTTAGATATTATGGGTTGTTTTTCAAAATCAGGAATGTTATGCCACCTGAAATTTTTATGTGCTTATAAAATGCATTATTTTTGCCATTTTTACAATATGAAATGATAGTTTTGGACCAAAAACATAGCACTTACATAGATCCAATTTTCAAGATATGAAGAATGTAGTGAGAGCACTTGCTTTTAAGCCACCTTCTACTCATTCCTCTTCTATTTTCAAAGATCTCAAATTTCTAGAATTATATAATATCTTCAAATTTTACATTGTTTTACATGAAGCCTATAAAATGATGAATTCTGTTCCTCTTCAATCATGCCTCCTAATCTAAAGTGACCGAAAGGGGAGGGAAGGCGTTCTCCTTGATTAGTTTATCTATTGAGTGAGCTCCTCCTAAATTCACCAACCCATAAGTTGTGTTGAGTTCTTATTACATTTTATGTTCGTCTTTATTTATCCAGTTGTTGTTTGTATAATACTATAGTTGAATTTTGAATATATGAACTGAATTGAAGTGATACTAAACTATATTATGCTATACTATACTACATTATACTATACTATACTATACTATACTATACTATACTATACTATACTATACTATACTATACTATACTATACTGCACTATACTATACTATACTATACTATATTATACTATACTATACTATATTTTACTATATGCCAATGTGTGATCTCTCGTAAACATACACATAGTTGCAAGAGGAAACTGCTAAGATAAATTATGTACTTAGAATTAATGGCAAATTTCACAGTAGGTCAGTCCCTTCAAAGTGCCATGCTGATAAAGTAGCATTGCCTACATCATCTTGTTACTACGACAAAATATTGCGTGCTTTACATTTATCGATGCCAAAATAAACTCTGTTCGAAGACGAGGTTGCAAAAATGATCCATGGTTATCAGAGCCTAAGTTATCCTGATCATCTTCAAGCTGTTGATCTACCAACTCTTGCATATCGTCGCTTGAGAGGTGATATGATCCAAGTATAGAAGTATTTAAATGGACAGTGTAAGTGCTAATACCACAAAGTTATTCGGCATAGACCACAGAGCATTTCAGAAGAAACATGGCCAACATTTGAAATTGGTAAAAAATTGCTCAATACTAGATGTTTGAAAAACCTCTTTCACGGAGAGACGCACCGACATCTAGAATGGCTTACAAGTAGCAGTAGCTCAAGCGTAACCTTTTAAGCATTTTCAAGAGCAAACTTGATAAGCACTGAGAGAGTCAGAAATTAAAACTTGAACTACTCCACAAGTCTTCAATTGTGAACTCCTGTATGTCACTGTTCTGTGAACTTATGTGTGAGACAACAGGATTTAAGAGAAATGAAACTTGAAAACGAGAGAAAATAACTGACCCTCGATAGGGCTACGATCCCCCTCCCCGAGCAATGTTCTCTCTCTCTCACCAGCAGGTCCAATGCATATTGCGATGGAGCTGTGATGGCCCCCCTGTGCAAACTGGTTAAAGAGGGGCAGTACGAGCAAATGACTTGGTCTTGAGCATGGATTTGAAACCGTGACTTGATAGCTCAGTGGCAGAGCACTTGACGTACGAAGAGGGGTGTTGCGAGTTCCAATCTCGCTCGGGTCAGGTATTTCCTCGGACTTTCAATTTTCAGATCTGTGAACATTTTTTGTCTTGTTTTATATCGATGTGTAATATCACAGGGTTTCAAACAGAACATGTGGTCAATCTTATAGAATGGTAAAACATATGGGTCAAACTTAAACTTAAACAAAAAAGTTGTCAACTGGCTGGCTAGCTAAAGTTGTCCAGGTGCAAACCAATATAACAATATTATCAGAATATATCTGCGGTATGACTCTAACCCCTATCGATTCAACACTCAATAGATTTCCTTTTCTTTTAGATTAATGAACAAGCATTTTGGTGCATACAGCAGACAATTTTTAAATGCATATTTATTTGTATATGAAAAATGCACCATCGTGAAAATTTCTGATGTTAGCATTACCCTGTGTTGGCTTGGTACAAGCGAGGGTGTACATTTAGAGTAAGACAGTCGACCATCGAGGTATGCTAAATATTACAACTCGCTATTGTTTATAAGACAGTAGTTTGTAAGAAAGTAGTACTCGACTGCTCAAAAAGTCAAGAAATTTTAGTATTGGGTTTTTGATTTTTGAGACCCCAGAAACTCGAAAAGTCATATACCTTTCAAAATTAAAATTCTCAAGTAGGAAAATCGTTGTTTTTTTACCTAATTTGCATAGATTTCTTGTACTGATGAGTTATGCGTCCTACGTTACCAGAATCACACAACAGCAAACCAGAAGAATCTATTCATCATGATTTAACTATTTTAAAAAAAGGATCATACATTATATTATTGTTCAGTGTGCTCCATGGCAGCACGGTCTCTTTCATGATATATCTGTTTGGCATGCTCTTGTCAACCGTAGTGCGATTTTCCTCCTATTCTCACTCCACGATAATATATGCCAGCAAATCTGCGACAGAAGAACTTCTTGAAGGAGCCCATTCGACTACACCTGTTTAACATGTTGTGGTAGAACCTGTTGTCACAGGCTTTCCTGCTATATCTTTCCTGTGGAAGAGATAATAATTCACAAGATGATTTCAATATCCCATTGCATCCTTTTCATAGAATTTACAACTTTGAATACCAGTTTTAAGGGTCTTCAAAGCCTATACACTCTTGTCTATGAGAAGTCCTATCCTCCCTCCTAGTGCTTTTAGTTCCAGAGGGCAGGACTAGCCTTCTTGTCTTACCTTCGCCACTGGGTTGTACTGAAGGCCAATTAACATGCCAAAGTAGGATCCAATGCTTTAAAAAAGCAATGGTCTTGACCAGCAATAGAGGTCATAAAACATTTAAACAGTCGTCTTGAAATTTAAAACTGGCTGTGTAAAAATTAGTGGGTAGTTCCATTATTAAATTTCATGTAATACGAACAAGAGCATGGAAGTAAAACCGTTTTATGAAAGAAATAAATCTGGCTCTGGATAGTTTCCCTTTGTGCTCCACCCATAAATCTTTAATTCCTGCTAAACAGAGCTTCTTGTTAAACTTCCCTTAGTTCAGGTCCTGGTAGGGTCACTTAAAAAATGTGAGTCTATGGCGTGTTGGCATCTCAAAGCATTGCGTATGCATATGCAGAATTATTTAATTTAAAATTGTGCATGCTGTATGAATTGTTATCAGTCTGTATTGCGACAGAAAAAGATGAAGATGAAGAAAACTGTTAGTAATATGATCCTGAGAAAAGCTTCAAAATATGTTCTTTATTGCCTATAAAGCATTCCAAAACAGAAATCTTCCAGCCATAGTCAATAAAGTTATCAGATATGACAATACTCATCAAAATTACATGGCTTCTCTCTTGAAAGCTTCTATCGAGTCAATTGAAAAACATGTTAGCTCAAATCGGTCGCAATTTAGGGAGCTCACATAGGTCCCGGTTTTCAGGAAAAAGTCTAATCCACAGATATTTGCTGTAAGAAAGACCAACAAGAAATCTTCTCAAAGAAGGATCAACACTCAAACTGGCTTGGTCACTACTGACGGGTCACTAATAGATAATAGAAGACCTTTCATCTATCACGCTGCATGTAGGTTGCATGGTGATATAAGCTTTTCTCTAGATCTTCATCATGTCTAGTAGACTCCCTATTTCTGCAAACCTTAAACAAATCAAACTGTGACCCAGATTTCGCCAAACAACAATGCCTGGCGCACTGTTGCATCTTTTTAGCATCAGGTTGGTTTTAAATGCATTGAGGCTAATACTGCATTGATCCGAAGCTATTAAATGTTCCCATTGCTCGCTGTACAAACTAATCTCATAGGTAAATTTTGGGTGAACTCTGCAAGTAACTACCATTTTAGAGCACACTTTTTAGGCGAGATATTGAGCTAAACCATACTATCAAATTTCCTTACCCTGTAATAGCAGACGTCGTGCCTGTTGCAAGATGCTGTAAATGAATGCTTGTATGGGAAATAGAGTCCAAATGGAATGCTACAACCGTCTACCTTTGGCTTTCCAGCTGAAATGTAAAAACATGTTTTATCGTAAACAAATATAGAAAAATTCAACGTTTTTGAGTCAATAAAAGCTTTAGGAAGTTCAGAAGTATATTAAGTTCGAGATACCCCATACGCATCTGACTCAAACAATTAAGTTACTATTGTTTTCAGTCTTTTACAATAGTAATCTGCTTTCAATACAACATTGTTTGGATACATAGGAAGAAAACTTTTGATTTACTATACAAAACGCTTCCTTTATCTTAGTGCTGAAGGAGTTCCGACTTTTGCCCTCAACAACCTTATTGTACATTGTTTGTATGGCTCACTGATGGCTGACTAGAAATCCCTCAGTCTCCTCTTCTTTGCACTGTTATTAATATGCAGGGCCGACCGATGTAATTTGGTTTATGGTTAAATTTTATAGCTTCAATTTTAACTCATGTTAAGATGACATCGAGAAACCAATCGAAAAAATTGTGAACGTTAGCATTCATTTCTAAGTTTTGCAAGTATAGTAAGTTTATTATTTCCTTCTTAAAACTGAGAAATTAAAACTATCTCTTACGTCTTCCCATTGATCGCCTGCGCCATGTTCTTCTACGGACTCCAGGTGATCGTCTTCGAAACCATCCCCTAGATCGACGCCTGGTTGACCTTCTGCGGGAGATGGATCTCCTACGTACAAATCGCCTCCGAGAAATTGACCTTCTACGAAAAACTCTTCGACGAGAGATTGATCTCCTGCGGGAAATGAACCTTCTACGAGAGATGAATCTTCTACGGAAACTGGATCTCCTTCGGGAAATGAATCTTCTGCGGGAAATGAATCTTCTACGAGAGATGAATCTTCTACGGAAACTGGATCTCCTTCGGGAAATGAATCTTCTGCGGGAAATGAACCTTCTACGAGAGATGAATCTTCTACGGAAACTGGATCTCCTTCGAGAAATGAACCTTCTGCGGGAAATGAATCTTCTACGGAAACTGGATCTCCTACGGGAAATGAATCTTCTGCGGGAAATGAACCTTCTGCGGGAAATGAATCTTCTACGGGAGATGAATCTTCTACGGAAACTGGATCTCCTTCGGGAAATGAATCTTCTACGAGAGATGAATCTTCTACGAGAGATGAATCTTCTACGGAAACTGGATCTCCTACGGGAAATGAATCTTCTGCGGGAAATGAATCTTCTGCGGGAAATCAAGCGTCTTCTTGATGACCATCTACGTCTGGAGGATGACCATCTACGTCTGGATGATGACCAACCCCCTCTACGCCTTGAACCCCATGCCCGTGGCTCCTTTTTCATTTCGTCTACAGAGATATGATGGATATACTTTACACTATACATTTCAACACAAGATTAGCCGTTAAAAATCATTGACATTGAAAATAACTACCCTTTGAATTGGTCTCGATGACTATCACTATTCGGTTGACATGTGAGGCATGGAAGAATGCTGTTAAGATATGCACGAATGTACCCCCAACGCCCTGCCAAGACATGACGAGTGAGGAACTATGATGATAATCATGTTCAGGGACACCTGCACATACCTAGGGGAAGGGGTACGGCTTCTACTGAGGGGCATCGCGGATTTTTGCTTAAATAAGTGGTATGTGCTCCTGCAAGAGTAGATTTTAACCTTTAGATTACCTTTATAATAGAGGGAATTTTGGCAAAATATATGCAAATAGTCCTATTCTAAATGGTACTGCTTGCCCTTCCTATGTATCTTGGATGAGAGCATGGAGATATCTACCCCTCCAGCCACACAGGGTAGGTGCCCATGATGATAATGAATCCGTCTGGAAACTTAAGTCATAAATTTCTATGATAGTGGAAGATTACAGAAGCAATTTGATATAATCAAAGTAATCAATATGCATTTACTAATGAGTGCTTCTGTCATTTCATGCTAGCTAATGACCTTCAATGAAACAAACGTTTGCTTCCAGTGTATCATTTACATGTTAGAGGGAAATTATTTCTTTAACTTATATTTCAGTGCTATTTAAAGAGTATCTTACATAGTACAATTAAAGATGAATCAATGACAAAATAAAATTTGCCTTTCTCGTTTGACACATATTGCCTATTCTTTTCCATAGTTCCCTGCTGTCTGTTAGTACTAGACAATTGCTGTACAAACTCAATTTAGAAAATCAATTTACCATCTAATAAATTGAGTTACAAACTATACTGTATTACAGAATGCAACAATAAACACATTACAGAGAGTGCGATTCGTGCATGATTAAAACAACACTATAAATCAACCTTTCTGATCTAGTTCACTAGCTGGACTTTTCGAGCTAGACTCGTCACCATCAGCTTCATTTGCAGCACCGTTCATTGCTTCATCTTCATCAGGGTCATCCAACTCTTCACTTATGTCACCATTCACCTCTTCTTCAGCAACTTTGTCTTCTAATGCATTGTCTGGAGTCTGAAGAGGATCATCTTTTCGATCATCGACATCATTTTTTGAAGCTTCCGCGTCATTTTCTGGAAGACCCAGTGTATCTTTTCCTACTGATTTGTCATCAGCACTTTGAGCATCTTTTGCACTATCTTCTGTAGCTTCTTTTCCATCGACGATTAGTTCATCTTTTGCAGCATCTTCTAGCGGGCTGTCCTTACCGTCGTTTTCACTGATTTCATCATCATTTTGTGGATCTCCAGCAGTGACTTCTTCATCACTATCATCCTCGTCATTCTCTTCATCATCACCTTCCGGCTCAACATTGTCGCTTTCACTTTCATCCTCGCTTTCATCCAACTTCTTTACCGCTTTCTTGTATTCCTGCAACAGCTTTTCATACTGTACTTTCAAACTCTTCATCTGACTTGCTGGATCACTTTGGCTATCTTTCTCTGGTACGTCTTTGAAACATTTGTTGATTGCATCCTGAACAGCAACATTGCTGTTCAAATGGCCCTGCATTTTTACAACAGTCAAACTGTAAAGTTTCGGAAAGTATTAGCTGAGCAATGCAACAATGCTGTCATGAATTTTACTTCTAAAATTAAAGCAAGTGTAACTTTACGATTTTCACACCTATTGTAAAGATCCTTGCTCAAGGCTTAGGTCTGAAGGTTCCTTATTTTCTGGATCTCTTTTGACCAAAACATAATTTTAAGATGTCCTTAATAGCTCCTCAATTCAAACAACACACTGTTATAGTACTATACAGACTCAATAGTTCTTAACAAAGGACACATTAGACATTGTAAGTGTCAACGCAAACCCTTCTGTGAAGCACTGCCGCATGGGTTACGCATAATTCCTACCAATTTGACCACCATGAATGGGACGTCACTCCTAATTCAACAATGTTTGCAATGACAAAAGATTTTCGGAACTGGACATTTCCTTAGAGACGTCTTGTTTGGTAGTATCAGTTCCTTAAATTTTTGGCTTTCTAATGCGCGTTCCTGAAAAACAGTTCCTTATAAAAGAATAAGCGTGTGTAGCCTTGAGGACCAAACCCTCTGCAAAGCCTTGCAAAGCATGAGTACATTATTCTGTCTTACCGTTCACATGAATACCAGGCACTTTTGCTCATACCAAATTGCTTGAATTTGATGTTGTTTTTCCATGACAGTCTAATACATACAAGTATGTCACAACAGCTAATACGAACAAATTGAAATTACACTTTACAAAAAAACCTGTTAGGCAATTTATGAATTGCTACAGGTACTACATTACTACTATATACAGTGTACCTTTCCGACCTATGACTGGTTCAGATAACTAAATTTAACTCTGTGTAGTCAGACCTGTAGCAAGTGGGTGCATCTATGCATCACACACCCTGGAAAATCACTTCATCGTTAAACTTTGTCTTTTATCGGCAGATCTTGTAAACATTGCGGCTCGTCACCAACTATTGAAACTTGCTTGAAGCGTAGTGCAACGTTTTGGCAACGCTATTACGAGCCACAACCAGTCCTTGGACGCCACACCCATGCCGTTAATAAATGTTTATTTCACTCCCTCCCCCCCCCCTCTCAAAGCAGGAAGCAAGGATGTCCACTGCTGAGATACTCTCAGAATTGTAAGCATGACATGAAGTTGTTTGACATGAATGTATAGAGCCGGGAGGAGTGCACAATGTAAAGTTAACTCTGGAAAGGAAAGTTGACCAGGGAGCACAGAGCTACGAACAAGCTTCAATATAGAGAAAGGAGGTGAAGATGCAGAAGAGAAAACAGCTGCGGATGAGTCTAGATGCAAATGATGATGCTTTTATATGCGAACAATGCAACAAACTCTGCCGGTGTAGCATTGGACGATATATCCGTATGCGGACTCATCTGAACTAGAATATTTAACGTGTATACCATGATCTTTGGGACTAAAAGGTTGCCTGTAACATACATTATCATACTACAATACAATAGCTGCTGTTTCCAAGCATATGTAATTGAAACTTTGCTCAATGGCTAATTTAGCAAACTGTTTTATTATCTCTTCTACTTATAAGTGCTTCCAGTATATAGGAAACTAAAAACCATGTCAGAAGACTCTTCAAAGAGATTAGACAGTTGCACTAACCTCAACGCAATCCGTATCGATGTCCCTTTCATCCATGAGTATTCCATAGCATAGTGGCAGTAGCACTGTAATAGATCAACCAATCGCGTTAAAGATTTATCAGACATAACTGCTATACCAAAGAGCATTGATGTGAGAACACTTTATTGTGTATATTACATACACCCCATATCTAGAGACCGTGGACAGCGTCTACAATAAGCTTCATGGTTATTTACATCTTATATCTACAGAATGAAGTGGAAAGCATCTATGCGACAAGGTGTAACAAATCTAAGGTTGACCCAATGCGAGTTGAAAATCCTAGACCAGAATCAATACTTTAGACTGGCATTGCGGCAGCCTCACTTTGCTGATGCGATATATTATAATGATAAATATCTATATACATCGTGATACTTATACTTGAGTCTGAGGAAGATATTTATCGAAACGTCTATAATTTAAGTGAAGTGAATATATTTATATATATTTATCACTGAATCAGAGCTGCATTCGCATAGTATATTAATGTATATAAGAGAAAGAATCAAGAATACACTTCACTTAAATTATAGACGTTTCGATAAATATCTTCATCTTCATCAGAATCATTCATTGCTGTTAAATTGTTAATGTTAATGGCTAATAGCTAGTTGCTATATTGTTGATTATTCAGTTGATTACCTTCAACATTTTTCTACCGTAACAGACGTAGAAATACTATCATTCCTAGCCCACTGGTCATGTTCTACAGAACTGAAACCTCAAATTACGTACTTGGTTTTCCAACTGCAGTATCCAACGATGATGGGTTTCAAACACCGAGGCCTCACTATTGGCCTGATGACTTACCATATTATTGGGAATAGTTTCCAATGTCAACCTGTGCGGCTTTAGAAAGTGCTTAGCCAGTGACCATGCCCTTTTTTGGACAAACATTACCTTACGTCCACAAGGATGAGTTCACTCCCAACTCACTAGTTTATAGATATCGCCAACAATGACAAGACAGGCTTCAAGGCGATGCGAATGAGAGTAGAAATGCTGAAGGATACCCAGAATACACAGACGACTTAGAGTCTTTGTTTTTTACAATCAATTAAAAATACAAAAGACAAAAATACAACTACTGTGCCGATCGTGGCGAGAATGGACACTAGGTCATCGTAGTTCCCACCATGAAAGGCACTTACAATTCATAATTTAAAATTTATGAGGAAAAAACAAACAAACAAATTATAGAGAGAGAAAAAAAAAGAAAGAGAAAAGAACAAAAAATTTTTTTTAATGTCTGTCTCACTTTTGATGTCAGGAAATAATATCAGCGGATATGGAGGGTTTGGAAAATTTTTGATGCTAGGTATTGACCCGCACAGAAAGATGCAATTGAACTTAGAGTCTAAAGTTGTGACCCACACGTAAGCAGTAGAATGGCAAGCCCAGTGACTGTCGGAGTAAATTTTTGAGTGGGGGAGAGTCAGGGAATGAGTTGCAAGTCCATATGGGAGTATGCAACTAAGGTGGTAGCGGTGAGAGAGTAGGGGGTCAGGGGTGATGCCCCTACAAAATGTTTGGAACCACACTCTACAACTCAGTAGGAAACACCCTGTTTGAATATAGATATGCATTCATTCTAAGTAGAAAATGGCAGATAAAATCATTAAAATTTTTGTGAGAAAAACTGATTAGACCGCTCTGCTACTCTATAAGGATTGTTGCCAAATCAGGTAAAATGATAAAGACACGCGCTATCAGAGCAATGGTATCTTGCTAACACTAGATGACCAAGAACACAGACCCTTCCCTGACGTTACATGTTAACGAGACTTTTGGACAATTCTATATCACCACGTTTTGAAAACACTTAGGGTATTTACCTCCAATATGCCTTCCTGACTCTGCCACTGGTATTTCTTGAAAGTGAATGAACTTTAACACGGAAAAAGGAGATCTACTTTCTATTTGAATCAAATGTTTCAATCTTGACATCATACATTAGCAAAAAAGTAGGGGCACTGCCTCCATCCCCCCCCCCGGCTCCGGGGTGCCTGAGGCCATTGTCATAGATAAGACTTTGATCATTATAATTGTTGTTATGTTCACACACGGTATTGCAGAAGAGCCGAGGTTATGAATATGTGTATGTGCTATAGTTAAAGATTTCAGTCGCGGCGCATAGGCCGCGTGTGAGATGCGGTTTCGAGAAATTTCACCTTGTTCTGGCAGTGTCGCGTAAGCTCAGCAAATTGGACACCGGCCATGGCAGCGTATCACATGGCAATGTCACCGCTAGTGATGAGTTTTTACAGTATAAAAAGAATTTTCGAAAGTTATTGTCTTGGAACATAATTTTCAGATGGTAAGTTTATTACTGTTCCCATTTAGAAATCAGATAGTTGAGCCTAATTATATTATTGGTACTCCCGTTCCGTTATGCTTCTACGCAGTATGGAGAACTACATAGGTGTTAACATTTGGAGAGTTGAGCTGAGCATGTTACACACAGTTTAAACTTTGTTACTGCTATCGTTGAACTGCGCCAGCAAGAATTAACAGCCATTCTGTAGTTGAATGGACAACAAAACTCGATAATATTGACTTGCCCGGACAAGTGACTTTTAATGAGCTGGGTGTAAGAAGAAAGTAAACATCGCTATCACTCAAAAACAGAGAGAAAAAGCAGCTAGATACCTTGAGTAGTGGAAATTTTCGGAGCAAACAATCTACTTACAACAAAAGGGCAATAAACAGCCATGCAGGCAACAATCATGTGACGTAACAATCATGTGACATAACAATAAAACATACCTTACCAGAACCTTTCAACCTCCTCAAAACTTTTCTAATCGAATTTTAACTATTTGAAAATTGATCCTGAAGAAAATTGGAGTCATGTCTCCCCCCCCCCCCTCTGTAATGGCGGCTACTCTGACTGCAATCCCCAAAGCCTTAAGAGCTCAAAAACTAACAATAAAAAGCTTTGAGATTAGGCCCCAATCCGTCAGATTCATATAATGCTTTGAAATACCGTTCTATGGTGTGTGCCGAAATTAACATAGTAAGCACTTTTTATCGGACGGCATATACTGAGCATAGAAAGTAGTCCTGTTTATGCATACCAGACCAGCAGATCCTGTGGAGACACTGGCCACATTTTTAGAGACGGGTGTGCACATGCAGACGTGTGTCCCTGAAATCTTGCTTAAAAGTTATTTTTTATGCATGGAGGCGTGCTTTCTATACGGTTATCTATAAAAACATGGTATGGAGAGAAATCTATAAAAACATGGTATGGAGAGAAATCTATAAAAACATGGTATGGAGAGAAATCTATAAAAACATGGTATGGAGAGAAATCTATAAAAACATGGTATGGAGAGAAATGCCGTTGCAGAATTTGTAACTGACGGCTATTAATGTTTTTATCTTTTTCATGATCATACTTTGTAGATAGGGTATTTTTTTGTTATTTATTATGTATTGTAACGTATTCCTGTTGCTGTAAATAGTTGGTCTTAGTTAGTTCTTTAATTAAGTAAAACTACATGTAAAAACCAGCTTTAGAGAATGCTATAGTAAAACAAAGCTTAAAAAAAATTATCCTTCATTTTAAAATATCCAAGAACATTAAAACAGAAAGCAAAGAATGGGCAGGTCCTTTATGTGATTTTCATGTTTAGGCAATGGTTAGACTGAGGAAGAAACGAAAATGAAATAATGAAATGAAAGAGAATCACGTGCTATCCACAAAAACTCTACAGTTCATGGAGGTTGTCATGCATTCAGGAAAAAACTATCAGGTTTCTGAGGCTAGGCGGTGAAGCAGTGAGACGGCGTGTTAAGCCATCAGAGTTCGAGGTATGCAACGATTTCAAAGCAATTATTACATATCTCTTTGCTCAGTCAGAAATCTATTTTGTTAGGCAGGGTGATTTCTTCAGAAAAACTACATTGTTTCCGAAAAATAGCTCCAGCTTAAAAAGGGCTAAACCATAGTTAATAGAAAACTGCTAAGGGGCCGTTCATTATTTATTCCTCAGGTTGGGACTGAAGAGAAACATTTATTTGGGTAATTGTTGTTGTTACCCAACCTTGTGCACTATAAAAATTACAGTTACCCAATCAATATGGAGCTATTTCTGAATAATTTTCTGAATAGACTCTATTCACTCAACCTTTGAGAGACTCAGAATATAATATACCCAACCTTGATGCCGCCCGAAAAATCGTTTACCCAACTTATTTCTCGTCAGCCCCAACCTGAGGCATAAATAATGAGCGGTCCCTAAACAATAGCTCATTCGGGAAAAATATCAGTGATTCGGGCATATAGTTTGCAGCACCCCTAAATTTAAGCCTTGTGGCTTTATAGCTAATGCCCTTGTGGTTTTACAGCTTTTTAAATACGTCTTATTTGGTACGATGCTGAAACAAGGTCGAGCCATAAAAAGCGGAAGCAAGCGGCAAACCCAAAACAAGAAGTTACCCTATCTCTGTTAACCAACAGTATGAAGTCTACGTCGGACATCTCCTCAAATAGTTACATGAAGCTCACTTTTACGCATATACGTACATGAATTCCTTCACAATTGAAATGTAAAAAAAGACACCTAATCAGAACTGCTATCAAGAGCTCCCCATATAAATATCCAAATAAGTCAGGTTTTACGCATACACGGTTTATTCAACAGGAAAGTGTTTTCCACCCAGTACCTACACTTTCTTAGCTTTTTCATGATTTCAGTGCTGGAGCTTTCTTAGCAAAAATAACTGATTACGCGCAAACACTGCGTTTTTACAGAGCGATACAGACTCTAAACAAACATAACACTCCAATACATAGGCTACCTACAAGAAATCGGTGCAAATTAAGTAAAAGCAATGACTGTCTTGCGTGAGTAGTGAACTTTTAAAGGCAAATGGCTTCTCAACTTACTTAGGTCTCAGAAATCAAGTACTGAACTTTCTTAACATTTTGGGCAGCCGAGTAGCTAGTACAAAAAAGTTATACTTCCCATACGTGCTTACATCCGCTAACATCAAATACCGGGGAGTAAAGAGTTAAACTACAAAGAGTCCGATTTTTACTGTTTTTGAACTTAAACAATCAGCTGATAACGGGGTTAGGTGTAAAATGTCAGCTTTGCACGTCCTTACCAAATTGAAGAGCTTTGACAGACGATGTTATTGTATTAATTTATTACCTAATTTCACTGAGCCTCAATTTTCTTCAATTTTCTTTGAGTATAAATTCTCGTGTAGACTATGTTCTTATTATGAATAGTCAGTAACTGACACTCCCCAACGAGTTGCTGAGTCGCATTGTATTGTAATGACTCAGAGGTGCAACAAATGAAGCTAAAACGTGTTTCTTTTCCTGAAGAAAACTCAATTAAGCAAAAAGTCTAAGCCTTGATGAAGCTTCAGCCATTACATATTCTTAAATCGTTGTTAAATTCAAGCGATTTTATGTTCTCATGAACTAGATTCTAATAAAAAAGTGTTCATGTTACCTAAAAGCAGTAAAAACTGTGGCCGCAACATGTTTGCGTTTATTCGCTTGCAACTCGCCCGGCACTCCCTGATTCCTTCACCGCCGACCAATATGCCATTAACTCTATCACTTTATTTTGCCGTAAGCCTTTATATCCCAAGGAATGCAAGTTTACAGCAATGCTCTTCCGGGATGGGGATTCCTTTAGAGACTATAATCCCACGCTCATGTCACTTTCACTTTTACTAATGAGATAGAGCCATCGGGACATAAAAAGCGTAACTTTCTACCCCTCACGTCCGACAAGAAAAGTCTCAATGAATAGTAGTGAAAAATTGTTGCAAGGGTGTCCTATAGCCTCAGTTAAAGTTCATATCAAATTATGGATTTGAAGTAGTTGTACTAGTAACATGTGTAGTTAGCTTCAATTGAAAATATTGTATTTCTGCAAATACTTCGTTTGAATTAGTTACTCTCTTCTTAGGACTAACTATATTACTTTGTCCCCACCCTTAAATAAATTATCTAGTACTGATATTGCTATTATCATTATTAAAAAAATTATAATGCTCTAACGAGCAATTCCGCGTTGAATCGTGGCTCTTCATATCATGACAAAAATGATGGACTAAGTAAATAAATACGAAAAACGTTAAAAAATTATTATTATTATTATTATAACTAACCCTGACCTTCTAACGTACTAAGAATTATAGTTACATCTAACTTCACTGTGTATGGACTTGTATTCCTAAGTGCATTTTTTTGTATGAATTTGTTGACTATATGTGTAACCTTGTCTGCCTGATACAAATTACTTATACTTAGAGAGATTTGTATTTGTATTAGTAATTTGAATATATACATGAGAAGTTTCAAAAAAAAAATTATTTAAGAAATATAGAAACGGAAGAAACTGTTCACATATATGATCACTGATAACTTTAGCCAATGATTTGATAAGATCCCGTATGTTATAATACAAGTTTTACTTAGGTAGTTTCATGCCTATGCGGAGTACATCGCAAAATCCATAAGTATAGAAACGACGAAAATAAGATAACTGATTGTAAGATTAGCTTTTTAAATGTGGAGAGCAATACTACACATGATTTCCAGATTCTGTTTTGTGTTATACGCCAAAGTGGCATCTTCAATCTCTCGTTCTAAAGACAGATTATTACCATGTCAACATTGTTTTTAATAGTATAGTATTAACATATAGTTTTCGGACCAAGATGGCTAAAGTTTAAATGTAACAGCGAAGCTTACACTCCATTGAAGTTCAGTTCTCTACCTTAAAGCTACCTTTGAAAGCCACGGAATACAAGAGGTGTATTTAAGCCTCAAATATTTGCTAGAGCCTGTCATAGCTTATATGGTTAATTTCCCTTTCCACTGAGAAGTAAACTTAAGCTATTTCCCAGTCAACCCCTTTCATATATGTTCCAAAACAATTATATAAATAGATGTGACAGGCATGATCTGCAGGGATAAAAGTAAAATCAAGAGCATTCACCCTGATCAGTGGAACCACCTCATTGCAAAAGAACATGAACACGCCCATTTCAAACTCTTAGGTTCTTGTGTGCGGCTATTTACTGTATTTCATGTCCCTCTGCTTCAATAATTCAGCCATTTTATTGCTCTGTTAACTTCAGAGGTTGGTTTCTGGATACAGACAGATAGTAGAAACAATTTCTTTCTCCCTCGTCAACTATTGTCTTTATTCTTCATGTTCACAGGCCCGAAGTAAAATATTTCTAAGAAAATACAGTCTTATTGAAAATCTCAGAAAGGCATTCTTCTGGAGCATGTATTTTATATGGGACATAGTCCAAAGCCTATTTCTTAAAATTCCTTACTTTTGAACCTGTTTTAAGCACATGGTAGAGCGAAAAGTTCCATAATCGCGCCTTAATTTTAACCGCAAATTCAGTACTATAGACATCACAGCTGTTAAGTGCTAAGACAGAGAACTATAGACATCACATGTTCCTTACAGTTTCGGTCGTCTACATTAAAGTTCTTTATGAAGTGATTGCTTATGACAAAAGTGTGCAAAGCACGTACATCGATTCAGTGTCAGAGCGAACACAACATGGAATCATCTCGTGCGGATACGCCCAATATGAATCAGTTGCAATCCATTTCATTTTCGTTTCTTTCATTCATTTCATTCATAGTATTCATATATGAATAAGCCTTCAGCTTCAAAATTACAAAGCAATTCTTGAACGAAGAACAGAAGAATATCCTTTTACAATCGTAATGATAGAAGAATGAATTGCTGCAAAGAAAACATGATACAGCTGCAGCTGGACTTCCAAGGGGTCGTATTAATATTAGTTTCAGCTCATTCAATAACTTTTGAATTGTTTCTTAGATGTAAAGTAGGAAACTACAAATTCTTGCTAAATTAGGTGCTGAGTAAAGTGAGAACTTTGTTGGAATTTATTCCAAAGATTTTCCGCATACAGTGTGTTCATGATGTTATGGGCACAACTTGCCGATCAAAATTAAACAGCTGTTGAACTACTAAGAAGTTTCTAGGCCTGTTGTCTTTTATCCTAGAGTTATTAATTATAGAGACTGTTCTGTTCATTGATATATGGTAGGAATGCTCTTCCGCTTATGAAAGTTAAACAATGACGTCAAAACCTATTATTCTAAAGCCTACCTTGCCAGTCATAGAAAACCACAAGAGAAACAATCATGTGACTTTTGGAAAGTACCCCAGGTCACCAGTTATATTGTTATCAAACACTTGATTCATGTGCACTGATTCTGTGGGGATACCTCTCTGACCTGCAAATAGGATGTGCTCCGACAGATTTGTAGTTAGGTCATGTGATAGTGATAGGAGCTAGAATAACAATAAAGAACTTTCATGTTTCCGAGAAGAGTCTAACAGGAACTGAACACTGTATAGATGTATGGAGAAACACTCTGTGATAGTTCTGACTCATATTACATGCCTATCTGTATCGATAGAATGAGTGTTTTGGGAGCTTGTCGAATTCTAGCCACTTAATGCATGGCAGTGGCCAAGCACAACTTCGAGACACAACTAAACAAAGACAAATGGCTAATAAATTTACATACAAACGTTTTATTAGAATGCCTAATTGTTACTGAGCCTTAATATTCTTAAAGCGTACTGATTTTGACCGTACGATTTCTTAGATTGCTCTTAAATTTCAGCAATTTTGAGCATTATTATTCTTATAGACTATGTTCTCATAACAAGAGTGTGTAAGTAGTGTTGCATTAATCAGCATCTGCTGCCTGGATGAACAATAAATGCGTCAGAATTCTGTCTATAGCTTCTGATTCGATCTATCTTGTGGGTCTAGATACTCTAATTACAAGTAAGCAATGCAGATCCTTTTAAATGGTACCAAGCTTGACGCCCAGTTGTTAAAGTTCCTTATTTTCAGACTTCTTTTTGCAACATTGTAGTACTAAAAGTTTCTTAATAGCTCCTTAGTTTTAACAGCACATTTAGCCGGCACTACAGAGACATGGTTCTATAGACACTAAGATTAATTAAACACAGACCTGAACTAAAATTCCAAATATGAAATCAATAGGTCTAAAAATGCTCCATTTGTGCTCATGACAATGATCCTTGAAAGTATAGAGTTAACTATTGGGTTGGCTTTGCTCTGCCTACTGAACAAAACTTGAGAAGGTCGTTAATACTGAACAACACTTTCTTTAAGGATAATGATTTGGTATAGAATGAACCTGAGTCTAATTTTATGAGGAAATGCGGTATAGGCTGTTTTATGAGAAAGTGATTTGCAAGAAAACAGTACTCGGCAACTTAAAAAATTATGAAAATTCAGTACTGGACTTTGGGGGTCGATGAAAGTTGATAAGTCGTACGCTTTAAAAATTCGACTATGGGGCCGTCCAGAAAGTATGTGCGCTTTGAGGGTCGGTTAGTGGGTAAAGCCAAAAGTGTACTCACGAGTACAGGGTGAGTTGGCTGATAAAGGTTAAAGCGTGCGTACTATGCAATCACTTCAAAAAGTGAGAACTTAATACATGCTTTCCTTATTTTGTGCAAAATGTTACCAAACATGGGCAACATTTTTCATAAAATATCAAAGAAATCGTACGTTCGTACGAAGGTGGATGGGTTTGGTAAGTCAAAAGCTTACTCGCGCGTACAGTGTGGGTGGGTTGGTAAAAAAAATGTGATGATATTGAGCGTAAGTACTTTATGGATGACCCCTATTGACGCAATAGAACAATCGCGTTTACTGAATTTGTATCTATTTATTGTGTTAGCCTTGGTAGTAAAGTTTTTTATTCGTGTAGTGCCTGTCTGTCTATGTAGAACAATACAGTATTATGCACACTCGACATTCTTAATAAGACAGTCTTATTAAAATCATGAAATCATGAAAAAGCCAATAAAGTTTCAGTGCTGGATGAAAAACACCTGGTTAAAAGTAAATGTATAATAAAACATTGTTGCCTTCCATATAGATAATAAGACGCTTTTAGGGAAGACGAATGGCGCCTATTTCAGATAGCATTGGATGTAAAGACAACAGGACTTAAGAAAGACTGAAATGAAAGTGCGAGATAATAATTTCATCTTCTTGCACTTTCACTTTAAGATAGTATTGTACACAACACTAACGTTGCACATACATCACTAAAATTCCCTTGCATTGTGAAACCATTTATACACTTCCTGGAATGATTTCGAGTAAATGAAAGGCGAAGAAAACCGGGTTACAGTAAGCAAAGCCCAAAGAAAGCCTTTGATATAGGCACACTGAAGATGGGAGTAGACGAGAGCAAGTATCCCTCCTGCCTTTTATTGGGAAAGCAGGGATAGCAAAAGTTCCATTTGAAGGGAAAATTAAGCTATTCTACCCATTCTTGACCCTGCCCTGAAAGGTCTTAGCTGAACCTTGGTCATTTCAATTTTATGCTTCTGAAGACAAAAGTGCTGAATTTGCATTTACTGCTCAATTGAAGCTTAAATTTCACGCACTCATAAAAGATAGAGAAGATTTTTAGCCTGAGTTTATAATTGCATTCATAACTACAAGGAATATTATTATTATTATTATTATTATTATTATTATTATTATTATTATTATTATTATTATTATTACAATTATTATTATCCAATCTGAGACTCTTCAATATGCTGTTTCCAGTTGCAAATCCTATCTTCAAGATGGTAGATATACCTGTCGTCATAATTACGTCCTTTTACATCTTGCGAAAACTCTCTCATCAGTAGTCAATAGCACATTATATGCAGATCTTCCCTTTTTTCCATCTCCTTCTTTGATAACTGGTGATTCTCTTCGTCCAGACCTAGTCTTAGTAAGTAATAGTTCATGCGTTTACCTGCTAGAAGTCACTGTTGGCTTTGAATCAAATATACAGATAAATAGTGACCGTAAGGCTACTAAATATCTACCTCTTATTGCTGACCTCCAAAATTCTTATTCTACTGTGAAACTTATAAATCTCTCCATGAGTGCTCTCGGAATACTTGGAACGTCTTCTGAGTCCTTTCCATCAATGCTCACAGACTTAAACTTCGATGATACTACTAAACATAAAATCCTGTTGAAAACAATTAATATTGCTGTACGATGTACTTATTATATCTTTTGTAGACGAAATAAACCTTGGACTAACCCTGATTTAATGGACTATTAGACTTTGACTTTACTACCTAAGTATTACAGTTATTATTGCTATTACTTCAATTTGAGGTTGTTTTTCTTTTTTATTTTTTTTTGTTATAGTAAAAACTTAAGTTGCAGACTTGCCAATTATGCACTGCCTTAATATAGTGAGATGTATGATTGTATACTTAGACTGTATTATTATCTTGAGGTTTCAAAAAAAATTATTTTTCTTTTCTTATATATATATATATATATATATATATATATATATATATATATATATATATATATATATATATATATATATATATCACTTTGTAAGAGAAGTTGTAGTAGAAATAGCTGTTACTCTTTTGTTCTTTTGTGTTGTTTATTTTATTACTATTTTTGTGTTCCTTTTAGCACGTTAGAAATGGCAAATAACCAACAGCCAATTATACACTACTTAGCATTAGAGAGATGTAAGATTAAATAGTAAGATATGTTCAATTACATAAGTTACAAAAAAGTGATAAATTTGTAAATGATGACGATTATAATGCATAGAGTATCTTCTTGTCTTATATTGTTTTCTGCGTCCCTGTTTACTTACTTCTAAGGATCACCCCAAAATAATAAACGAGGAGCTACTCTCCTGTTCACAGTCTCATTAGTACTTCAAAGGAGCAGATTTTTCTATGGATTCATGGTTCGCAGCTGATTCATGTCCATCTGAGTTCGCAGGTAGATTCAAATCTGGAAGGATCCAAAACAACCTGGAATGTGAAGTCATGAATGTTTTTAAGGGTGACACTTCACAAATATACTGCTATGCTAGATCATTTTATTTACATATAATCCACAAAGCAAATGCCGGTTATTGTAATGATATCAAAATAGTCCAAAAACCCACAAGACTATAACAGAATTGTGGGATAAATCTAAAAGGTTCCCGTCGAAATATGTTTATAAGCAGGAATTTTAAGTCAAAGAGGTTCCTCGTAATGCAGTGAAAAGAGGAACTGGTTTATACAAATAAACTAGGATTAACTGTAGGGAAAACTTAACTTTAACCAGTAGCAGTAACCCAACTCTCTTTGTGATGCTATCGCTTTAGTCTTTTATTGGGAGAGGCGAAATTCGGTGTCATGGACGGATTTAGTACAATAAGCTGGTAAAATATGTATACATGAAATATCCATTCATAGGTAAGGTTAGGCCCTGGACAAATGAATTTAACATGTCACTGAACAGGAAACTGGACTGCATTCATAATGTTCAGCGGAAAGTGGCCAAATGAACTGAACAACACACTGAACATTTTGTAGAAGCCCTTTTGTGCGGGATTATCGAACAGCGTCGACCTCATCGCTGTATCTTAGAGCAAATATTGAAACACCAATAAAAGTTTTAAAATGGAGGTATAGAAGACTTGAGAAGTGATGGCAATCCTAGTAATTTCATACATTGCCTATAGGTCCATTTTTAACTATGAAATACTACAGAACATGGGTCTTCTTTGCTATGCGCATGCGCACAAGAGAACTTAGTAGTGCGCCTGTTCAATTGAGTTTTCAAATGAACTGAGCATGCATGTGAGAGAATTTTGTCCACCCTACATTTTTGGCACAGATCAAACCATTGATGGATCAAAATTCATTGCACAATCTTGAGTTACTGAACAAGGTGGCAAAATGAATTGGATTTGCTCACTGAATTTGTTGCTCAGTGAAATTTTCAGGTCATTTATACAGGACCTTAGTCTATATGCTCAATTAGGAGCTATCTGTAATACTCAGAAATTGAATAAATTAGGATAATTTATGTAGTCACAGGATTTTGTAAAGACAATGATTTCAAGCATACTTAATAGTTAGTTGATTGATTACAATGATTGACAATAGTCGTTTCTCTCATATCGGCCTGGCTACAACATTATACTATCCAATATGCCCTGTGCTTTGTGGTTGGGTCCAGACTTCTTGTGGCGATTCATATTTTTACGAAAAATATTAAAAATTTTGAAACAGGGCATAAGCTAGTCAGTTATTGACTTTAAATTTGCATTTTTGACGGCTTTTTGCTTTTCACTAGCGGCAATGTTAAAAACTGCCTTGACGGATTTCAAGCAGAAAATAACTCAAGGGTTGCACCTTCCTAAGGGTGTTATGAGTGCATACTGAAATTACTTCTTAACATCCTCCCTGCCCTACGGTTTATGAGCTAGACTCTAGCCCATAAACCGTAGGGCAGGGAAGATGTTAAGAGGTAATTTCAGTAATGCTTAATAATTTTATCTAGTAGATAAAGGTCCCATTTACATGATATCAGATTCATTCGAACCCGATATGTTTTCATACCATATTGTGGCCATCCGTTAACACGAAGACGAAGTTGATGATGAATACAGTATGATGCTAATATGCTTTTGCATACGGTATGAACTGAATACGGTATCGCGTAAACGCCCCAATCCGATATGATTATACGCGTGATCGGTAGTGAGGCTGTTCTTTCTACTATCTCTACTGGCCTCACATTCGATCCAGTATGAAATCATATTGGATTGGGGTGTTTATACGATACCGTATTCATTTCATACCGTATTCATAAGCGTATTCACATCATACCGTATTCATCATCATCTTCGTGCAAATGGAAGGCCGATACGGTATGAAAACATATCGGATGCAAATGAATCCGATACCGTTTAAACGGGGTCAAATTTGTTCACATTTCACATTGATGTTAGAAGTATCAGAAGTGAGAAGTTAAAAGTGAGATGTTCTAAGTGTTAGAAGTGAGATGTTAGAAGTCCTTTTTCTGTATTTATAATTTAACCGAAAGCAGCACTGCGTGCAAGAATTATCGAGACACTGCTTAGTTCACACGCATGTTTTGTAGTGAGAACTGAGTTAGCATGATGATTCATCCTAAGCCACTGACCATACAACAGCTGTTAAATACGCCAGAGCCATGCGTACACAAACTAACATGGGTCCGCAACAGGGTAGAACCAGCCCGGCTTAGCAGCAGTCTCGGTTACACATAGGCAAAGAGATTCTGTAGTGTATAGGCATTCTGGCCTGGATACGTTGATCAAAACAAAACTAAGGTGTGAGCGAACAACCAACACATGGCTGACCGCTTTATTTGCTTCCTTTATTGCTGAAATGCTCTTCTGAAGCCAATCTCATCCCTCAGTTTCTATACCATATACTCAAAGATGGGTTCTTCCTGGTGCATGAGGTTGCTACTGATAGTTCCTTCTGTCCATTCCCCAGTAATCCCAAAGCTTCATTTTCTTCCAAATAAATTAGCTCATCTGTTAATCAAATTACGCGATTGCGGACGAAAAGTCATGCCATTACTCAGAAATTAACTTTCGAATTTGAAGTTCCCGATTTCAACATTGCACTTGCAACTTTCAATATTGAAGTTTCTAAATCGTTTTCAAGTACAACGTTCGATTTTAAGTTTCAACTTTCGAGATATTAAAGTCAACTTTCGAAATAGTAGTCTCACTTTTAGAAATTGCAGTTTCAACTACACGTCATTTTTTATAAGAAAAAAGATTTTAAGAAAATGAGGCTGAAATGGCCAAAATCTTAAGAAAATCCTAAGAAAATCACAAGGCTCAAGTTCAAGAAAATGCTAAGAAAATCACAGTTCATCTTCTTTACTTGCAAGAAATTGATATTGGCTCATTTTTGCAAACTCTCGTACAAAGATCGAGACTTATGGTCGCCCAACAAATACAGAGTAGCCTGTTTCAGCTATTTTATTCCTGAAAAAGTTAAGAAAATCTTCAGAAAATCTCAGCCTCACATTTTTGAAAAGTTAAGAAAATTGAGCCTCAGGAACAAAAGTGTTTTTCTTATAAAAAAGACGTGTATCCGAATTGAAATCTGAGCCTCATTTCCACGTGCAGTATAGAGCAGAACTCTAATCTTCCGAAATCTACTTCTCAACTTTCAGAATCAAAATCTTAATCTTGTTTTGATGCGCCATGTTTTCAAGCATCACTAACCACCGCAGTGCTTCTCTATCATGAAAACGAGGTCGACACTTCAATTGTGAAAGGTGAGCATTGTGGTAAATCGACTTCAAAAGATCAATTTTAAGATTTCATATGAAGAGTAAGGCTCATGTGGTATGTTTGGGCGGTAATTGCGCATCATAATTAATGTGTTCATGCATGTTTGTGTATGTTTGCTTATGTGGTCTTCTATTTACTCCGTGTGCATGGAGAAAAAACTCGCCCAAGTTCCCGATAGATGTGTGTTTACATTACACTTTCGCAAAACTAACCCTGGCTTCACCTTAGTTCTAACCTTGGCGGCAACCCAGGCTACTTTGTGTACGGTAAACAGTAATTTAGAACAATGGCTTTCAGTGGAAGCTTGATTCAGGTCCAAGTAACTGTATTAAGAAAATAGCAGTTTACAATGAAAGGAAGCTCCGAGAAATACACTGCAAAAACAGCATCATAAGGCATATACAAGTTACTATAAGAAAGTTTGGCACAATGCTGAAGCTTTTTCATGATTTCATGGCTAAAATATCCCATACATTTTCCTAACAAGACTGTTTCACGTCGTGTACCACTACAATACCACAAAAAGCAGACAAACACTTATCATGCTTAGCACTGGATTGCATAGAAAAACACAGGGAAGTTATTCAAATTAAGCAGTTTCTATTGTAGGCTTCAGTGAAAATCGGGATTTTAAGTGTATACGACCATATAGACTCTCTTGGGTCTCAGAAGTCTGGCACTGAACTTCCTTAACCTTTTACCAGTCGAGTACTGAGTACATATAACCGACTCTTATGAAAACCGTGTAATCTATCAAAAACTCTACCATCCAGCGAAAAAATCTCGGCCTGATGCATACCTGCCCTGATGTGAATTCCAAGGGTGCATTCATTCAAGTCTGGAATTTAGATAAGGCTGATTTATCCTGTAAAGTAACGTAGACATATAAGATAGCACAGTTGTTTCAAAATGATTTTGATGAGCTTATGTTTTGTGATTATAGCATGTCAAATAATGTACATTCCAGTTAATGCCGGACAAGTATTTCATTCTATTTGTCTCAAACAGACGTGGTAAAGAATTTGATAATTATTAATATGCTTACGTGTAGAAAAATTATGCCAACAGTAGGTGTTTTAGAGTACAGATAAAAACGGCCTTGACATATGATTGGAGATTAAGGCTAGGGGTCAAACCTGATTGTTTCCGTAAGGGATGCGAAACATACGATGTCCGAGAGCAAATGGATATGGCTTACTACAGTAAAGGACATTTCATGCTCGAAAAAGCAGAAGACATGTCAAAAGGATGGGGGCAAGACTGTGAAGCACTGACTTCTGCTCAATATCTATGAACTTTATAATACGCTGATGCAAGAAAACAAGAATGAAAGAACAACATAAATCAACTTCTCGAGAATTTCTCCAGCGGCTAACGAGTAGCTAAACAAATTTCCTGACAAAATGCACTTTTTAATGATTAGGAGTACTGAACCACTATTCCTTTCTCAGCAGTTTCTCCCCCTGGTAAAGGACCTTATAGTCAATAAGACAAAGACAGAATTGACTTTGCATTAATCTAAAGTTGATAATCCCTTGGAAATCTGTTAACTAATACCATAAAATATAATGAAAAGAAGAATAGGGAATTTCCGGTAAAATTCTTTAACAGACAAACAGTCTTCCATGTTCTTATACAGACTGAGTCTCCCAAGGTAGAAAGATCCGATTCTCCGTAACTGACTACATGAAGTACCGCCACAAAGTAGGAGTTCTGGTATGGATACCCTTGATCACATCATATGATAGATGTGTATACGTCACAGAATTGTGATCCAATTTGTGTAGTATGTACGCAATTGAATTATCATGTACTGAGTTGACTGCATTTCATGCCCGTAGCCAGCGTGGTTTTGTTAGGGAGGGGGGCACGGTTGATCTGAGTTTAGATAGCATCAATCAGTATCCAAATGGTTGGTATCCAAATCATGGAATTACATTAGTTGAGTTCCATTCGGACAAATGATGCAAAAGGATGCAAGATAGATAAAGATTGCGTCCTTTACTTTAAAGGGGGGGCACCAATTATCTTTTAGAACTCAAAAGGGGGTCTTGTCCCGCTAGTCCACCCCTGGCTACGGGCCTGCTGCATTCCTAGTGCTATAGTACTCATACTTTGCTATTTCTTTCCAAAGGAGCTGTAGCGTGTCGAAGAACTTTTTGGTGGGATCTTAGCAACGAAAATTCACCGATAAGTCTGCACAAGCTTTGATCGCTATAATATTCCGTATTCTCGCGGATATATTGTTGTAGAAGTTTGAGACATAAACATAAACAAGTATTTAGCATATCACTCTCAACTACTAACTTCCTAAGTCACATGTCTTTTGGGCTACCTATTAGGGGGTCTGGTACCCACTCTATTACAATCGCTATGGTAGCCTTTGTCAACGTGTCAAAAAGTTACCGACAAGCAATAACATACTGATTGTATCTCCAAAGTTGGAGTGCCCCACTATTCAATGCATCATACTTCAAAATATCTCTTTCTCTGAGTACGTGTCATAATGTACATATATATGGCAATCAATGGTGTAACGTACGGTGTGCCCCCCCCCCCCTCCTAAACACGGAACTAAGGAATTCAAAAACATTGGGCCCTGAAAGGCCCCACGAATCCTAGTGAATACGTTTGAGTACGTTTCATCACTTTTTTTCATGTTGCTTGTTACCCAATCCTTCAAACATGTTTTGTCATTTATTATTTGCTACACGTTACAGAAGAGAACATATTCGAATTTTGGCACTATCTGTAGAAGGTGTAAGAAAACATTCGATATTAAATCTAATGGAAACCCGAAGGAAATCTAAACACAGCGATATAAAATACTTACAGTTGAATAAAAGGATTACGAAGAAATGCAATGAAGCAACAGAATCATTTCTTAATAATCAGTGTAAGGAATTTGAAAGCAAATGGAACAAGAACTTGACATTTGTGCATTAGAAGATCACAGTGGCTACAGGCAAACCATTGTATAATAGGAGTATGTTCATCAAGGCGAAAGGCGGCTCGATAATAATGGGAAAAGGAGGAATCCTTGATAGGTGGTCAGAATATATAAAGGCATTATTTGAAGATGAACGGGGAAGTAAACCAGTTAGCAAGAAAAATTTTGAAGGCCCAACTATTCTTAGGGCAGAAGTACAGAAGACAATTAACATTATGAAGAGAGGAAAAGCAGTGGACCCCAATAATATATCAATAGAAATGATTGAAAGCCTTGAAGATTTAGGAATAGACATGGTAACCCTACTACTGTATGAAGTACTTTTAAAAATCCTAACATTGCGCATAACTAATAAGCTTAGACCTGAAATCGCAGAAGAACAGAATGGATTTGTAGAGGATAAAGGCACAAGAAATCCAATATTTTGCCTTAGTGCATTGCTAGAACGATCAAGTCCAAAGAAACCTTTACTGAAAAGTGCATTCAGAAAGATGTATCCATTACTTACAAATAAGGATATTAGCTGGAAGCAAAATCACGTGTGATACAGTCCTATGTGTGGTTAACACATTTGTATGGATCGGAATGCTGGACACATACAACAGACCTGCAGAATAAATTAGAAGCTGCAGAGATGTGGTTCTGGAGACGAAGTTTGAAGGTATCCTGGACGCATAAAGTCAGCAATAAGGTTATATTAACGAGAGCAAAAGCCAAAAGAACATTGATAGAACAAATCGGAAAAGGTAGCTGTAGTTTTAAGGATATTTGTGCAGAAAGAAAGGTTTAGAACATCAACTACTGACAAGAAGAATTGAAGATAAAAGAGACAGGGGAAGGCAACGAATAACATGCTTGGGTAGTTTGAAGCTGCTGACTAATGAGAAGAACGCTGGAACTTTAATTCAAAAGGCTGATGACAGGTAAAATTGGAAGACACTAATCGTCAATGTCTGTAATCAGATACGACACAAAAATTGATTAACTGATTCATAAGTATTCATACAAAATGATGTTGTTTTATTTGATATTCTGCAATTTGAAACCAAATAGAATTAAGTGTAGGCTTTGTTGTTGTAATTTATTTCCTTCGGTTTTTCGAAAAAATAGTCAGTGAGCACTTAGGTTCTAAAATATGACTGATATAAGTATAAGGGCCCTCGACTATCACAACGTTGCACCACTGAATGCAATTGTTTTTAATTCATTATAGATGTTGATCTTTGTGAAGAGGAAGAGCTTGCCATACAAGTGTATGGTTGTGCAACTACAGTTGTAGATATTTCTCAATGACCTGGATGTCTACTTGATCCCTGGTTTGGTCTGACATGCACGTTTGAGTTCTAATCTAATAAGGAAGTGCGAAAAGCAAAGCCTATGGCCTACTGTCAAAAGTGTGAAACCAGAAAGGCGAATTATTTATGTTCTTCCCTGTACACAATGTCAAATGGACTTTTCTCCCTTACTTCCAACATCATTCTTAATTATCTTTCACCTGATACCATACTATATGTATTATATTGCAGCTCTGAATTCTGGGATATCACTATTTCACTGAACAGACGTCAGGGGATCTATACCATACAAATTACGCGCTTTTCTCGATATCAAAGTATATCTCGCCGATGTGAGAATAATCAATAGGAATAGGGTTCAAAGGTTTGGCATGCACAAGCATCAAGTCCTGCAAGACGAACTCCTACAATTTCTACCACTGATTTTGAAGAGTGAAATCAAACACGATCGAAGCAAATTCGACATTTCATCTGGGCAACGGGTGTATTTTAGATATTAAATGAATAGTTGGGGCTTTATAACAGGAACATGACGACGTGGAGCTTGGAGTGTCACTTGCCCAACTTGTACAAACAACGTCAGTAACTTTTTGCTTCGTCAGTGAAAGTTGGCAAAAGGAAATTCCTATTTTTTGGTAACTATGGTATTTTTTTCAAATATGTGGAGCATAGTTTATTCGCAACACTCCCTAACTCGAAGCGTTTGTCACTCGATTTGTATACATCCCAAGCACATTAAAAGTGGATTCTCCAACAAGAGCCGTTTAGAGGTAGTCTCCTATGGAATACTCTAGATGATGAAATTAAGAGAGCTGGTTTTCCTCTTATTCTGGCTTAAATCCCAATGTAATTGGCGTCGCCAGTGCGGATCTTCCTCCTCAACTCGCCTCTGTCCCATGCCTCACTTTCACTGATTCCTCTCTCTTTCATGTCTTCCTTTATACAGTCTTCCCATATTCTTCTTGGCCTACCTCTCTTCTTCTTTCTTCCCACCTGCATTCCTCTTATCCGCTTACCCATATATTCATCATCTCTTCTCACTACATATCCAAGCCAGCGCAATTGAGTTTCTTTCATATTTTCTGTGATGTCACCTACTTTCACAATCCTTCTTATTTCTTTATTCATAATCCTGTCTAATAAAGAGAGCTGGTACTTGGCAAAATTAAAACAAATGGGTTTCAAATCGGGATGGCAAATCATTGTATTAAAATTTTACATCTACTTTTCTAATGGTTGGTTTTAATTAGTTTGTACTACTTATATAAACTAACGAACTTTGAAAATCATAATGATTATAATTATGAGAGCCTCTTTTTCGGTTAAGCCTGGGCAGCGACATGTAGGAAACTGCACTGGAAATCGAATGAGTAAACAAGTAAACAAATCGTACGTAAGACAGAACAGTCAACAATTTGTGATCAGATTGTACTATTGATCTGAAAGTACGAAATTTAGCTTCTTGAATGAAATGTTGACTGAGGTGCTGGATGTCGCGGTCAAACTCCTCTAACATTTTGAAGACAAGATTTTGACTTTTTTTATCTTGACCAAGCTAAACGTCACTTGCAAATGTTGTGCGACTGCAACCCAACACGATTGATAAACCGCGTCCAGCACTTAATTCAACGTTTATTTTCAGAGTGTTGATTTTAATTTTGGGTGTGGTTAATAGGGGATGAAGTACAGCACATAAAAAGCAATATACCAATGAGGTAATTCATGCGCTGAATCAAACTGATTCAAACAGACACTCGAATGCCCAGGGACTCCCCTAAAGGAACCAAATGCCCAGGGCCACAACCAAACGATTACCTTCGAGGGCTTTATGCACAATGCGCGTCTGATTTGAATTAATCGGTGACGCTCATTGGGGTGACGTAAAACCATCAAGCAAGTTCCTTTATGGGTCTATGTGGTTTCAATCAACGTTATCTTCCGGCTCTTTTATTGTATAAAATAGAGAGTGGCAAAATCATACAGGTACATCTCATTGTGACTCTTTGCTATAACTCAAATCTCAAGTTCTGTTTGAGTATAGTAGTAAAGAGTCATAATGGCAGCAGTAAAGGTTCTTTTGATAGCAGTTTTTTTTATTCTTGGTGTATCATTTGAAGGAAGTGATGCTAAGGAGGTAAGTGCTTTTTTCTTTGTCCTTTTAAATAGCTCTTGCATTCTGTGTGCACCAGGGTATTTTGTAGCATACTAACTACTGGGCAATGTCCATTGTAAACCCAGTGCTTTCATACATAGCTGCCAGCAAAATCAAAGAATTTTCTCAGTATTTGGACCCGCTAAAAATCTTTTTTAAGGAAAGAGTGATACTCTTTAGGGAAATTGTGGCATCATATGAAAAGATGCATTTCATCACTTCAAATGAGTGTTCCCCCTTCATATTAACCCAGCCAATTGCCTCGTTTTAGTGACACATACATCTATTTCGGTTAAAATGTCCTTGCAGATCTGTACCTTGCAATTGCTCAGCAAAGAACAGTCAGATGAGAGCCTAGAAGTGAATGAAAAACAACACACTGACAACTTAGAGTACAAAACTATATTGTATCCGCAGTGGGTTTGCAGCGAAGGCAATGAAACCTCGAGTGCCATTGACACAGGTATGTATTTACGGCTTGTATTTATTCTTTCGAAAACATACTTTTATGGATCTATAGCAAAGATCTTATACTAAAAGTAAAGATCAATTATATATGTGATTCCGTACATATGGGAATCCTTTTAAGAGGGAACACTGCCTGCAACATGAATACGGCAGCGTGTTCCTTTCCCTACCATGAAATTGCATGAAAAACTGAAGAGAACCGTTGAACTACACGTTGTTTTTAAGGAAATGCTCTGTAAAGAACCTACTTAAAGAATGTTTTGTAAAGGCAACAGGACTTAAAGAATGCTAAAATTATCTAAGGAACTTTACTAAGAAAGCCAGCTCTGAAAAGATGGGGGGGGGTGGGGGCAGTAGTGAATTGGTAGCTAATATGAAACAGATTCAAGATGAACGATAATTATTCTTCGTTTGGTTTGCATTTACTGTCAATAGTGCCGCTATACCCGAGTTTGTCTGTTTCCACCCCGACCGCAACACAGTATGAAGGTTTGAAGGCCATAATGAGCAGGCATCTGAATTTTTAACAACCTAGGTGCCTAGTTAGATGTTAAATGTTATTATATGAATATTAGTGCAAGTCGTTATAAAGAGTTGTACCTTTAGCAATGATTTAACAGAGCTAGCGTGAGCTGAATAGATTCTTCGCACCGAATATTTCCATGTCTCAATCATCTTCTTAACATAGTGTAATGAAAATCATCTTCTTGACACAGAGTGCAGTGAATATCAGATATGACTCAATTTGTGTTTATGTTGACTTCTATAGTGAGCAATGAACTGGACGACGAAGAGCCAAAGAAGAGGGTACGGAGAGGATGGGGCAGCAGGAGAAGGAGCTCAAGAAGATCGTCATCAAGAAGGACATCAAGTGGTTGGGGAAGTAGGAGACGAACAATAAGTAGCTCTAGAAGGAGAACTATTGGTTCGAGTCTAAGAAGGAGATCTATTGGTTCGAGTCTAAGAAGGAGGTCTATTGGTTCGAGTCTAAGAAGGAGGTCTATTGGTTCGAGTCTAAGAAGGAGGTCTATTGGTTCGAGTCTAAGAAGGAGGTCTATTGGTTCGAGTCTAAGAAGGAGATCTATTGGTTCGAGTCTAAGAAGAAGATCTATTGGTTCCAGTCTAAGAAGGAGATCTATTGGCTCGAGTCTAAGAAGGAGATCTATTGGCTCGAGTCTAAGAAGGAGATCTATTGGCTCGAGTCTAAGAAGGAGATCTATTGGATCGAGTCTTAGAAGGAGAACTATTGACTCGAGTCTAAGAAGAAGATCTATTGGGGCAAGTTTAAGAAGAAGATCTATTGGTTCGAGTCTAAGAAGGAGAACTATTGGTTCGAGTCTAAGAAGAAGATCTATTGGTGCGAGTTTAAGAAGAAGATCTATTGGTGCGAGTTTAAGAAGAAGATCTATTGGTGCGAATTTAAGAAGAAGATCTATTGGTGCGAGTTTAAGAAGAAGATCTATCGCTTCGAGTCTGAGAAGGAGATCTCTAAGCCCAGGATTGAGAAGAACAAATTTTGGTAGTAGACGAAGGGTCACGGTTTCACGACTTTGGAGAAGAAATGTACATTCAAGCGCAAGAAGGGCATTGACAAGGACAGGTAAGAACTATGAGGATAATGTAACTAGGCTTATTATGCAGATTGAGAGGTATAACAGGAGTATTAATGGTACCTAAAGTTCGATTCATCAGTTGAAAGGAAGTTATTCTCGTTTTTTGAGTAAACACTTTGTTTCCTGTATACGCTACTTACTTTCACACACACACGCACACATATCTAATACAAATTCCAAATTGCTACCTAGTTGGTAACTCAATGCCGTACTTCAAAAGATCTTTTATATCAGTTCGTTATACAGATTGACAACTAAATGCTTTGTACCTTTCCTAGCCACAAAGAAAAAGGCGAGCACTAAGACTGTACCAAAGCAAAAGTCACTTTGGGACAAAGTGCACAATACGTTGGATGTTGCAGGAATGGTACCAGGGCTTGGCAATGTAGCTGATGGAGTTAATGCAGGATTACATGCAGCCCGTGGCAACTGGAAAGATGCTGCATTGTCAGCTGCAGCAATGGTTCCTGGTGCTGGACAGGCAGTCACTGCAGGAAAACTAGCAAAGAAATCCAAAAATCTTCAAGAATTTGTCAGTAAATCAGTCATTGATAGATACCCACACAAAAGCAAGAAAGGGAAATATGAGAGTACAAGGAGAACCCATGAATCATATGACGTCGCGAAAAAGGTTTTCGAGAAGGAGACTGGTAAGAAGCCAGATGATATCGGTGTATCACATTCCAAGACAAAGGATGGCAAGTACCATTTGACTGTGAGGGACAAGAGTAAGTACACGAAAGAAGCAACAATGGATAATCAAGGATATTAAAACTGGTGATGTAGTTAAGATAAGGTGTCAGGGTGGGCATTGTAAAAACCCATGATACTTTTCAAGCAAACGTTCAATGCATATAACTTGATACAATTTGTATTGCATTACAGTGAGATGCTGTGTAACAATTGTTTGAAACTGTTATATTCCTTTACTTCTTCCTAGCCTATGCATTTACGGTGACCCACAAGTGAACAGGAATTCAAATCGGTGACACCAAATACGAATTCATCAAGCCAAGTTCAAATCATTGGTTGAAAGTACCAATGATTGTAAACAAGTTGAAACCCGTTACACCAAATTCAACTTAGTCGCACCAAATTCAATTCTGTTACACATGATTCAAGTCCCTCACACCATATTCAAATTATTCACGCCAATTGGAAGTTCTTCAATTATCTTTCTTTGATATTGCAAATAACTTGGTCGGTATTACTTTTAGCTAACATAATCATTTTCTTGTGTTCTGAACACTGCTGTTTGTAAGATGATGAGCATAAGTTCAAGGAAACAACGGAAGAACAAATCTAAGTCATAGAATTAATTAGAAGTTATAAAGAATTCGAAGAGTAGAAAGTTAGAGCAAGAGTGAAACAAGAATTGGATAGAGCTGCGTGTCTGTTCTTGCTTCACTCTTGCTCTAACTTTCTTCACAGTGCGTAAGCTCATTTCAATATGGCAGTATTTTCCCAGATACGTAAGAGTATTTTTTTTGTAAGTAATGTCAGGGAAAGGCCAATAGAGCCTATAATAAAGCCCTGACAAAGAAAGAAAGAGAAAGGAAAGTTAATTAAATTAGTTTATATTTCTCTTGATATTCACATCTTCAAAATAGTATGTCCTACTAACAATCGCCTCCATATTCAATGCAACTCCTCGTGAGGATGTAAAATCTATCATCTGACTGTCAGCTACTTCCACATCCATCACACGTCATAAGTACAGGCAACCTTCTTCATCCTCCTCTTCAGGCATGCTTCCGTTGCTTCCCTGAATGTATCCATTTGTAGCATAACACTTTATTTGAGGTTGTTACGAACGTGAACTTACTGAATTTGAATTTGTGTCACGAAATTCAATTTGGCCGCGGGTTTGAGTTTGTGTGCACTTGTGGGCACCCTATATATTATACTGCACTTGCTTCACAGAAAAGTCGCTATCTCAAAATTAATTTACATATATTGATGCTTTGGAACAAAGCTAGGATACAAAGCAACAGAGGTGTGCAATGGTTGCAAAATTCTTCTTCCTAAAACATTTGTCGCACCTTGAAACGATAGTCCCTAAAAATGACATTAAATCCAATGAGATCCTTGTACATTTATATGGTATTCTTGTTGCTGCATTAACAATTGATGTTTCCTTTTCTCACTCACTTTCATATAATGAAGGAGGCCTATCAGTATGTAAATTTGGGACCCAAGCATCTGTCATTCTGTCCCTGGTAAAAAATGGTATTCATATCTAGAAGCTTTTACCAGGTTAGATTTTTCTCTAAATTAGAAATATAAATGAAATGCCTTCGTCGCATTGTATTGGTATCGCATGCACAAACATTGCGTGATATTAAAGATGGGTCCTCTAACAATCTATGTTTACTGCACAATATACTATCACTGCCAAAAGTCTTGGAACACTTGCATTACTTTTTGACTCAGAAAGCAAAACGCCCTCTCCCCCCTCAGAACAATGTTAAGTTAATCAGGGATTACTCGCAGCAGACACATCGATTTGCTCTCAAATAGCGCTCTAGCAACTAAGCTTTTACCTCAATATTGTTTTAAGGGGGAGGGGATCAGTAGCTGTCAAGTTTGACCGGAAATTCACTATTGTTAAATTAACTTCAATATTCAATAGGTGTTGCAAGGGCTTTTGGCAGTGACTGTTTGTTTTCCGCAGACAAAAGTTAAGGAAGATTAATGAATGAACGAATAAGTGAATGAATGAATGAATAAGTGAATGAATGAATAAGTGAATGAATGAATGGATAGATAAATGAATGAATGAACGAATAAATGAATGAATAAAGTTGCATGGTAGCAAACGCAAACAGGTTTACTTTACTGGCAGTTTGGATCAATTTTGCATTCAAGTAGATGTGTCACAATTCAACAGCTGGATTCAATCTCATACACGTTTTTTTTATAAGAATAAGAATTTTTTATAAGAATTTTTTTATAAGAGATTTCCTTAACTTTTGCAGGAATAGGCTGGCTGAAATACGTTACTCTGTATTTGTTAGGCCACCATATCACAACACCAGTGATGTGGTCCCAATACGATATCGTTTCAGGTCTCTCCGTAACTATTTTAGCAGGTGCCTGACCGATCGCGCGGCTCGCGGCAAATTTAGCATCAAGGCACGCGATTTTCTTACCATTTTCTTGAACATGAACTTTGTGATTTTCTTAGGTTTTTCTTAAGGTTTTGGCCAGTTGAGCCTCATTTGCTTATGAAACTTTTTTCATATAAAAAACGCGTATTGTAATTATTCTAGTAACCCTCAAGAAGTTATCCACAATTTCAGAGTCGCAAAGTTGAAAATGAGGCTTAAGTCCCAAGGAGGACTAATTTTGATATACCTTATCTTACAATATCCCCTCTTGGAATGAGTTATATTGTCATATAAAAGTTTGACTTCATATTCCGCATTTGGATTAGTACATATGCTAAATTTTGGGAGGGAATGAGGCACTCATTCATTTCATGTCAAAAATACTGAAATAGCTGCCAATATATTTCTGTATCATGAAAAGATTTGGTTTGCGGGAGAAACGTAGCTGATGCGTGAGGACGCCTCAGATCAGTGGGGGCTTGTCCATTGGAGATAGTGGCACTAAACCCCACCAAGGACTTTCGAGAATACACTTTTAACAGACTTTCAACTTCATCTTTTAAAATAATCTCTTCTAACATTGCTGTTCGTTTTCATCTCTACTGTTTTGCCGTTGCCCAACACCCATGACATCGGTTGCTTCTCGTAGCTTTCTTGGTAACCGGGACAATTCTCTCTAGGAAGCATATAAACAACAACACAAACAACAACACATAAGTCTACGTGAGAGAGAGGGACAGGTTGAGCTGGCATAACGTCAACGCCTTACTTCATGACCTCTACAACCGTAAGTCTTACAAACAAACGTTTTGTGTGTTTTCATTTTCGGCTGTCTATAAGGAGAGGAAGGCTAGACTAACAGTGGTATATTTGTTTGAGCATAAACAAAGCCACAACTTGCGTCAGTGATAGTTTTGAATCGTCGAAAAGTCAAAGCCTATTGTTCACCTGTATTCCATCACAATCAAGTTGTTGATTATAATCACCCTACTCTTACAGAGACCGTTCAATTTTTGACTTTGGTAATGCCGAGGAAATTCCCATAATCAGTCAACGTAAACTAAAACACAAAGCTAGAAGCTTATAAAGGTCTATTGTTTGGTGTTCTTGGAACAACCTCCTTTATTTTACTTTCTGTGACGTAACCAGCTCTACCAGATATTAAGTACACGAGCCGCCACTGATATTCCGTGGAAGTGCTGAGTATCTAACAGCAGTTTTGGAGTGTGGCATAGGAAATACAGAAGTGTGGTCAACTTTTTCTAATTTTGATATTTTGAAGCTTCTTCAATCTTGTTTGACCATCATGCCTTATGAAAACCTTTCGTAGTACATAATGGTATACAATAGAACAAAGTTCAGTATCAAAGAATGTAAGGGACAAGCCATTAGCAAAATACCTGGGGTATCACTTTTTCAGACTTGCAAGCAATTTTTCCTCTGTTTTCCAGGCTAACAAATTTTTAATGATTCATTCCGTTGCGGAAACAAATTTTTTGTCTTCAAATTTAAATGAATTGAAACTTGCATCACATGCATCTTTGCATCACAAGTAGATGTAGAAAGAACGACGACTTTGAATTTGAATGAGGCTCTGCTGAATGCAAACTTCCATGAAACACTACATGAAAACTTCATTTATCAACAAACGCTTGGCTTAATAGCTATGCACATATATACATTAAGTTTGTTTTGAGTATCGCTGACGACTGCATTCTGTCACTCACAGTCAACTTTTCTATCGGGAATCAAAAATCCTTACCAACTCTGCTGGTACAGGTGACAATATGCTTTGTTTAATATCTTTCCCACTCTCAGCTAACGTGTGAATACTTTATTTATTTTTTATGATAGACTAATATAAAGTAGCAGTTGTGACAGTAATGTTGAATATTGATTTCTATAAAAAATACATGTAGCAGAAGGTTTGTCTGTAAAGAAACGTTGGTACATAACAAACATGCGCGACACAGTTTACATTAAATTGCCCTTTTGAACTGGATATTCATATCTGAACCTGAGGCTATCTCCTTGCATAATTCCTATGATATTATCTTCCTCTTTGGATGAAATCTTCCGTTTATCCTTTTAAAAGAAAACCGTTGTGTTCCTGTTGCATTAGATAAATTGTTCCACAGTCCGCAGCTTCAACTAAGGTTCGGGAATTCTCTGTGAAGAAAGGTGATGGCGTTGAGCTTTGGAGTAACACTGCTTTCACTTGCAGTTTTGCTGTTTGGTATATCTATTGAGATAAGCAATGCCAAGGAGGTAAGTGAATCATTCTAGGCGGAAAATGCAAAGTTGTTTGAGTTCATTATTTCTGTATGATGTCATGTATATTTGTTTTCTATCTCCTTTGAATTGAAGTTTTAAACACTTTTCTGCTTTGAAATTTGCAGAACTGGAACACTTTTCATTAAGAGTACTATGATAGTTAAACTGTGAGGTTATTCAACCTATGAAACATAAATTGGAAAGGGTGGCAGTTTTAGGAGCACCCGAGGAAAATGCCCTCTACAGTAGATTTGTCAGCATATATGCATACAATAGGACGACTCTGGTAACTAATTTATTGATAGCAGTGAAATTTATTTGAAAAAAGTTGGAAAGTACCACCAATGCACCACTCTCCCTAAATATGGGCAAAACTCCGCCACTGAATGGGATGAATATGCATGAAGCCCGCAAGTAACTAACAGAACAGGTATTTCTTCTCCATCTCTTTAGAGCCATCTAGAAAGTGAATGTGCTTAGAGGGTCGATCGGGTGGTAAGAAACCGAGCAGTTGAAATTTATTATTCTCAAAGTCATAAGAATTATTCCCTCGTATGGCATAGTGTCGCAGAGTGGACAGTTAGGACTAGTCCTATAGTGAGATAGAAATCTATGAGTTGCTTACCTAAGTAATGCAACGACGAATCATCCTCATTTTTATCAGCATGATATCATTTTCGCTTGTAAACGCTGCACATTCGTAGCTGGAAGAGTGTTTTTCGTCAAAATTTCCCTCCCATGGCAAGGCTAGGCCCATTTTACATGCTGATTGGTCCATTAGGTTGGGAGAAAATAGACCTGACAGGGCTATCAAACATCTGGCGGATATGCTATCGAAGAAAATGTCGTATTCTCATGCAGGGTTTAATTCAAATGTATACTTGCTCATACAAAAGGGGCTGGGTTGGTCACAAAAGTGGGAATTTTAATCGTTTGTAATTCATTCATACTCTCTTTATTCCCTTCAATATAACAGTGACCTTATTTTATTCACCTTATCGAACATCTTTATTGAAGCTTCATTTGATCACTGTAGGTCTGCACGTTACAGCTAGTAGACAAGGAAAAATCTGATAGCAATGCAGAAGTACACGATGTCACAAATACTGAAACGAAATACAAGAGATCATCTTGGCAATGGGTTTGCAAGGAGAGCAATGATTACAAAACAGGTTTGTGCATGAGAAACTTTGTAAAGAAGTGTGATAGATGTTAATCCATTCTTAAATGAGCTAAACCACTACTACTTAGCCCTGATAGAAGGGGCAAATTCATGGCTCTCATCAACAGCAGTATATGAATTCAATCATATCTTTGCAAGAAGCTTTTTCTTTGCAACTCATCTGCAAACATGAGTTAAATGAGGTATTACATGTCTCATAATCTGTGTGCTAAGTTTATGTTTTACAGCGGACTATGAACAGGAGGAGGAAGAGCCAAACAGAAGGGTGCGAAGAGCTTGGGGCAGTAGAAGAAGCTCGTCTTCATCGTCAAGAAGTAGCTCACGTGGCTGGGGAGGCAGGAGAAGCTCATCATCATCAAGAGGTAGTTCGCGTAGCTGGGGAAGCAGTAGAAGCTCGTCTTCATCGTCAAGAAGTAGCTCACGTGGCTGGGGAGGCAGAAGAAGTTCATCTTCATCATCAAGAGGTAGTTCGCGTGTCTGGGGGAGCAAGAGAAGTTCACCTGCATCAAGAAGTAGCTCACGTATCTGGGGAACCAGAACAAGCTCATCTTCGTCATCAAGAGGTAGCTCGCGTATCTGGAGGAACAATGGAAGATCAACAGGTACTTCAAATGATAGTAGACTTACCTTCAATATGAGAATGTCTATCAAATCAGGTCAGAAAACAAATACATTAAAAGCGAAAAATGCCGGCGACGAACTTTCGAATAAAAAGTAGCTCGAAGCACTTTTCGTCCGAAAAATTCGGTAGGTCCGAAAGTTTTCTTTCACTAATTTTGCCTACTTTCAGAGAAACTCGGCCTTTCAAGGATAAATAACTAGGCAGTTGAAATAACGAAGGTATTTTCTAAGAAACAAGTGAAATGCCGTATGTTTGAGAGAAAGCGAGAGTCGACAGTTTGCTTCTATATCCCCTCAAGCATTAAACGTTTTGTTTATTTTAAGTAACTAAGGGGAAAACCAGCACAAATGGCCCTTTTGAAATTAACCTCTTGTTCCAATTCAGTCCCTTGAAATCCGTCACAAATTTTAGGACAGATGAAATGGTTTTAGAAAGTTTTATTTTGGATGCCATGCATTTTCTAATATCCAAAAGTTTTCGTCCGAATTTTCGAATATATTTCAGAATGTTTTTCGCCCAAATTTTATTCAACGAAACCTTTTGCTCTTTAATGTACTTCAAATTTGGGCTAAAGGTGAGGACAAATATTCACAGGGCGAATGAGAAGAATAGAAAGAATAGGAAGCTCAAAGAGAGGTAAAAGCATATCATACGATTTTAGTTTCCCGCAATGTCCTTTCAGAACTCGAGAAGACGTTTATGTCTGTTGATCAGAGTGAGCCAAGAGGGGAGGCAAGAGAAAAATTACCTCCGGGTCTCAAGGTCTAGGGGGCTCATAACTCTCAATGCTTCAAGCTAAAGGAGGGCATTATAAGGTAAGGTTAGCAGTAATTTTCCCGAGTGAACTCCAAGATACTCAAATTTTTGTCAAATTTCTCAAATAGATATATCTATGCATACCACCTTTTAAGTCATTTAATAGACACAATCATAAAAGCTTATTGTATGCTATGTATTTCGGACGCTATATCATACACCATTGTGGAAAGATTTGTCATGTAAACTCGCAATTTCATTACTCAACCGCTAAATGATTCCCCCAAAGAAATAGAGATGCGGAGGATTCTGATCTCGTACGTCCTCCTTCTCGTCTTCTCATCGTGGTTCTTTACCAGGTTGAATCTGACATTCAGCGTGGGGAAGATTTTTCGTCCACAATACTTTCTGAGCCACAAGTATGACTTGCTCAGTTTCGCCTGCACTAACAACGTCTTGAATAGGACACCAAGGGATTAATTCATAACTAAAAAGAGGGGCACATTGATGATTAAGAGAAAGTCCACACTGTGGCCACTTCAATGATCTTTGAACCACAGAATTGTGCCAAAATTGCTTGTAGCATAGTTCTGCACCAAAAATGTTGAGCCAAGATATCTCCGATTTGGCGGTCTGCGTCGAAGATTTTCCCGAAATAGGCCCTCAGAATCACCCTGGGTTCTTAAGACCAGAAATTATGGACCTGTTCCTAAAAATGCTAGCAAATGAGAACCGTCATTCCATACGTTCCCAATTACAATCCCTATAAAGAATTTAAGGTAGGTACAGTATGCATCCTTGACAAAACATATGAAGAGACTCAAGTTTTTTAACGAGCAGCTTCCTCCATCTTCCGTCAGCCACACTTGTAACTCACTTATAAGAACCTGACTTAGCATTATAGCCTATATAGGTTCTTATGTGGCGTGAGTCTAAAATGAAAACTTTAGCAAGTAGGCTGTTGAAACGCAGGTTCTTATTCATAGGCTATTACTATAGCAAAATTGACTTAATATGGTTTAAATTTTTCTGGTGCACACATTTTTTATACGAAATTTGTGAATAAGATAGTACTGCTCGACTGCTCAAAAATCAACTAAACGCTTAGTACTGGATATTTGAGGCCTAAGACAGTTGATAAATTATATACCGTTCAAATATCAATTTTCATTCAAGAAAAGTCATCGCTTTTATACAATTCGCATGGATTTCTTGTAGTAATATATGAATTCGTGGGCTATGATTGTTTAAAGTGTCTCTCTGCCTGTGTAATACTGTAGTGTTATGCAAACTCGAATATTCTTGTTAAGAATGTCATACAAAAATTTTAGCACTGAGATCTTGGGGCGAAAATACACTATTTAATGAAAAAGCCTGTATTCAGTTTATATGTCATGTTTTGTGTTATTACAGCTAAGGTAAGGAAAGTTGTTAATACCTTGGAATTTGTGAACTGACTATTTCAAAGTGTAAAATGTCATCAGCAATAATCAACATTGTCAAACTAAGAGTCTCGTTCTAGACGCACCCACTTAGGTAGGTAGCCTCTTCAGGCGTGGATAAAGCCCAAAATCTGACTTAAGCTCCGAGGGCAGTTGGCAGTTAAGGCACGGTCTGGGTGTGATATGGTCGTAGCGGGAGCATGGTCTTGGGAATCTCTTAAGTCCTGGTTGCATTATACAAATCATCAAATCTTAATTTTTCTTACCTGTTCAGAAGTTCCACTGGATAAAGCATAGTAAGAAAGCTAGGGAAATGCATCCAATCACCTGATTTGACAATAAATGACTAAAGGAGTACAATGGTTAGGAAAGTACAAACTTGGACCAATTTAGGATAGCAATTGATGAATGTCCAGACCAGCTATTATTAACGAATAGTGAAAAGAGGCTATGGAGATGCCATTTACTTCTGCACTTTTTGTTGCAGAAAAGGAACATAGTGGTCTTTTATGCCTGGACCCACACCAGCAAAGGAAGTTCATGTAGAGTTTGTTTCTAAAGTATCTTCTATTTGTTGGGCCTAAATTCTCATGCAAACAAACTGCCTTGCAAAGCCTAAGCTCATGGAAATTTCAATTCCCAACACCTCCACTTTCTATTAGGTAGTAACATTATATCTCTTGATGGAATGCACTGGGAGATTGCAAACAAATGTCTATTAAAAATTCATGCAGCCTCTTCCAAGATTGCTGAGACAATATCTCTATCACAAAGCCCAATTGAGTCAAAAGAGAAAGTTACATGAATGCAAAAGTTAAGACCTTTAGCCTTCAAATCAGACAGAACATGATGTGATGCATAATTCTAAGCACTAGTGAGCACCTCCATGCTTAATAAGTACCTCAAGCACATTGCAAGAGATTCATCACCACTAATACAAGCGAACATGCAATATACAAACAGTTGATATCAATATGTGGAAATTTCTCACCCAAAAGATGCCTTTCCAGTAACATTTCAAAATGTTGATCCCCAAAACTTCTTCAACAGGAAACCAAAAAATTGACTAACTATATTCATCATTGTAGTGATCATTCATAGCATCATAATATTCGTCCTCTAATGTGATCTAAATACCGTTAACTCTTGGCAAATTTTCCAACTCCCATCTATTCCTACACCGTGTACTATAAAACCACTTCAAATTCCACTCCTTCCCCCTAACTACAATTGAAAATTGGAAAGGATAGTATTGTTTAATTCATCTACCATACCAATATTGTTAAAACAAACCCCATGCAAATGCTTGATGAACAAAAGATCATTACCTGATAGAAACCAAATTCATTGCATTGCATCATTCAATATTGTGAAACTCGAGTGGTGATCAATTGATCAATCACCGGAGGTGATCCAAGCCACGGTCTTAGTCCTTACTCCTTCTATGCTTCTCATTATCAAAGCAGTTCCTTTGAGAAAGAGGTTATAGTGGAGAAAATGCGCCGAAGTCTGTCATTATGACTTGCTCTTTACTACCCGAAGAAGTATTGCAAGAGGATTCGCCATTACTTTCGATGTGAGCATGGTGTTTGCTCCTCCGCAGGAGCAACAACATGGCTCCTTTCCATTCCAGTCAAACTTTTCGATGCGAGGTTACTTATGCTAATTTAGCGGCAGTCAGCGCACATTATGATTCGCTTTCAAAAATTGTAGCGTACGTCAACTCTAATACTGATTGGTTGATTTAAACCGACTGCCTCTCCCGCCACGCAGACTGCCGCTCGGAATGGACCGAGATGGAACATCTCAGCTGCATTCTACCACTATGACTATAGCAATAATCCGACTACGTAACCACACTAACACTTGGGACAGGAGAAACCAGATATGGGAAACGAGAACTAAGCTCAAGGTATCGAGCTGTATTCGGTATTTAAACAACTTTTATATTCCTATTGCACAGGACAAATAATTGTGCAAATATTAGAAAGTAAAATTATATTAGTGTAAGTCATTTCAAAGCATTTCGCTTTGCAGATTTGAAAATCTGACTGCAGCTGGAGCGTACATTGCTGTAGTCTGAATTTATGTCTGCTCTTTGAACCATTATTCGAGCGAGGTAAGTTGCACTAGTAAGTGAATACTTGATTAAATTGTTTCTTACTCAAAAATCTATATATTTATATAGTTATCAACTTTTATTCAGGAAGATCGAATGGAAAAAGATCCAAACAAAATCCAAAGCCTAAAAGTACTTCGCAGAAGTCAGCTGCTTGGGACAAAGTGCACACTGCACTTGATATAGCCGGAATGGTGCCTGGAATCGGGAACGTAGCTGATGGAATTAATGCAGGATTACATGCAGCCCGTGGTAACTGGAAGGATGCAGCATTGTCAGCTGCAGGCATGATTCCTGGAGCTGGACAGGCAGCCACTGCAGCAAAACTTGCGAAGAAGTCTAGTAAAGCAATCAAAGGGTCGACGAAAGCAGTCAAAGGTATCAAAGGAAAACTGCTCAAGGAATCAAAGAGCCTGAAGGAGTTCTTAGAGCGAGCAGTCGTTACTAATACAAAGAAGAAGGGGAAAACCATTGCAAAAACTGACGAATCGTATGATGTAGCAAAAAAGATTTTTCAGAAGGAGACTGGTGTTAAACCAAAAGACACTGGATTAACACATGCTAGAACAAAGGACGGAAAGTACCATTTGACTGTGAGGGACTACAGTTCAAAAGGAGACAAGACATTGGATGTCAAAGATGTGGAGACTGGCCATGTGACAAAAACAAGATGCTCAGGAGGATCTTGTGGTAGTCAAAAAAATTAGCGACAGTCACTTACAAGTAATCGATGTAGCTGTTCTACTTTCTATCTCATATATTGTATCAATTATGATCATAAGTTTTCGTTAAACTGTGTCTCAGCTATTAATATTAAAAGACTCTTTGTGACGTTTTCACTTTGTCGCAGTAAGAAAACAACGAAGAACCATTGGATCTCTCCGTTGAACATAGACACACGTATGGCCTAGCTTAGTTTTATTTTTCATACCTTTGCTGTAGCACTTTGTGCGGTGCCGAAGCTGGAGAACTGTGCTTTGGAGCAGCAAACTGGATATTTTGCACAGTTTTAAACTACAAGTGATAGTGAGTTGTACTTCATTTGAATCTTAAATTCATGCAAGTGTCTTTTCAGAGTTGGTTGTCATTGAACACCATACTATAACTCTCAAGTGATTAGATCATAAGATATTCAAAGAGAATATCCACTCTCAATTAGAACAAGAAACACATCTTAACTTCTTAAATTGGGAACTACGAAGGATTACAGTAGATAGTTGAGACAAATAATCAACAAGCCAAAAGATTGCCAGTTAAATCAATCTGTATTTTTGTGGGGACAAGAAACCCACCAGCTAATGAGCAATTTTAAACTTGGGGTAATCACATAAGATATTAAGTGATAAAGGAAAATTAGCTATTTTGATAGCTAGCTTCCTTAACATGCAGCTTGTTATATCACTTTCACAAGGAATCTAAATGTGAAAGTCTAAAAACTTTAAAGAAATCGTAGTACTTCAAATAAATTCCCAAGTGAAATTGTCGATTTAGAATATTATTATCGCTGCATACGATCAAGAGTTAGGGGCCCCCACTTCCCACTACCTGTGGTCAAATGTGTATGAATTATATACAATTCATGTGTCTGTGTTTCATAGAGGGGTCTGCGTTCCATGTCTATAGTACCCACCTTAACACTTACTACTTATGTTCTCTATATGGTACTGAGTGTGCAGTTAGAATTAAAGAGCTAATTATGAGAGAGTGATGTCTGGTATAGTTTGTGAGGAATAGTACCTGTGTAGCTTTGTCAGCCGCATATTCTCATTAAGATGGATGTGGAAAAAAGCACTGGCCTCCCACAGCTATACAACTGTTATGTGTGGCTCCTAGAAGCTGGTAATGGAGCCAGCAGGCACACCAAGGTACCTCACCTCGGCTGGTAAACAAGCCTAAGTAGAGAGTATTAGCAATCTCAAAAGGATTGTTGTATAGGGGACGCCTCCCCTACTTGCACGAAGACTGGAACAGCAGATAAGACAGAAGAATCAATTTTGATCAATGGCTTTGATTGTGTGACAGCAGAAATGTGTGGCACATCCAAGGCACTCTCCTGGCAAACTTTGGGATTTGTGGCCAGCCACCGTGGAAGGGACAGAGACCCTACCATGAACGAAAAAGTACCCTTAGTAAATCTTGGAAAGTAGAAATAAACTTTTATTACACGATGGAGAAGTTAAGGCCCCTGTGACTAATACAGACAACAGCTACAGGGAAGAAGAGATTACCCTTACAGCAAGTAGGTCAATATATAAAGAGGATATTCCAAACCCTTCGTGAAGATTATTTTCTGATGATGTTGCTCTGAAAATTAGAGTGAAACCCTTCAAAATTGGAACATAAAATGTAAGAACATTGTACAAAGCAGGAAAGCTTGATAATGCAATACAAGAAAGTAACAACATGAATCTTGACATAATGGATATATCAGAACCAGATTAACTGAAAGTGGTAAAATTGTAACTGGCAGCCATACAATGATATATGCTGGAGGTACTGAGGATAAACATGGAGTAGGCATCATTCTGAACAAACAGGTAGAAAATGCAAGCATACGCTAATGCCATGTATCTGAAAGAGTAGTAATGGTAAAATTTCACGGTAGACCATTGAATATCAATGTCATTCAAGTGTATACTCTAACACAGGATCACTGTGATGCAGAAATTGAGGTGCTTTATGAGGAAATCGAGGCTCTAAAAATACACAAAATCAGATGATATGTTGTGCGTTATGGGGGACCTTTATGCTAAAGTAGGAAACAAACAGTTTGAAGGTATAGTTGGAAAATATGGCTTTGGGGAGAATGAGGTGAAAGGACAGAGGTGAAAGGATAATTGAGTTTTGTCAACAGAACAGTTTAATACTTGCGAATGCTCTATTCCAACACCCAAACCTCAGACTGTATACCCAGAGATTTAGAAACAGCGTAAAAATTGCAAAAACATTTCCTGGAGCAGACTTTAATTCAGATAACAATCCTTTTTTCATCAAGATGCATGTCAAGCTTTAAAGAACAAAAGCTGCAACAAAACAGCAGCAATTAGATATGAGAATGCTAAATTAAGATGTCTGCAAGGTCAAATACAATATTTCAGTTAGAAATAGATTTAACATCTTATGTATAGAAGAGACAGAGCAATATCCAAGAGAATTAGAAAGTAGCAAAGAGCTCATACATATGAAGTGGAAAAAACTTAAAAGATTGTCTACAAACAGCAGCTGAATAAGTACTAGTAACGAAATCTTAACGGAATAAAAATAAATGGATGACAGTAGACATAATATGCAAAATGGAAAAACGAAAGAAGTATAAATATAATAATTATATGAATATCAACGATTAAACAAAGAAATTGTAAACGACTGCAGAAAAACTAAGGAGCAATGGTTAAGAGACCAGTGTCAAGAAATTGCGAAACTTAGGAAGCAGCACAAAACAAAAGAGAAGCATGAGAAAATCAAAACTTAGCCAATAAGAAAAATATAAAGAAACAAGCCTCTTGTATAATGGACAAGGATGGTAAACTGCGTTTTGAACAAGAATACATCTCGAACAGATGGGTTGAACATATATCAAATCTTTATAACGATAACAGAGATGACATGCCTACATTCCCCATTGTAAGCGGAGAGAAAATCCTGAAAGAGGAGGTCCAAAAAGCGATAAAATCAATGACAGATGGAAAGGCTATGGGAACAGATGAAATATCGGCTGAAATGCTTAGGGTATTGAATAAAGAAAATATAGATTCAGTAACTCAATAATGTAACATAATCTATGATAGCTGACATGTGCAAATGGAAATGGAAAAACAAATATCTGTAACCATACCAAAAACTCCAAATGCACAAAACTGCACAGACCTTAGGACGATTAGCCTTATGAATCACTTGACAAAACAGGATAAAACGGTAGTTGAACAGAGACTGCATTAGACATGAAAAAGAATGATCAGAAGTTTAGCCTGAATTCGTAAGTTTTATCTAGTGCCACTGAGAACTTTCTTGTAGGCAGGAGATTTGTAATGCGAATGTGCCTATTTATGGAAGGCTAGAATTTTAAAAAGCAAAACTGAAGAAAAGATGCTGGATGAAGAACGGAGTGATACCGAAGATATATGTGCTTGGTTCAACCAACAAAGGGAAGAGGTGGGACTTTTCATCACACGAAGAAAAGATCAAATGTACAACTGGATGAGTGCAGGAAGAAAGAAGTGAATGCAAAAGATGATGCAGAACTAGAACATCAGACGAATTTAATGGACGAGTAGATGAAGGTCCATCGGCAACGGGAGCGTCAATAAAACGCCAGAACCCGCAAGCAGCAACAAGAATAAGCTTGGTATAGACAAAAATGTAGACTATAAATGGGAATAACCAGCAAGAAGGAAAAGGGAATTCAAATTAAAGCGGAATCAGCCAAGCTGCAAATGTATACTATCACCCCTTTTACGTGGTACTACAAGAGCTGCCTCTGTTTTTGGATCTGCTAGAACTTGAAGAGGGAAAACGAATAGACCTATTTGTTCGAGTCTAAGAAGGAGAGCTCAAAGCTCATGATTGAGAAGAACCAATTTAGATCGCAGACGAAGGATCGCAGCTTCATGACTTTGCAGAGGAAGTGTAAGTTCAAACTCAAGAAGGACATTCACAAGGACAGGTAAGAAATATTGGGAAAATCTTACCGGGATTATTCAAATTGATTAGTATTGCAGGATTATTGTATATAACCTTAAATTGAATGCATCAGTTGAAAGGAAGCTGTTTTCGTTTTTTGAGTAAACACTTTGTTTCATGTATACTTTATTTACTTTGTTTCACGTATACGTTATTTGCTTTGATTTGTAGCAGATTAACATCAAAAGGAAGGTCTTCGATCAAACGAAAATTCACACACACAAGGACACGCGCACGCGCGCGCACACGTACACACGCACACACGGGGTCAGTGGCCAAGCGGTTCAGTTGGCTTCCGTTAGCTAGCTGAAGTTAAGCTTGGCTGTGTTAGGTCAGCAACTGGATGGGCGACTATTCAGATAAACGACCAAAGCTGCTCACTCCGCCGTCCTTCGGAAGGGACGTTAAACTAGGGGTCCCATGCCTGGATGCGGCGTGCACAGTAGGCCTAAATTAGCTGAAAACGCTAGATATAACAGCCTACTAAAAATAATGTAAACAACAACAACGAAGACACATCTAACACAAAATTCCAAATTGTTACCTAGTCTGCGCCTCAATCTCATGCTTCAAAAGATCTTTTACATCAGCTCTCACTATACAGATTAAAAACTAAATACTTTATGCCTTTCCCAGCCAAAAAGACGTCAAATAGAAAGCGAACACTAAGACTGTACCAAAGCAAAAGTCACTTTGGGATAAAGTGCACAACGCGTTGGAATTTGCAGGAATGGTGCCAGGGCTTGGCAATGTAGCTGATGGCATTAACGCAGGATTACGTGCAGCCCATGGCAACTGGAAAAATGCCGCATTGGTGCTGGACAGGCAGTCACTGCAGGAATGGTTCCTGGCGTTGGACAGGCAGTCACTGCAGGAAAACTAGCAGAAAAGGTTAGCAATCTTCAAGAATTTGTCAGCAAATCAGTTCTGGATAGAAAACCACACAACAGCAAGAAAGGAAAATGTGAGAGTACTAGCAGAACCCATGTACGGGTGGACACTTTTATTTATTTGTTAAGATAGATTAATATAAAGCACCAATTGTAGTAGTTATATTGAAAATTTATTTTTATCAAAAGTAAATGTAGCAGAAGGTTTATCTTTGAAAACATCTAGGTGCGTGATAGATATGGGCGGCATAATTTCCATGAAAATATAATGGGGATCATGCAACGAGATCGCCCCAGATGCGCATATGAATTTCCGGTTCAATAGGGATTGAACAGGGCATTCATACGAGAATCTGAGGCGATCTCCTTGCATGATTCCTATGATATTATCTTCCTCTTTGGGTGAATTCTTCCGTTTATCCTTTTAAAAGAAAACCGTTGTGTTCCTGTTGCATTAGATAAATTGTTCCACAGTCCGCAGCTTCAACTAAGGTTCGGGAATTCACTGTGAAGAAAGGTGATGGCGTTGAGCTTTGGAGTAACACTCCTTTCACTTGCAGTTTTGCTGTTTGGTATCTCTATTGAACCAAGCAATACCAAGGAGGTAAGTGAGTCATTCTAGATAGAAAATAAAAAGTGTTTACTTCTGTATGATGCCATGTATATTCGTTTTCTATCTCCTTTGAATTGAACTTGTTTAAGCTTTTTTCTGCTTTGAAGTTTGCAGAACTGGAACAGTTTTCATAAAGTATTATATGATATATGTAATATAAATTGGAACTAGTGGCAGTTTTAGGGGTTTGAAGGTAAAGGTTAGTCCCATATACGATTGCGTATGTTGGGGAGTGCCTGATAGAGAGGACAGTTATCCTGAGCCGTCAGCATAGTGAGGTGGGGTGTCCAATTCCTTTCCTCCCCGCCTTTAACTCCCCAGTGTTTCCACCAAGTACCCATTTGCTGCTGGGTAGACGGTGAGCGAGCATTCCAACTTTGTTCTCAGGATTCAGTTCAAACCACCGAAGTTCCATTCTGCAGTCAAGCGCTCTAATCACTTGGCCGTTCGTCCATAGTTTTAGGGATACCCGAGAGAAAATGCCTCCTTAAAGCAGATTTGCCAGCATATTCGCGTATAATTGGACGATTCTAGCAACCAAATCTGCTTGAAAAAAGTTGGAAAGTACCACCAATGCACCACTCTCCCTAAATATTTGCAAAACTCCACCACTGAATAGGATAAATTTGCATGTCGGTCGGATGGTAAGAATCCGAGCAGTTTAGATTTATTATTAACAAACGAAGTATTCCCTCTTGGGACAAAGGGTCGGGGAGTGGAAAGTTAGGGTCAGTCCTAGAGTGTGATAGAAATCTTTGATTTGTCTACCGAGGTATGTAACGACGAATAATTCCCATTTCCATGTACATGATAACATTTTCTGTCGTAACCGCTGCGTATTCGTAATTGGATGAGAGTTTTTCGTCTTAACATTATCGCATATTCGTGACGTACGCTTGGAATAAATTCGAAGAGTATCATATGCAATGTCAACTTAGTGGATTCTTATAATCCACCTAAAATGAAAACATGTCGTACTCTCTTGAAGGGGTGTACTTCAAAAGTGCACTCGCTCGTACAGGGGGAGAGGGTGCTAGGTTGGTCAAAACTTTTCTGGCAAGTTTTTCATGCATACTCTCTTTATTCCCTTCAATGTAACAGTGACCTTGTCGTATCCACTTTATCGAACATCTTTACTGAAGTTTCGTTTGATCACCTTAGATCTGCACGTTACAGCTAGTAGACAAGGAAGGGTCTGATAGCAATGCAGAAGTACACGATGCCACAAATACTGAAACGAAGTACAAGAGAACATCTTGGCAGTGGGTTTGCAAGGAGAGCAATGAATACAAAACAGGTTTGTGTATGAGCAACTTTGTAAAGAAGTGTGATAGATGTTAATCCAATCTGAAATGAGCTAAACCACTACTACTTAGCCCTGATAGAACGGGCGAATTCATGGCTCTCATCAACTGCAGTATATGAATTCAATCATATCTTTGCAACAATGTTTTTCTTTGCAACTTATCTGCAAAAATGAGTCAAATGAGCTTGTATGTGTCTCGTAATCTGTGTGGTCTATGTATTACAGCGGACTACGAACAGGAGGAGGAAGAGCCAAACAGAAGGGTGCGTAGAGCTTGGGGCACTAGAAGAAGCTCATCTTCATCATCAAGAAGTAGCTCACGTGGCTGGGGAAGCAGGAGAAGCTCTTCTTCATCAAGAAGTAACTCCGGTATCTGGGGGAGCAGGACAAGTTCATCTTCATCAAGAAGAAACTCGGGTATCTGGGGGAGCAGGACAAGTTCATCTTCATCAAGAAGAAACTCGGGTATCTGGGGGAGCAGGACAAGTTCATCTTCATCAAGAAGTAATTCGCGTATCGGGGGGAGCAGGACAAGTTCATCTTCATCAAGAAGTAATTCACGTATCGGGGGGAGCAATGGAAGATCATCAGCTAGTTCAAGTGAAAGTAGATCCACCTCCAATATGAGAATGTCTGTCAAATCAGGTCAGAAAGCAAGTACATTAAAAACGAAAAGTTTCGGCGACGAACTTTCGAGTACAAATTAGTACGAAACATTACTCGTCAGCAAAATTCGATAGGCCCGAAAGTTTGTTACGCTGAAACTTTTCTTTCACTGCTTTTACCTATCTTCTAAGGAATTCGGTCTATCAAGGATAGGTAGCGAGGAGTTTAAAATAATGAAGATATTATATAGGAAATATCTGAGAAGCCACAGGCTTGAGATAACGTGAGAGTTGACTGGTTGGTTTTTATCCCCTCGTGCATTGAAAGTTCAGATTTTGTCTTAACTATATCAGGCGAAAATTAGTACAAAACCAACCCCTTCTTCCAATTCAGTCTCTTGAAATCCGTCACAAATTTTGGCACAGATGAAATAGTTTTTAGAAAGTTCTATTTTGGATGCAAAGCATTTTCCAATATCCAAATCCGACTTCATCCGAATTTTCGAAAATATATGCGAAAGCTATGCGCCGATATATTTTCAACGAAACCTTCTTGCTCTTAATGTACTTTAATTTTGGACTAAAGGCGAGGACAAATATTCACATGGCGAATGAGAGGAGGCTCAACAAGAGGTAAAAGCATATCATAGGATTTAGTTTAGCGAAATATACTCTCAGAATACGAGGAGAGCTTTTTGTCTGTTGATCAGACGTACCGATATGGGAAGCAAGGGGCAAATTGCCACAGGGTCTCAAGCTCTAGGGGCTCAAGGGGGCTAAGCACACACACACACACACACACACACACACACACACACACACACACACACACACACACACACACACACACACACACACACACACACACACACACACACACAGATATATATATATATATATATATATATTTATATATATATATATATATATATATATATATATATATATATATATATATATATAAGATATATATATATATATATATATATATATATATATATATATATATATATATAAGATATAAATATATATATATATATATATATATATATATATATATATATATATATATATATATATATATATATATATATATATATATATATATATTTGTGTGTGTGTGTGTGTGTGTGTATGTATGTATATATACCTATAGATATATGCATCGCTTGGAACTGATGAAGGCTTATGCCGAAACGTTTTAAAAGTTGGAATTTTTTCTTGAGGGTCTATTTATGTCTTTAAAAATTTCTTTATGATTGGAGCTATTTGAGTGTATATATATATATATATATATATATATATATATATATATATATATATATATATATATATATATATATATATATATATATATATATATATATATATATATATATATATATATATATATATATATATATATATATATATATATATATATATATATATATATATATATATATATATATATATATATATATATTTATATATATCTAAATATATATCAGGTTCGATCTCACCCAATTATATCTTGGCATTAGTATCGTTTGTAGAACTTGAAAGAAGGGTCTTTCGCGGATGCATTTTTATTGTGTATTATCATCGCCAGTGTAAATTCCGACCAGGGTTGCCAAGTTAAAATCTATAAAAATCCGAAATCGAGGCCTAAAGTATCCCAGAATTGAACAGTTTTTCAAAAAATTCCCGAGAGTTTTCATGATTTGATGGTGACGTCGTTCATCAACAAAGCGAGACATTTCATCAGTCAAGTGAAGTTTCAAACTGTTAAACCTGTATACTCATGAGTCTGCATTATATCAGTTTGGCAGTAATTATGAGAAAGTAATAGTAATGTTACGTAGACAGTTTGATGTGAACACATGATAGAAAAATGTATTTGAAATGCCGACTGTGTTAAACCCGCGCTTTTGATATAGTCTTCATCTATTTATCTCCGTTCTATCCTAGCTATAGACAACTTTTAGCAGAGGCCCTCTCTGAGTTTTCCTTTTATTAGTTGTGTGCCTTCTGTAAATAGTACTTCTACATAGTGCTCTGGGTATGGCGTAGTAGAACCTTCATCCCATACGTTCCCAAAAGTAAAGCCAATAGGAAATTCAGGGCAGGCACAGTATATATCCTTAATAAATCATAAGAAGAGACTCAAGTTTGCTTTAATTAGCAACTTCTACCATCTATACACATATACAGGAACCCAACTTAAAAGAGCCTGATTTAGCATTTTAGCCTATACCGTAAATTCTCGAATTAGCCCTCCCCCTCGAATAAGCCCCCCCCTCGAATAAGCCCCCATGCTAGAACTTCAAATTGTTAATAAGCCCCCCTCGAATAAGCCCCCACCCCTGATGATAATGAATACTTTCATAAAGACTAATGCTCAAATTTATACTGTTCTTGTAATAGTATGGAGAAAGGAGCTTTGACAATGAGCTTTTTATACGGCATTTGTCAAATAATTTTATAAGCCCCCCCTCGAATAAGCCCCCCCCCTCGAATAACCCCCACCCAAAAAGCATCAAAAATAAATAAGCCCCCAAGGGGCTAATTCGAGGATTTACGGTATAGCTTCTTATGGTGGTGGAGGTTGAAGTGAAAATTTTAGCATACAGGTTGTTAAAACTGAGATTTCTATTCAAAGGCTATTTTACTGTAGCAATTGACTTGATATGGTTTAAATTTTTCAGGTGTACACATTGTTATAAGATAGTTGTGAATAAGATGGTAGTGCTCGGCTGCTTAAAAAGTATATAAACGTCCAGTACTGGATCTCTGAGATCTAAGAAAGTTTATATCATATTCCTAAATTTTCATGCAAGAAAAACCATCGTTTTTAAGTAGTTCTCAAGGATTTCTTGTAGTAACCTACGTATTCGTGTTTTATGATTGCTTATAGTGTCTCTCTGCCCGTGTAATACCGTAGTATTACGAAACTCGGATATTCTTCCTAAGAATGTCTGCACAAGTATTGGCACTGAAATCATGAAAAAGCTATGAACGGTTCAGTACTGGGCGAAAAGACACTTTCTTAGGAAAAAACCTTTATTCAGTTTGTATGTCATGTTTTGTAATATTACAGTATAGTACAGAAAGTTGTTTATACTTTAGAATTTGTGAACTGACGATTTCAAAGTGGAAAATGTCATCAGCAATAGCTACTTGATTAAGCTATTTCTTACTCAAAAATCTGTACCTTTATATAGCTATCAACTTCTATTCAGGTGGTTCGAGTGCAAAACGACCCAAACAAAATCCAGAGCCTAAAAGTACATCGCAGAAGTCAGGTGTTTGGGACAAAGTGCACAATGCACTTGATACCGCCGGAATGGTGCCTGGAATCGGGAACGTAGCTGATGGACTTAATGCAGGATTACATGCAGCCCGTGGTAACTGGAAAGATGCCGCATTGTCAGCTGCAGGCATGATTCCTGTTGCTGGACAGGCTGTCACTGCAGGAAAACTAGCAAAGAAGTCTAAGAATCTTCAAGAATTTGTCAGCAAATCAGTTCTAGACAGAAAATCACACAAAAACAGGAAAGGGAAATATGAGAGTACAAGGAGAACCCATGAATCATATGACGTCGCGAAAAAGGTTTTCGAGAAGGAGACTGGTAAGAAGCCAGATGACATTGGTGTATCACATTCTAAGACAAAGGACGGCAAGTACCATTTGACTGTGAGGGACAAGAGTAAGTACACGAAAGAAGCAACAATGGATATCAAGGATATTAAAACTGGTGATGTAGTTAAGATAAGATGTCAGGGTGGACATTGTAAAAAGCCATGATACTTGTTAAACAAACATTTAATGCATATACGTATTTATCTTCATAATCATATTCATATTCAAAACTTCTTCTGTTGCTTTTCCTTTTATTTCTAGTTACGGACTAATTAGAATAAAAACTGGAAATGGCTTAATGGAATTAAGTTCCTGTTATTATTTACACATAGTTTGCTCACGCCTTTTCGTCTTAAAAACATTATTTGAAATTTCGAGATATTGGCTTTCATGCCATTGCGAGTAAGCCATTTCATCAACCGATGCAGGTCACACACTCATATAATCATAGTAACGTCTATAGATGCGTCATCAGCAAAATTGCATATCCTGACTCTATTTCTATAAAGAAAAGGCCGTTTATAAACATATTGAAGAGTAGGGGTCCGAGAATGAACTTGTGGCCCAACTCAAATATGCTTTGGTGAACTATAAGTGGGGCCTATTTCTACCTTTTGTGCTAGGTTTGGCAAGTAGCTGTAATTTAAGTTTAGTGCTTTCTGTTAAACCCATAAGCGTCTATCTTTGCTATAAGCGGATCGTGAGGTATAAAATCATATGTTTTGGCTTTTGCACATAACATGGTAAAAAGTTTGTATTGTTTGTTAACATAACATAAAAAAACAATTTGTATTGTTTGTTCTCAGCAAACTTTTCAGATGAGAACAGTAATGAGTAGCACTTTGATAAAGCTATTCTTTGATGGAAATATGTACTCCAACAAAGCAAACCTCTGTTTAAATTGAAGAAGATGCTTTAGTTGCCAAGTGAATGCAAAATCTATTTTGTTTCTTCAATGAAATCCAATGAAAATAGTAACTTGGCTATATGTTGGAGATTCATCTCTTATTCAGAAGGGACTTTGCCAGTTTTGCCAATGAGAAGTTCTTTGAAGAGAAAGTTACGTCGTCTTGGTTTCTCAGCAAAATTTTATATATGATATCATTATGTACTGAAATACTGCACAAAGAGCCTGGGAGTTCTTGGCCCATTTTCCTCCTTCAAATGTCTGAGTTCAAGTAAGAAAAGACCCTTTGACTAAAGGCACTTGATACAACCATGGCTGAATTCAAAACCCAGGGCAAAAAGAAGCCAAAGCCAGCAAAATAGATGGCTCTTACCCTTAACGCAGCATAGCCATTCTATCGTACAAGTAATCTCCAAATACTCTGTCTTTAATTCTGATTACCAACTTTAGCGTAGGCTCGTCTTCATAAATATGCATCGTCCTCTCATTAAAATATTGTGAGGAGAAAGGTTTGACTAATAAACAAGAGACGATATCTTCCAAATTTGCGTTTCTCTGATTCATAGTAAATAGGCTTCGATACCTCAATAATTAATCAACGAATTAAGTATCTTGATTAAAGATACATTTGAATGCAGTCGTGCTATTTCAAAGGAGCGCGACTAAAGGTTTGAACTAGCTGCAGATTGAGGCGCTTAAGCCAATCAAGTCGCGTTACAGTTAACAATGTATTGCACGTATAATCAGGGTCACATTAACAAGGTCGTACTCTAAGTGTTCAGCACGACCAACCACAGAGTGTCCGGTGAAATAGACCGTCAAATGCAGTACTGAAGTAAGGTCAACATGATGACTATTTGTTTGGAAACCCTCTGTTTGGTCGTGCTCTAACTGTAGAGCACGACTACGGATATGAGAGATATTTTCTCTTACATTCCTTTGTTCTCTCAGATAAGAGTACGACCACTGACCAGTGAGCAACTACATGGATACAGGAGATGCCATCTCTCATGTAGCTTCATTTCAGAAACTGGTTTTACAGACTATATTACAAGGAAAATCGGACATTATTTTGCATAAAACTGTTAGTCGGTCTCAGTACGACCACTGGCTGCGCCTCTAGGTGGGAAGTTATGCTTTTATGTTGCGATTGGTTCTATCTCATTATCAAAAGTGAAAGTAATTTGAGAGCAGGACTATAGTCTAAAAAAGGAATCCCCATCCCGGAAGAACATTGCCGTAAACTTGCATTCCTTGCCGTGGCATATAAAGGCTTTCGGCAGAAGAAAGTGATTTAGTTTGGCATATTGGTTGGTGGTGAAGGAATCAGGGAGTGCCGCGCGAGCTGCAAGCGAACAGAAGCAAACATGTTGCGGCCACAGTGTGTACTACTTTTAGGTAACATTCACACCTTTTATTAGAATATAGTTGATAAGAACATCACGGCTTAAACTCGCAGGAATTTAAAAATGATTTAAGAATAATGCATTATCACACTTTATCAAAGCTTAGACCTTTTGCATAACTGAGTTTTCTTTAGAAAGCAAACCAAGTGTATATGTCATTTATCGGGTGTCTGAGTCATTATACTATAAAGCAACTTAGCAATTTTTCGGGGACTGTCAGTTACACACTATTCGTAATAAGAATATAATCTATATGAATATTAATCCTAAAACTAACAAATTGAAGAAAATAGAGACTCAGCGAAAAATTAGGTATTCTTATTTAGGAGAGTGTGTGCTACTGTTTCATGTAGCATACTCGATGCCTCTGAGTAGATGCAATAACATCATCTATATAGTAAGCTCTTCAAGGTGGGATGGCCGTGAAAAGCTAACATTTTCGACCACACCACGTTGTCCGCTAATTGTTTATGTATAAAAACAGTAATAAATCAGACTGTTTGCTGTGTAACTCTTTACTCCCTGGTATTTACTGATAGTAGATATAATTATGAAGCATAACTACATATTTTTTACAATAAAGTGATTTATAAGACAGTAGTACTCGGTTGCTCAAAGTTAAGAAAGTTCCTTTCTGAAATTTTGAGACCTAAGAAAGTTGATAAGTCATATACCTCTATAATTCCACTATTCACGCAAGACAGTCATTGCTTCTACTTAATCTGTATCGATTTTTTGTGGTAGCCTGTGTATTAGAGTGGTATGTTTGCTTAGAGTCTGTATCGCTCTGTATCAATGTTAGCGTTTACGCAAACTCAGCTATTCTTGATAAGAATTCCTTAAGAGAGTTCAGTACTGAAATCATGAAAAATCCAAGATAGCTTAAGCATTGGGTAACCAAAATCTTGGTATTGATAAAATACGTGTATAAGTAAAGGCAGATTTATTTAGATATTCATAAGTGGGCTCTTGATAGGAGATATGATCGCAGTTTCTTTTACATTTCAAGTGGTATAGCAATTCATATAGCTATCTGGTACATATATGCTTAAGAGTAAAATTCACGTAAATATCTATGGAGATGTCCACCGTGGACTTCATAATATCCTTGACATACTGGTGGTTGACAAAAATAGGGTAACGCCTAGCTGTGTTTTGCCGCTTGCTCCCGCCTTATGACGTGGTTCTACGATAGTTTTCCGTACAGCTCTGCTTGCATCTTTTGAGCATCGTAAGAAATAGGTGCATTAGCAAAGCTTTATAAATATTGGTGCAAGCTCTCAATCGCCAATTGCTACTTCATCCACGAAGTTTGCATAGATTCAAGCCTGACAGACGTGTAGTCTAAATAGCATATTCTTTGACTAAGCAAAGATGCGGACTTATATATGGCGAGGCAACAGAAAAGCAAAGAGCAATATCCATTTCTGCACCTACACCAAAGCCCTGACGCGAGGGAAGGTCAAACATTGTGGGAATGTGATGGAAATCTACCCTTTCCACTATATATGGCACGCAGTTATTTAGCCATCTTTGTAACTACTTTATGTTGATGAATAAAGAAAACGGGTCATTAAACCAATGCAATAGCTAATGAATTTGAGGAATATCACCTACTTCCAGCAGCATATTACAATCGTCTCCTTCCCCGTAACGTAACGATGAAGATAATTCCACTTGTAATTGATTGTGTCATCATGAGAGAAGAGTGTGCATGCACCGTGAAATTCGTTACTGTTTGTAGGCCATAACTTATAACTACAAAAATAAATCAATAGTGTATTTGACCAGATATGTACTACACCTAAAGCTATAGTGAAACACGTGTAAGTCGTATTTCATCGGACCAGACAAAATAGTCCGACTTATACGGAGTCGGATTTATCCAAAGTAAGTCCAAGTCCGCTGAGAGCTTGTATGGAGCCCGGGAGAATAGAAAAAAGTGCGGCTCCTGACGATGTAATTCTAAAATATATCATTTGGCTGGGCTACGCCTGTCATGTCGGGGAAGGAGGAAAAACCAATTCTATAGTGCACTTTCCTATAGCTTGGAAGACTTTTGACCTCCATTGCTTACATTTTTGCAGGACTTAACTGCCTTTTACGAGCTCTGATCGGCTACTACACAAGTTAAGAGTGTGGTGCTCCTTGGCTGTAAAATGTGTCACCTCTACTATTGAAATCAAGATCAAAACCGACTTACATCGTGTTATTTTGAAACCGGGATTCAAAGCCACTGTGACTAGCACGAAACTCCGATTTATAAGGTCCGACTTACACACAGAAAAAGTACAACATTATCTGCTACTTATGGGTCACAATTTTTGACTCTAAGCCATCTTTGTATTCTCATAGCCTTGAGCATTTCTACCATCCTTCCCATCGCCTTGAAGCCCGACTAGTCATTGTTGGTGATATCTATAAACTGGGTATAGTCAGGATTGAACTCAACCATGTGGGCGTAAGGTCATGTTCTGCGGAAAAAAGGGTGTAGTTACTGACTAAGCACTTACTGAAACAGCAAAGGCAAGGGAACGATTTGTAATAAATGATATATCAACAGCCCTATAGTGATGCCTCTGTGTATAAAGCCAATCATCTTTGGATTTTACAGTTACGTAATTTGATGCATGTAGAACATGACCAGTTGGTTAGGGAAGATAGTATTCCTACGTCTCCTCTAATAGAAACAGACATCGGAACTTTAATCTGATGCTGCAGTCGAATACAAGTAGTATTAGAAGTTTTCAGTTTGGTGCTGCTCTTTCGACTGTACTCTATGGGTCACAGTCCCTAAAAAGATTAATGCTTACAGGTTCACACAGCTAAAACTAGGTCTAACTTTTTGCTTGAACTATACAAAGGGCGTGATAACAAATAAACTTGGCCATCTATCTAAAATGTAGCATGATAAGGCTCAATATTATATAAAGGTTAATAGGCCTAGATGCGTATCATTAGCACACGTGTTAATTTGTGTTAGCTTCATGGCCTAACTTCATTAATACGCTTATTAAAACTTCACACTTTCCCAAATTTTAAGTCTAAAACTTTAATTTTCGACTGAGCGTGGGTTAGGTTAATCCACACTCATGTAAGGCCCTGATCGATCACGTGCTTTATGTCTAATTGCACAATCCTTTGGATAACCAAAGATAATAGGGGAAGAACATGCGAGAACGCAGAGGATATTAGTCTACCGTCTTCAAATAATCATTTTAGGAGTCCGAATAATTCAGCTTATGTTAGGTCCATCCAGTTACATTTGGATCAAACAGTCTATTGTCTATTGGGCCAAGGATTCGCATTAGCTTGCTAAACGAACTAAAGTTAGCAGGATGTTTTAAAGTTTCAATAATCTAATAAAGCAATGGAACGGTTCAAGGTTTGTAAATGTAGTGCCTGTCAGTGCAACTCAAGTGTTTTTCTGCCATTGCAGTTTATAACTATTCAAAATATTTATTTAGCTTATAGCATATATTATTGACGTTTATTGTTTACAGAAATATAAATAAATAAATATATGTATGTGTGTATACACATAGTAATATATAACTGAATCAGAGCGGCAACCGCATACGATGTACATAGAAATAGCAGACCAAATCAAAACTATACTTCACTTAAATGTAGACATTTCAATATAATATCTTCAACATTACTGATAAAGATAATCAACACGTCTAGATTTTAAGTGATGTATATTTTTGATTTGGTCTATATATATACATAAATATATATATATATATAAATATATATATATATAAATATATATATATATATATATATATATATATATATATATATATATATATATATATATATATATATATATATATATATATATATATATATATATATATATATATATATATATATATATATGTAAAATGTGTATTACCGTATATCATCTATATCTTTACATTTGGTATTACGTATTAGATATAAATTATTATAATATACCACATTAGCAAAGTGAGGTTGCTGCTATGCCACTTCACAGTATTGAATCTAGTCAATGATTTTCAACTCGCATTGCAACAGCCTTACTGTAGACGCTGCCCACGGTCTCTAGATATGGTATGTATGTACCTTCCACAATAAAGTGTTCTGACGTCAATGCTCTTTGATACAGCAATTAAGTCTGATTAATCTTTAACGCGATTGGTTGATCTATTACAGTGCTACTGCCACTATGCTATGGGATACTCATGGATGAAAGGGACATCGATACGGATTGCGTTGAGGTTAGTGCAACTGTCTAATCTCTTTGAAGAGTCTTCTGCAATTTTTTTTAACTTACTTATGAATAGCTTTGAAGAGATGGTAGCCATTGCTTATATTGGAAGCATTTATACTTAGAAGATATAACAATACAACAGTCTGCAGTAAGGTTGTATGGTAATAGCCAATGAGCAAGGTTCCAATCGCGCATAGCTAGAAACAGCCGCTGATGTTTTATATTATGTTGTTTTTTGCAGTAGGACTCTCCGGAAAGTGACGCATGGAGGGTAAGGTAACAGTATTCATCCTCCCCTGCTCGTTGATTGTCACCTCGTGCTGTACGCTCCTGAAACCATGCAGTTATTTATCCGAATTTCAAGATCTAACCTACACATTTATGCACTTGATTTCGCTCATTTTTAACAGATCGCTATATCTTCCATCAATGTTGTATTGTTTGACAATGTCGCTTTCTCTTAGTTTACAGCATTCCAAGGCCTTTCGACATCACATTCTGATCTCGTTTCAAAACGGTCTCTACGCCCTGCTACTAGGTATTCTTCTCGGCAATGGTTTTGGTTGGGAAACGCTTGATCCTAAAATATTCCTCTCCCTTGCTGGTGATATTGAATCTAATCCTGGTCCCGATGGGAACAACGGCCTGAAGTTTTGTCATTGGAACCTGAATAGTATATGTGCAAGGGATGGTATAAAGATTCTATTAATTGAGGCTTATAATACTGTTTACCGTTATGATGTTCTGGTGATATCTGAAACTATGCTGAATAGCTCAGTTGAAAATGACAGCATTGCTATAGAGGGATTCAGCAAGAATATTTTTCGTAATGATCATCCTGGTGATAACAAAGTTGGGGGTGTCTGTCTCTATTATCGTGAAGGGCTGCCAATCAAACGCAGGAAGGATCTCGAATGTCTACAAGAAGTGATTGTTGCTGAAATTACTATTGCACGGAAAAAAATCCTATTTGTAACAGTCTACCGAAGCCCAACCCAGACAACTGAGCAGTTTGAAGGCTTTACTAATGGTATGGAAACTATAGTGAATCTTATTCAAGCAGAAAGGGCTCATATGATGATCTTAACTGGCGATTTTAACTGTAGATCGTCCCAGTGGTGGCCCCAGGATGTTGAGCATCTCGAAGGAACCGCCTTGGATGAATTAATCGCAACAAATAATCTCTGTCAGCTAATAAATGAGCCTACTAATATAAGAAATGAGGGTATGTCTTGCATTGATCTTATAATTACTGATCAACCTAACATGTTCATTGAGTCTGGTGTCCATCCCTCCCTTGATGACCACTGTCAACATCAAATTGTTTATGGCAAGATAAGTATCTCTATTCCCTACCCTCCTCCCTACAATAGAACTCTTTGGGACTACGCTAAAAGTAACGACCGGGCAATTAAAATTGCTATAAGCAGCGTGGACTGGGTATCTCTGTTTGATGGTCTTGATACTGACCAAATGACTGAGCTGTTTACAAACGAAATTTACTCCATAATGTCAGTACATATTCCCAATAAAATTGTCAAGTGCAATGATAAGGATCCACCATGGATGACACAAGAATTGAAAACGGCGATTAAACGAAAACACAGAGTGTCTGGTAAATTTATTAAACGTGGCAAAAGACAGGAAGATTGGGATGACGTTAGGTCTGTGCGAAACGATACAGCGAAAATGATCGATAATGCAAAGGATAAATATCTAAAAAATCTTGGTCGTAAGCTAATAGATCGTGACCAAGGACCTAAAACATATTGGACGGTTTTCAATAGATTACTCAATAGAAAGAAAGTGATCAATATCCCACCTCTTCTCGAAAACGGTATATTTGTGACAAATGTGCAAACAAAGGCCTCAATACTTAACGAATTTTTTGTGAAACAGTGTTCTACTATAACAACTGGGAGCACAATTCCAACCTTTCTTCCACAATGTGATGAAATTTTGCAAGATCTCATAATAGACAGAGAAAAGGTACTTCAGTTAATTAGATCATTAAATAGCAATAAAGCTCATGGTTGGGACGGGATCTCAGCACACATGATAAAATTATGTGACTCTTCTATTGTTGAACCACTGTGTCTTATTTTTGAAAAATGCATTGAAACAGGTAAATATCCTTCAATATGGAAAAAGGCCAATATTGTCCCTGTTCATAAAAAGGATAGTAGACAGAATAAGGAGAACTATCGTCCAATATCGCTTTTGCCAATCCTTGGTAAAATGTTTGAGAAAGTCATTTTTGATGCTATGTACAAGCACTTTTGTGATAACGGCTTTTTAACTCCCAATCAATCTGGTTTTCGCCCAGGTGACTCAACTATCAACCAGCTTTTGGCAATAACTCATAAGATATACTGTGCATTTGAGAGCGTTCCTAGTTTAGAAACTCGTTCTATCTTTTTGGATTTTTCCAAAGCATTCGATAAAGTGTGGCATGATGGTCTTCTGTATAAGCTTGAAAGTAATGGAATATCAAGTAAACTATTAGCTTTAATGCGAAGTTTCCTAGTCAATCGGAGACAAAGAGTTGTCTTAAATGGGAAATGTTCCAACTGGGAAACCATAACATCGGGAGTTCCACAAGGGTCTGTTCTCGGTCCTCTTTTATTCTTAATCTATATAAACGACATAGTTGAAAATGTTAATTGTGACATCAAGCTTTTTGCTGATGACACATCACTGTTTCAAGTTGTTAGAGGTGAGGCAAGAACAGCTTTAGAGTTAAATCGTGATCTTGAACGTATTAGACTGTGGGCGTAGCAATGGAAAATGCAATTTAATGCTCAGAAGACAGAAGAGGTTATTTTTTCTACAAAAAAGGTAAAACCTCAGCATCCACCTCTCAGTCTTGGTAGCGAAGTGATTGTTAGAAAAACTGAACATAAGCATCTTGGTATGATCCTAGATGAAAAATTAGACTTCAAGAGTCATATTCGAGAGGCAATTATTAAGGCAAGAAAGGGAATAGGGATGATAAAATTTCTGGCTAAGTATGTTTCACGCACTATACTTGACCAAATCTATAAACTTTATATCAGACCCCATCTTGATTATGGTGATATCATTTATCATAAATATGATCCACACACGACCCTTGATGCCACAAAAAGACTTGAACAAACGCAGTACTCTGCAGCTCTTGCTATAACTGGTGCATGGAGAGGTACAAGTAGGCAAAGGCTCTATGATGAATTAGGATGGGAGGATTTGTATCATAGAAGGTGGTTTAGGCGGCTGTGCCATTTCTATAACTTGCGTAAAAATCGTCAACCGGAGTACCTGTTTGATGAAATTCCTGCTACTCGAGAAATTTCATATTCTCTAAGAAATGTAAATGAATATGATGCAGCTGCCTGCCGAACCAATCGTTTTTCAAACACATATTTCCAAAATGTCCTCCTTGAATGGAATGCGTTAGCAAAAGATATTCGTGAGTCAAATACGTTAGGTGAATTTAAAAGCAAGCTGCTCAAGAAGATAAGACCAGTAAAGAAACCATTATATGAAATTTGCGACACACGCGGTGTGAGATGCTTAACTAAACTCAGGGTTAGATTCAGTCCCCTAGGGGAGCACAAGTTTCGCCACAATTTTGAATCTTTGAGTCCAATCTGTACGTGCAATACAGGCATCGAGGACAATGAGCATTTCCTCCTGCATTGCCCCTTGTATGACCAGATGCGAAACGATCTCTTTGATCAGCTTTCAGAAATCCCAGGACTTGAGCTCGATAATCTTAACTCTGAGGCCCTGTGTGAACTACTCCTTTTGGCAATCCTCGTTTCAACAATATTGCAAACAAGTTGATTTTGGAGGCAACAATATCATTCATTTTGTCAACTGGAAGGCTTGAGTAAACCGAATAAGCTACCAGCTGCGCCCTACCCATTTTAGTCTTGTATTTTGTTTATCTAATCATTGATTTTGAGTAAGCTTGTCACACATTAGATGTCACTTGAAATTTCCGTCATCTATATTTTTTGGGCATCCCGAACTGTCGAATTTTGCTTATCTTCATGACTAAATTGTTATTTTTCAGACATCTAATGTGTGACTAACTTATTATTGACTATTTAAATTTTGTTGAATTGTGAGCACCATTGCAGTAGGGACCAGATGACTATATGTCCTTTCCCACTGCATGGTGCAAATAAATTAAGTTGTATTTTGTTTAAGTTTTTTGATTGAATAAATAAAAAAAAAGGGTAAGGGGGTGGGGAGTAAAATAGACATTTCTCAACGACATGAGTATGGCATCCAAGGACTGGTTGTGGCTCCCGTAGCGCTGTAGAAACTTCTCAATACGCCTCTACCATTTCCGACAGCATGTTAAATCTCCATTTGTGATAGGTGTGAGAGTTGCAATATTTGCCAGCGAGCGGCAATATTTACATGATTTGCAGCTAAAAGACAAGCTTTGATGAAGAAGTGCTTTTCCAGAGTGTTTGATGCACCCACTCGCTACAGAACTGACTACAAAAATGTTGAATTTAGTAGCCTGAGCCAGTCATAATTGGGAAAGGTACATTCCATGCAGTGTAAATTTAGCACCTGTAGCAGTTTTTAAATTGCCTATCAGGCTTTTATGTGGAGTGTATTTCATTTTTATTCGGATTAGGTATTGTTAAATACATTTATATATTGATTTCTTATGTAAAAAAACCATCGATTTGAAGGAGAGCAACAAAATTACAAGATATTCATGTAAACGGTAAGATCGAATAATGTACTCTTATTTTGCAAGGTTTTGCGGATGGTTAGGTTCTTGAGGTTATACACGGTTATTCTTTTGTAAGGAGCTGCTTTTTAAGGAACGCACATGTAAAAGGCCAAGAATTGGAGGAAAGAGCTCTAAGGAACTTTGTAGTTTCGAACAGTTTTTAGCATTGCAGACGATGAGGAATTAGGAAGGAAGTCTCATTCATGGTAATCAAATTGGTAGGAATTTTGTGTGCGCCATAAGAGAGTCTGCGTTGAAGCTTACAATGTCTAATGTGTCCTTTCATAAGATTTATTGCGTCAATGTAGTACTATAACAGTGTGTAGTTAGAATTAATGAGCAATGAAGGACTTCCTAGAAATGTGATTTGGTCAAAAGATATCCAGAAAATAAGGAACCCTGAAGTCTAAGCGTTGAGCAAGGATCTTTATCAAAGGCGTGGAAATCGTAAAGTTACAGTTGCAGGAACTTTAGAAGTAAAATCATGACAGTATTGTTACTTTGCTCAGCTAATATTGTCCCAGACTTGACAGCTTGACTGTTTTAAATGCAGGGCCATTTGAACAACAATGTCGCTGTTCAGGATGCAATCAACAAATGTTTCAAGGACGCACCAGAGAAAGATAGCCAAAGTGACCCAGCAAGTCAGATGAAGAATTTGAAAGTACGATATAAAAAGCTGGCTCACGAATACAAGAAAGCGATGAGGAAGCTGCATGAAAGAGGGGATGAAATTGAAACCGACAATATTGAGCCGGAAGATGATGCTGAAGAGAATGACCAGGACGACGTTAATGAAGAAATCAATGATGAAGATCCACAAGATGATGACAAGATCAATCAAAAGGAAGGGAATGACAGCCCGCGAGAAGAAGAGGAAGTGAGTTCAAAAAGATCCTCTGATGAGAACTCTGTAAAAGATGCTCCAAACGATGAAGTAACCGTCAATGGAGATGAAGCTACAAAAGAAAATGCAAAAGATGCTCAAAGTGCCGATGACACGTCAAATGGAAAAGATTCACTGGGTTTTCCAGAAAATGACGCGAAGAGTTCAAAAAATGAGGGCATTGATCGAAAAGAAGACCCTCTTCCGATTCCAGACAATGTAGTAGCAGATACGGCTGCTGAAGAAGAGGTGAATGGTGATATAAGTGAAGAGTTGGATGACCCTTTTGAAGATGAACCAATGAACGGTGCTGCAAATGAAGCTGATAGTGAAGAGCCTAGCTCGAGAATTCCAGTTAGTGAACTAGATCAGAAAGGTTAACTTTTAATGCTGTTTTAGTCAGGCGCGAGTCGCACTGCCTGTAATGCTTTTATAGCTGCATTCTATAATAAAATATAGTTTATAACTGAGATTATTAGATGGCAAGTTGATTTTATAACTTGGTTTAGCACAGCAATTTTCTATTACTAACAGACAGAAGGAAAGTATAGAAAGGAGTAGGCAATATATGTCACACGAGAGGGACCAATTTTATTTGGTCATTGATTCATCTTTGGTTTTACTATATAAAATACTCTTTAAATAGCACTCAAATATACTCTAAAGAAATAATTTACTGCTAACAGGTATATAGTACACTGGAAGGAAATCTTTGTTTCATTGAAGGTCATTAGCTGGTAAGAAATGACAGAGTATATTGCGCACAAATAGCCTCTCAGCGACATTCATAAGTAAAAAGCATATTGTTTATTTTGATTATATCAAATTGCTTCTGTAATCTTCCACTATCATAGAAATTTATGACTTAAGTTTCTAGATGGATTCATTATCATCATTGGCGCCTACACTGGGAGGCTGGAGGGGTAGCTGTTCCCTTGTCCTCATCCAGAATGCACAGGAAGGGCATAGAGTATCAGCTAAAATAGGACAATTTACAACTGTCTGGCCAAAGTTTTACTTATTATAAAGGAAACCTGAAGGCTAAAATCTACCCTGTAGGAGCACATGTAACTAATTTTAGTAGAAACCTTCCACGATGTACCCTCAGTAGAAGCCGTGTCCCCTACTCTCGGTATGTGCAGGCATCCTAGATCATCATCACCATCATAGTTCCTCAATCGTTAAGTCTTAAAGCGGGGGGGGGGGGTTACACAATCGAACATTCCCTCACAGCATTCTTCCAAGCCCCTCTCTCTCTCTGGAGCGTTACTACCAACTCCATCACTTTCGTTCATGTCCGCTGAATAATGATAGTCATGGAGGAAAATTCAAAACGAAGTTACTTTCAACGCCAATGATTTTTGACAGTATATCTTGTGTTCAAATGTATGTAGCGTTTTGGATTCTTTAGTATGGAATAGTAAAGACACTTCGGAGTTATAGCACGAGGGCCTAGCCCCGAAGAAACACTACAGGTTTTTCTCTGACTTGTTTCTATTCTCACATCGAAGATTTCTCCTAATCACACTAGCATTCATATCATTACGTGTAGAATGTAAACTACAACCATTATATCTCTGTAGAAGAAATGAATAAGGAGCCACGGGCATGGGGATCAAGGCGTAGAGGCGGTTGGTCATCATCCAGACGTAGATGGTCATCATCCAGACGTAGATGGTCATCCTCCAGACGTAGATGGTCATCAAGAAGACGCTTCATTTCCCGCAGAAGATTTATTTCTCGGAGGAGATCCAGTTTCCGTAGAAGATTCATCTCTCGTAGAAGATTCATTTCCCGCAGAAGATTCATTTCCCGTAGGAGATCCAGTTTCCGCAGAAGATTCATCTCTCGTAGAAGATTCATTTCCCGCAGAAGATTCATTTCCCGTAGGAGATCCAGTTTCCGCAGAAGATTAATCTCCCGTAGAAGGTTCATTTCTCGCAGGAGATCAATCTCTCGTCGAAGAGTTTTTCGTAGAAGGTCAATCTCTCGGAGGCGATTTGTCCGTAGGAGATCCATCTCCCGCAGAAGGTCAACCAGGCGTCGATCTAGGGGATGGTTTCGAAGACGATCACCTGCAGTCCGTAGAAGAACATGGCGCAGGCGATCAATGGGAAGACGTAAGAGATATTTTTAATTTCTCAGTTTTAAGAAGGGAATAATAAACGTGCCATGCTTGCAAAACTAAGAAATGAATGCTATAATTAACAATTTCTTGAGTGACTTTTAATGTCATCTTGAGGCGCGGATCCAGACTGTAGCGAACGTAACTCTAGCATCAGTCAGATTTTTGAGGAAAGTATGCACAAAAAGTTTCGAAAAGTAATCCTTCATGCAACTGCTACATCGAAGTGATACATAGCACATTATTTCTTCAATAAATATAGACGGAATCTGCTATGAATTCATTGACTAGGAAAGGACAACAGTACCCATACTGTATGCCCAGGAATGGTTCTTCGCTAGCAGCTGTTTTCTGTTAACATAAGGAATCGCCTAAAATGCACTAGTTCGTAAATTTCTTTTTAAGCCCAACAAAAGCTATGGCGCGAACTACAGTCAGTTCAAACTTGCCAATCAGAATTGGAGTTGACTGATGCTCAAATGTTGCAATCCACTCACAAGCATAGTTGACTGTTGATTAAAGATCTAAAAATAAACTAACTTTGACATATGTAAAATACTGACTAACGATGAAACTTGATTCCAACTGCCAGCCGGGAGAGGGAAAGTGTAATGTTTGTATTTGTGATAATGGCAGACACTTCTCAAATTCTCTTGGAAAAGGTAAAGATTCTCATAAGAGACGAGGTACTATCAGGTGCAGTCAGAGACCGTCTTTTATACAAACGCACAATTTCCTGGGGAAGACATCAACTTAACATACAGGATGACAGTTCAGAGTCTACAGTTGCTAAAATCCAAACATTCATGAGCAACGAATCTTGTTTCAGTATAGGTAAATCAACGATAACTACCATGTTGTCATGTTGCAAGGGGTTTAGGCCCCCTTCGCCGTTGTAGTATTTGGTATATTTAATTAGCAGGTATACGAAAGATCTCTTGTGCTGCCTCTCCTATGGCAAATACGAGGAAGTTCCCGCATTGGATGGCTTAGAAAATGATACTGTAAGAACACTAATGATGGATACAAATATGAAAATTGAGTGTTCCGAGCATTATGGTAGCATATGGGTAATATTGGGACATCTTTAGTTCCATGCATGATTGACTATATTCAACACCAATAGTCATATTCACAAAGTTGTGCTGGCATCATATATACTCACGAGAATACTTTTCAGTATGTTTTTACTATTATTCTGCAAGTTGTATGCTGCACCTGCTATAATACTTAATGTTTTGCTTGTATACCAGAAAACTAACGCTGCACATGAGAACGCCAAAGCCAAATTTAATTTTATATAATCAGACTCAATAAGAAAAGTGCTATTTGTGAATATCAAGAAACAAATCTTTTGGAAAATCCAATTTGCTTAAATGGCTCAGAATGTTGTGATGCACAAGATATCAATTTGGAAATAAAATTAGCTTTTTATTGCTTTCCAAAATCTAGAACTTCTGGCGATGAGACTTGCTTGCATAACACTTACTCTTTGGTCCCAGTTGGCGATGAAAAATTGACGGTGTATTTGAGATATTTGACAAGTAATGGGTCGTCAAGATGCCCAGAACTTTATGCATCCCATCCTATCCCACCTGTATTCAATGCAAAAAAGTGTTTCCAAAAGCCATATCATGTATTTGATGTGATCTTATCTGTTGATTCAATTGATTCTTCCAATCGAAATTATATTTCTGGTAAATGTATCTGTAGCTGCTTTGAGGTGCTTTTAAGGTTCAGGAGGCCTCATTTCTGCATTTTAGTTATGCTTGCTTATTTTATTTTTTATTAGATTTTCTTAGAGGTTGTGTTTTTGATTACTGTAAGTGGTTGTAGTAGATGAAGGTTGGTCACAAAATACCTTTTACAACAACGGCAGTCAAAGGAGATTTGAACATATCTATTGACTTAACTGTTTTCATTTCAGTGATATGAAAAAGAAAAGCTGTAGTGAATACTGATAGTATTAAAACCAAAGATAGTCTGCTAATATCCAATGCAAAGAAAGCAATGTATACAGCATTTTACTTTACAAAATCAGTAAATACCAGTTTGCCAAACCTGCCTTTCATCCAAGCACAACATATAATAGTATAAAGTTCATATTTGAATATGTATTACTTTAAGAAAACTGAGCACACCCAATTTAATTGGCCACGCCCATTTATATGTTGTTTAGCTACAGTCAGATTTCATCCTGGATCCGCCCTTGGTCTTAACATGAGTTTAAATTGAAGCTCTAAATTTTAAACTCAATTACATTCGTCTGTAATAATAGTGCAAAGAGAAGAGACTGAGAGATTTCTAGTCATCCTTCAGTTATGAGCCAAACAAGCAATGTACAATAAGGTTGTTGAGGGCCAAAGTCGGAACTCCTTCATCACTAAGATAAATGAAGCGCTTTGCATAGTAAATGAAAATTTTCTTCCTATATTTCCAAACAATGTTGTATTCAGAGCTCATTTCTGTTGCAAAAGGTTGAAAACAGTAATAGATTTATCGTTTGAATTAGGTGCTTTTGGGGAGGGGATTATCAAATTTGATATACCGCTGAACTTCCTGAAACTTTATAATTGACTCAATAGCGTTGATTTATTCTACATTCTTAAAGAGTAAAACACGTCTTTTTAATTTCAGCTGGAACTCCAAAGGTAGACGGTTGCAGCATTCCATTTGGACTCTACTTCCCATACAAGCATTCATTTACAGCATCTTGCAACAAGCATGACGTCTGCTACTACAGGGTAAGAAAATTTGAGAGTATGGTTTAGCTCAAAATATTACCTGAAAATTGTGCTCTAAAAGGATAGTTAGCTGCAGAGTCCTCCCAAATTTCACTCATTGGATTATTTAGTAAGTCAAACAATGGAAACAAGTGACGATTTCGGATCTGCAGCAAATTTCGCCCAGTATAGCTAGCCTCAATGTTCAAAAGATGCAACAATGCGCCAAGCATTGTTGTGTCGCGAAATCTGGGTCACAGCTTGATTCGTTTAAGGTGTGCAGACATAGGGAGTCTGCTAGACATGGTGATAATCTAGAGAAAAGCTTATACAACCATACAACCTACTTGTAGCGTGATAAATGAAAAGTCTTCTATTATCTATTAGTGACCCGGCAGTAATGGCCAAATCAGTTTGAATGTTGATCTCTCTTTGAGAAGATTTCTTGTTGGTCTTTCTTACAGCAAATATATGTGAATTAGCCTTTTTCTGAAAACTGGGACCTATGTGAGCTCCCTAAATGGCGATCGATTTGAGTCCAAATGTTTTTCAATTGACTCAATAGAAACTTTCAGAAGAGAAGTCATGTAATCTTGATGAGTATTGTCATATCTGATGACTTTATTGACTATGGCTGGAAGATTTCTGTTTTGGAATGCTTTATAGGCAATAAAATATTCGAACATATTTTGAAACTTTTCTCTGGATCATATTAGCAGTTTTCTTCATCTTCATCTTTTTCTGTCGTAATACAGACTGATTAAAAGTCATACTGCATGCACCATTTTTACATTAAATAATTCTGCACATACGTAAACCATGATTTGGAATGCCAACACGCCATATGCTGGCATTCCTTAAGTTACTCTACCAGGGCCTGAAATATGAGAATTTAGTAGGAAGCTCTACTTAGTGGAAATTAAAGGTTTATTGGTGGAATACAATGGAAAATGTTCCAGGGTCACATTCATTCCTTACCAGGCTCTTTTACTTCCATGCTGTTGTTCTTATTGCATGGAATTTAATAATGGCACTACCCACAGATTCTTACGCCTCTTGTTTTCATTTTCAAGGCGACTGTTTAAACTTTCACGACCTCTATTCGCTGGTCAAGACCATTGCTTTTTTTTAAGGCCTTGGACTCTACTTTGCCATATGAAATGGTCTTCAGTACAACCCAGTGTCGAAGCAAGGACAAGAAGGCTAGTAATACCCTCTGGAAGGAAAAGCACTAGGACAGGGGACTAGGACTTATCATAAGCAACAGTCCATAGGCTTTCAAGACAATAAACCAAGGTGCAATGGTATATTGAAATCATCTTATGAATTATCATCTCTTCCACAGGAAATACATAGCAGGAAGCTCTGTGACAACAGGTTCTACCAAGACATGTTAAACAGGTGCAATCGTATGGGTGCCGTCAAGAAACTCTTCTGTCGCGGATTTGCTGCGGTGTATTACCATGCAGTGAGAATTTGGGGAAAGTCGCGCTACGGTTGACGAAAGCAAGTCAAACAGATATCATGCAGAAACAGCACTGTCATAGAGCACACCGAGCATATCTAGCACAATACTTTAGCACATTATGATCTTTGCTATAAGTTAGTGCACTCATGATTAATATATTCTTTCGGCTTGTTGTTGTGTGATTCTGGTTACGTAGGAAGCATAACTCTTTACTGGGAATAGGACTAGATGGAAAATCATGATTGTCTGCAAAAGAAAAATTGTACCCAAAAGTGTGACTCTGTCATCAAACAAGGCTAACTCTAAATTCATGTTTTGCCCAAAAATATAGCTAAATGTTAATAGCAAATGTATAATAAGAACGATAAATCAATACAAAGATAAATAAAGATACAAAAAAATAAATAAATAGATAAATAAACAAACAAACGGATAAACAAACAAACTTTTTCTGTACAGCACAGGATATAGTAGGTAATACGACTTGAAATCGTAAAGTGTTTGGAAACGAGAGAGCCAGCATATGTGATCTCTTAACACAGAGAGAGTCACACATCCCAAGAAACAAATGACAGGAACTCGCAAAGATCCCCAAAGAGCTCATGGAAATATTACCAGGTGACGAATGTGAACTGACTTGTCAGATGGAAACTAGTTTTGACAACATATACTTTCCCTTTTTGCATTTCTGCATAGTTGAGGAAGATGCAAGTGTCTACTTTAGCCAAATTTTTTCTTTCATCATGATATTATCAAGAAATGGAATTACATTTATTACATCCAAATTTTGCTTTCATGAACGCCTATTTAAGGCTACTCAAGTTATCAAGCTGCTTTTTCTCTCTGTTTTTGAGTCTTTTGAGTCAAAGTGATGTTTACTTTTCTTCGTGTACCTAACTCATCCCAAGTTACTTCTCAGGGAATGTCAATTTTACCGAGTTTTGTTGTGCATTCAGCCACAGAATAGCTGTTAATTCTTACGGGCGCAGTTCAATGATAGTAGTAACACAGCTTAAACTGCATGTAACTAACTCAACATACTCAGCTAAACTCTGCAAGTTCTCTACTCTCAATCATAACTAGGTATAGCATATACGCATATTTTGATACAGTAGCTACGGCTCTTCCGCAATACCGTGGTTGAGCATAGTAATATACTGATAAAAGTTTATTCATTACAATGGCCTGCAACACTGCTGCATGCAGATGACCAATAACTGTCGACTCTAAGCCGTATTTGTATTCTTGATAACCTTGAGCATTTCTACCCTCCTTCGTATTGCTTTGAAGCTTGAATTGTCATTGTTGGTGATATCTCTAAACTGGGGAGTCAGGAATGGACTCCACCGTATGAGCGTAAGGTCATGTTTTGTTGAAAAAAGGGCATGGTCACTGACTAAGCACTTACTGAAACAGCAAAGGTCATCGTTGGGAACGATTTGTAATTAAGCAATGATATATCAACAGCCCTATAGTGCTGCCTCTGTGAATAAAGCCCATCATCTTTGAATACTGCAGTTGGAAAACCAAGTGCGTAATTTGAGGTTTTAGTGCTATAGAACTTGACCAGTTGGCTAGGAATGAAAGTATTCTTACGTCTGCCCCTGTAGAAAAAGACATCGGAAACCTTAATCAGATGCTGTAACTCTATGGTAGATAAGTGTCACCCCCTGCTAATTAGTTTCTGAAGATTTTACCAATCCCCCGCTCTCATCAAGACCGCCCCGCAATTGTACTTAGTGTGTACAGTAGCTGAAAAAAGAATACACGTTTTTTTATAAGAAACCAGTTTATAAGCAACCTAGTACTAGACACGCAAAAATTTAAGAAACTTTTAGAACTACTACAAAAGAGTTAAGAAACTTTAGAAATTTCTGTGCTATTTCAAAGTTTGGGGCTTGTGAAATATATTTCCTCCATGGGTGTGTAATAGTGCTTACTATATGCAGCAAAATCTATTTGCGACGCTGTACGCATTGCGCCATATACATGAATCATCTTGTCGGTAGGAGGCAAAACTTTGCCATATTTAGTACTTTCTAGTAGGTCTAGTCGTATCTATTGCACGTGCAACCAATTTCGCCTATGACGCAAGATCTAGACAGCATGATATGGAATCCCCACATCATCGCCATGCATTATACTGCAGACTTTCTTTTGTTTATAGATTTCATAAACTCTAACCTTGCATCAGACACAAATGCTAGGATCATTCTAGAATAAAATAACGTTGCTATATCTCTATATTTGGTCAAGTTTGGGTAGTGTGATTCCACGTGATATGATTGCGTGTCGTAAGTGCAATACTTATGCAATCATATCCTACCCCATATATACACCTCGTATATCCTAAAGAGAGAGAGAGCAGAGTTAGAGTAGAGTTTGAGTTAGAAGCTTATGCTGTAGGTACTTGAGAAAGACCTCAGTAGTTATATATCGAATTTAAAGAAACCAAGTTGTGTCTATTGAGTTATCCTGCCTCATACAATCAACGTGATCTGGCAACAGATCACAGGTGTAACAGATGTCACCTAAAATAGATTGAGAAAGATGTGAGAAAGATCCATTGGTTGAGAGGAAAATATGCGCATTTTTGTGATAAATGGCAAATTGGAACGCAAAACTGAACTAATACCGTATCCTTTTCGAGGACCAAAGTGAAGATTGTATAAGTTTTACCGAAATTTATGATGTGGACATTAGGTTGATTTAGATTTAGAGTGGCACTAACGTCTTTTGTTTGCTATCATGCCAATAGTTTGCTATATCCACGTGTTTTATATCGTTTTCAATTCAATCTTTTTCATTAAATCAAGAAACTTTTAAGAAACTTTTAGAACTAAAATGTGGCCAAAAATTAAGAAACTTTTAGTACTAGGTCTTGAGCTAGGTTTCTTATAAAAAAAAACGTGCAATTCCGCTTAGCAGGAACTGTTTGATTTATCAGTTTTCTTAACTGACTGTTGCAAATTTAAGCTAAACAGACTGCTACGTTAGGTTCTGTTTTCATAGCAAATTAATTGTTCTGTTGATACTGCTTCAAACTGATTTTCAATATCTTTTACATGTTGCACCGACATATTGAAGCCATGATTGTTAGGGAATTTTGCTGTTTAATGGAGAAAATGAACCAGCATAGAATAATCTTCTAAATTCTTGTATACACGTCATTGCATAAATCTGACCCCCTCGCTAATTCCAACTGCCCATTATTTGAATTTTCTAGAAAATTCCTGCCCCCCGCCATTTTCGCCCCTTCCCGGCAATTGGGATAAAAGTAATATTACAATGTTTCAGTGTTTTGGGGCTATTTCAACTGTAGTCTATTGATCACAGTCCTTCGAATAACAAATGCCTACAGATTCACACTGTTATAAAACATGGGTGTGATTTCTAAACATTGGCAAGTTATCTAAAAGGCAACATAATAAAAACCGGACGGTTTAACGTAGGTCGAGCCCAGATTCCCTATACACTACAGAATCTCATTGCACATGTGTAAATGGGGCTTCAGCTAAACCGGACTGGTTTTACCCAGCTCTTGTGCACCCAGGCTAATTTTGCAGTGTAAACAGTGCTCTGGTGTATTTAACAGCTCTTGTATGGTCAGTGGCATAGGATGCTACAAACATGAGTGTGAACTATACAGTGTCTTAATAATTCTTGCACGCAGTGTTGTTTTCGTGTAAATTAAAAATTTACAAAAAGTCATCTAACCTCAGTTTCATATATAAAGAAACGTTATCTATCAAGCCCATCAAACGTAGGGCGGGGAGGATGTTAAGAAGTTCTTTTAGTGGAGCGCACTCGTAACACCCTTAGGAAAATTCAACCCTTGAGTTAACTTCTACTTGAAATCTATCATGACATCTTTTAACATTGTCATTAGTAGGGCATTGGTCTTGTGGGCCCTCTTCCTGGTCCTATTAAACAAGCAAAATTCAAGCTCTATAAATATAGACTAACCTTGCCTACTAATGGATCTACATTGCATACATAGTTTAACAGTAGGATGTAATAAATGCCTTAATGGCACCGACTTTTGTTTCTCCCTATGGCACGTTAAGAGAGCTGGCTGCTTCTACTGGTGAATTTCAGTTTTCCCTACAGCTAATCCTATTTTATCAGCATAAATCAGTTCCTCTTTCACTGTATTACGGGGAACATCTGTGAATTAAAATTCCTGCCTATTTCAATATTTTAATGGGTACCTTTAAGTATTATCCCATAATTCTTTTATCGTCTTACGGTTTTTTGCCTTATTTTGATATCCTCACAGTAGCCCGTCTTTTCTTTTTGGATTATATATAAATAAAATTACCTATGATACCTTTACATTTGTTAAATGTCACTCTAAGGACATTCATAACTTTACATTCCATGTTGTTTTGAACCACACAGATCTAAATTCACCTACAAACTCAGTTGGACATGAATCAGCTGGAAACTATGAATCTATAGACAAATCTGTTCGTTTGAATACTAATAAGACAGTAAACAAGAAAGCATTTCCTTGTTTATTGTTGTGGGATGATTCTAGGAAATAAGCAAACAGGGACGCGGAAGTAACCAAAGAGCAAGGGGATGCCCTGTTGATTACTATCACCACTATCAACTACTTTATTACCATTTTTTAAAACTTCGTTTCATTCGTAAACGATTTAAAGACTGCAATTATGCACTTGACTAATTAGCTGGCAATGTATAATTGGCATGTCTGCATAAAAAAGTAGCACAATAGTATTAAAGTAACATACAACAACAGGAAGAATATATACTGAAGAGAAAAAGACAAAACAAATAAGGATGAAAAAATAACATCAAAAACAATAATACTAAAGCTGTTGTTGCCCCCAGAAAGAGTAATGCGATAGTAACATGCAATCTTGAACTCAAACAAATAAATTTTATTTTAGTGTTTATACGCGCGGGATAATTTTCTCTTTAATTAACAGAACAGAATATGCAAATGCTAAACTTTTGTCTGCAGAAGCATAGAGTTGGTGTTACCAGACTTCAACCAAGACCTTTCTGGCCCAGGACAGGTATGGTTAAGAAAGCTTAACTTTCCCTTTAAATTGAACTTTTGCTGTCCCTGCTCTCCCAATAAAGGCAGGATTGGTGCTTGCTGCCTTCTTCCCCATCTCTGATGTCCTTAAAATTAAAGCTCTCTTTGGGGAGCTGTACTAACTGTAAACAGGTTCTCTTCGCTTTTATTTTAACTGAAATTATTCCAGAAGATTTATAGGCGGTTTCAAATTGCAATGAAATTTTATGTGTTTGCAACGTTCGCGTTCTATACAATACTATCATAAAGTGAAAGTTCGAGAGGGTAAAATTGTTTTCTCGCAATGTCACTTCAGTTTTTCTTAAACCCAGTCATCTTTACATCCAATAGGTGTCATCCACAAAGTACATACGCAGTTAAAGGGAAGGGGGTCAAACCAAAAGCGTACAGGAGCGTACATGGGTTGGGGGGGGGGGGAGTTTGATCAAGTGCGTACCTACGCATTTTCGCCGTTTGTGACTCAGTGTTTTAGGTCTCTTAAAGCCTTAAAATTCTCTCCGGTATAATATAAATTGATAATATTTTGCCGAAAATAAACAAAAATGAAATGCCTCACGCGTTTATTTCAAAGCAGAATATGAAATGCAGTTTTTTATACTCATAATTCTTACACAGTACATAAAACTACAAAAATGATACGGCAGGGAGTATGCTCTACCATATCGACCCTACGGCCTACACATATAAGGGATCATTGACCCTCTGCAGAACGTCTCCAAAGTGGAAGGAGGGTATCAATTGATTTCATTGATCATACGGGTAAGATTCGAAGAGCATCTGCAGGGTTGTCAATACTATTTGAGATAAAATCTCCTGACTTTCCCTGATATCTTTAGAAAAATGCTACTCATCTTCTCCTAATTTTCCCAGATATTCTTATACCACTTTTAATTTGATTGACTTAATTTCTCATTAGCTTTCAGTCTTAATTTTTTTATTAAACTTAGTTTTTAGCTTATACAGATACTTGTCAGGCAGCACACTGACAACAGAAAATGGATTTGCTGAAATGCAATACCAGTATAAAATTTCATAGTTCTCATTGAGGTCTTATGATTTGTTTGGACAGATATGGGGTTGGGAAGAGCCTTGACACTCTTTTTCACCTTTCCAATTGTTGATGATAATAATAAAAATAATACAAGAATTCGTGGAATTGGTGATCTGACGTAACACTAACAATCAAACGGTAAAACTTCAAGAGTAGAAACACCTTGTATATGAATAAAGACAAGAAAGTAGAAATAGTACCAAGCGCAATGGAGAGAATCAAGAAACAGAAAGGTCTTCAATATTTCGAGAAGTTTTTAAATATGCACGAGTGAATGTGGATTGGATCGTGAGGACACGCCATAAGCAATTAAAGCTGCAAAGAATGAGAATGTTATTATAGAAGTCTGGTACAACGGGAAAGCCTCAAACTGGAAGGCTGACAAAGAATCAATTATTACTCATGAAGTGGTACCTGTGTAGACAATGAAGCCTTGGACAATCTGGTTACCGATTTTCATGATTTGAAGATATGCGTTAAATCGGTACTATCTACGATCAATGAGGTGGGGAATAGCCATATGGAAGAGATAAAGGGGATCACCACCCGAAAGCACTCTTTCTACATAAAGCAAGATATAACTCTGAACCTTGGTTAGCATATAGGTTTTGATATGCTGAACACAAATATGAAATGAAATTTTAGGCGCGGCTTTTGGTTTCCATTAAAACTACAAGCTCCTTTGCTGCATTAGTATACTTCACTTGTTTTCTTCTACCTGTTTGTCTCTTTGAAGGAGAATTTTCTGCATGTTTTAACTTCTTTAGCTTCATCCTATAGTAGAAAGTGATCTGTGGTGGTCCTTCCTGAATTCCTAGAATACTGCAAAGTATGTATCTATAGGTATCTCCCACTGAAAACTGATAGATTGCATGAGAAACAGCTATTTCGACTGTCTTTCTTCCTACATAGGTCCCTTTTGGGCAATATCTCCATACTAGATTGTGCATTGACTCATTCGTATTCTGGGTGTTTGCATGTGGGAGCATCGTCCCAATAGATCACCATCTGACAATCTTTTGAAGATTGGGACAAGTGCTTTTCCAACTTACACTGGCAATTTCTCATGATTTTTATGATCTCCTGGATCATTACCAGCTGGTTTAGCCCTCTGCCAAAAGCAGCAAGGGCTTATACCTGGAGGTCAATGGACATGTTTTGCAGCATCATTTGATGAGCTCATGCGGACCAAAATTGCAAACAACCTCTTCTTCATAATCTCAACATCATCTGCATTATCCATTGTTGCTCTTTCATAATAATTTTGAAACTTTATTATCTTTTCTTTGGTAAGTTGCCTTCTTATGATATTGATTTTCCTTATACTTTGTGTGTGTCTAAAAGTTTCTTCAAAGCAGTACCCATTCGTTTTGAAATGTAATGTATACATTCCTATTTCACAATTTTTCTATCAACCCTATATATGTTTTCTTCATATATGGCATCAAAGGACTTGCTGTCTCCATCAGACAGCATTGTTCTACACTTCAGTTTGAAGTTGGCTGTTGATCTCCTCCAAAGAACTCTGGCACGTTGCAATTCCATAGCATTAGCACTTTCTTCAAATTTTTGGGACAATTGTTGAAATACTTCCTTCTCAAGGCTTCAGAATTATCATCTACACCCTCAAAATGCTTACACGAAGGACAGAAATTTGAAAGGACAGTAAAGTCAATCGGTAAAACCAGTCAGTTTATCAGTAACTGAGCCTATTCCATTGTGAAAAGAATGACCTCTTTTTTGCCATGACCCATCAAAAGAGACAGCAATATCAAGCACACCATTGTCATCAGGCACAACTTCTAAGCTTTCATATTCCTTAAATGGTACCTTTACAGATATACCCCTAGCCTGTTCAAATGTTTCCTGTCTTGCAAGTCTCAATCGTTCACAATTCTTCTGATATGCACTTCTGTTCTGACGGTGATTAATGTTCATATTCCCATACCAATCTCCCATTGCAGAATATCCACAGCAAATGCCTCTGGATGCCACAGCAGCAAGCATATTTAACTCAAACGCAGTCTAATTTGCTCTACTTTCGTTATTTTTTACACATATATTCTTCAAGTTTCACCATGCCACAAGAAATGCACTTAACAATGATCTTCACAGCAAAACCACATGACATGCTATGAATAATTGCAAACTCAACTGAATTACTTTGGCACGAATAGCACACCATATGTCCTAAAAAGCGTTCCAAGACATCTTAGACATAAAAACTCAAAACCCAGTCTTATGTAGACAAAAAGAGCTCTTTTCCTCACTGGGACTCCTCCAGTAAACAATGGTGAATAGGTGCCAAGTGGCCAATCATACGGCTAACTGGACACATTATTCAGATCACGTGTATCCGCATCTGGACATATATCTCGGTTCACCTTTCGGTCGCTATCCGACGTTTCATACTCTGACGAGTGTCGGACTGAAGAAGCTTTTCAGTATGCCAAAAACATGGTGCCACTTTTTCGTGCTGTAGAAAAGTTCTGTAGTATCAACAGACTTTTCAAGACATCTTTCTGCACCAAAAAGTAGCAGTCAGGTTGATGGTCAGTAGATATGCGTGCCTGCATTTTTCGGCATCAAGAAAAATCTCGAAAAAGCTTAGTTTTGTTCATAACAGGTTCATAGCAACTATGGTTGAAGGTGGCTTATCCGATGGCCTAGGGTCATTAGTGGATAAACCAGCAAAGTTAACACTTTCTTCCCTTGGTTGCTTTGATCTAGAAAGATTCCTATTTCTCCATCTACCTTCGTATTTAGCACGAGTTGCTCTTTTTATTTTCCCCTTTCCCTTCAAAATGTGACCGATTTCATTGAGATAGCATGAAATGAAATGAAATGAGGTAGCATGCTTCATGTGAGTGGATATGGTTGCTATTCAGCTGGTTGAATCAACCAATGAACTACCGCAGATTTTGACAGTAGCCAATGAAATTGAAAAGAATTCAAGATGGCGACACACGACGATTAGTTCTATTGTCTGCTGCACAATAGATTGCTGTGATTTCAAGGAAACAATGGTATAAATGGCTATACAGAAGATGTCGATGAAAAGAGCGAGAATTTAGCTTTTGACATATACCAAAAAGTCGTGGGTTAGGCCTACCTATTGAAAATGGCAAACATCACAAATTCATATTTTGATCCCATCACATATTTTCATTTTCGTTATTCACACTATACCTAACTGTAATCAATCACTAATTCTGGAAAAACTCTACAAAGAGTAGAGCAAAACTGATTTCAGTATCGAAAATTAGATGAATCACTCTATCCTATAAAGCCAAAATCTCATAGTTGATCAAATCGTGAATCTAGACCCAGTTTACACGGGCAAAACTGGATCGGATCTAGACTGGATCCGATCTACTTTTGGTACGGATAGGCCTTGCGTTTACACGAGATCTTGTGGGTCCGATCCAATTCTGGCTCACTATCCGATTTATTTCTGGGCCGTTTTCATAGTAGATCCAATTTAGATCCGATCTGCTTTGTATCGTGTAAGCGGTGAGATCCGATCCATAACTTGTACGGACTGAAAAAGGAAAGTAATTTTTGGCAGTAAGAGACAAAATACGCATGTGTAATTATTCAAACAAAAAGTGTACCGGATCCATAAAGCTTCGTGCAAACGCAAAGCCTATCCGTACAAAAACTGGATCGGCTAGACCCGTTCCTGTTTAGATCCGATCCACTTTTGCTCGTGTAAACGTAGCCATAGAGTGAAGGCAGTGATCGTTGTGATGACAAGTAGTAATAAGGTATTATATGACAAATTTACAATCCACTCAACATTGTTACTTCAAGGAGATATTTGCAAAAGAGAGAAACCATGTATACCTTTAATATAGTTTGAGGTTCAAATTGCATCTGTATGAAAGCAGCGTTTGCTCTTCGTCTTGCTAAACGATGTTAGCTGTACGTTCTACGTACATCATGATCTTCTGCAAAAATAAAGTAAAACAAATACATAATAGCATTGCATACTGTTTGAGTAGGAATATTACTGTATAGAGTGATAAAGAGTACTTTCAGTATTACCCTTTCCGGGCAATGTGTTTGTCTCTGTCAACGTGTATTGTGTTCTGACGTACAAATGCAGTATAGTGCTTACGATTATATTATATGTGTTTTTAGTATTTGATTCACAGTCAGGTAGTTGAGTTCAGTTCTTGCCGTTATATCAGCTGTTGTTTCTCTGTGTTGTTTCTAACTTAAGCCTTGCTCAGCCTCCTGTCCAATGAGCGTACGTTAGTTTGGTGAATTCCAGCTTGGTGGTACGAACCAAGCCTTAACAACAGTCTTACTTATCGCTACATCAATTAAGTATAAATTTTGTATAACCTTGTGTGTATTTACACTTGAACAGTTTATAATGACATTTTAGGTGGGTCACTGGTATGGTCCATGGAATTGCCTGTAGCTCAGCTCCCCTTGTTAGTTTTTAAGACGGCAACATTGACTAACAGACATTACGAGATATTATGATTAAAAATTAGTTTTTAATAGTCCATAATAAAATAAAGTAGTAAAATAATTAAATTTTAATGCCAATTTGACTTCAGAACATACGTGAGGTATATTTTAAATTCCTGCAGCAACCGCTATTCATATCTACCATTACTTCTGTCTATCATTCATAGCCAGGGTTGTAGAATTGAAATGATTTGGGACTCAGATCTCCTAGACCCGGGGCTTCAAACTCGCGACCCCTTAAGATAATAGTCTGTGGCCCCCACCTTGACTTGAAGGAAGATTTTGCTTTCTATGTCGTATATGAGGAAGGTTTAGTTTTTTGTATCAACAATCCGGTAAGTTTCAGCAAAATTTTCGGTAATGCGAAATCGGCTGTTAGAGGCACAGTCCTTCTACAGTAAAAATTCTTTGAGACATATACAATGCAGAGTTCAAGAATTTTGGTGAGTTTTGATTGTCTTAAAACAGGAAAGTTTATGATGAAGATTAGACAGCCGGAGGAAGGTTGGAACTTTTTCTGGACTCTGCCCTAGGCTCTGCTTCCAGTGCCCCCAGTTAAATTGAGTTTGAGATCCCTGTCGTAGTCCACTCAGCAGAAATCAGCAGCCATTCATATTTCTTTGCAACGTCATCGTGACGACACCGAGTACATAGGTGTGGAGAATATTGTGACTCACGACTGTTGACTCGGAAGAAAATTCTCGCTGCTTTACAAAGCGGGCTTTTAACTGCAATCTCGTAAATACATTTTAGAAATACGGATAAATGTTTTACATCCGATGAAGAAAAACTATTGTTTTAAGGAGATAGCTTGTTGAAATAGTGCTCATTTTTGGAGGCTTGTACCAATGCTAATTTGTCACTTCATAGATAACAATGGTCACCCTATTAGAAGTATAGGTAGAACTGATCTCATTGCGTTTTATTGATACTGCAAATTGTATCATTGCAGGATATTGGAGAAGGATCCTCTGAACATTTTCGTGGTAAATTTCCAATCCAGTAGGATCACGATATGTTAGTTCGGTAATTCAAAAATTCAGAGAAAAATGATCCCTATTTATAAGATGTGGCCCAAGCACTGAGAAACAGTGCGATCAAAATTAAATTTCATTTTACACCCCAAACAAATCGTGCTATATCTGCTCCTGTAGGTTAATGGCTGTTTCGTCCCATGAGAAATTCCCTCTGGTTAGTTGACGATCAATTTTGCTTCAAGTCCACAATTTTGCATAAAGATGTAGTCTATAAGAATATTGAGGCTCAAAATCCCTTAAATTTAAGAATATGTTAAGAATAATGTAAAGCTCAAACTACACCAAGGCTTAGCTTTTTTGCTTATTTGAGTTCCCCTTTGAAAAGTTAATTATGACTTTCACTTATCTGGCCAGGGAGCTAGTATGCTATGATGCGACTCAGGAACTCTTCAGAGAGTGTCAGTTACACACATTTTAGTATAAGAATATAATCTATAAAAGGATCATTAACAAAATTCACAAAACAGCACAAAAATCTTGTACACATTTTAGCGAGTTCTTCTTACAAAGTCCTTTAGAGCAGTCTTAAGCCACAGCAAGGTTTAATGTCATATTCCTAATTTCGATTTGAGTTTGTAGGTATTACAAGCATAGGTGCTAAATTTCATGAGAGGGGGGGGGGAGATCAAGACACTCAACCACTTGGTGGTGTCAAAGATGAAATAAACGAAAAAAATGTTGTCTAGGAAGTTTTAGAGCGTTGTTAAATTTTTGTAATGTCGAAACTTTGAAGTTTCTTTAACCTTTTTTTGCCTTCACTCGTTATGGCAACCCTTTGTGACATATGATGGGATGACAGAAAGAATCTCCAACAGCCTTGGAATGTCAAAGAAATAGCAAGTAATAACTACAGTTTTGGTGGGTTTCAGGGCATTGTCAGCAAAATACTTCGTACATTGCGGGGCAAATGCTTATAAGTGAGTAGCATGTTTTTGGAAATCTTAATTAAAGTAGCCCCTGTGCAGGGGCGGCAGAGCAACTTTTTTGGTGGGGAGCTAAAGGGGACAGACTAAACTTGCAGGGGCATAGCAGGAGCTAAAACGTGAACTAAAGTACATTTGCTCTAAGAAGTGGAGGAGCCACAGTCCGCCAGCCCCCGCCCATGCTGTGGCAGGTAAAAAATAAAAGAAAATGGTAGTCAATATTGCTCTGGCCTGTAAGCTCAATGCGAACGGTCTGCGTAACTTATCGTGCTTCCTACGTCATGTACACCTTACTCTTCATGCTACATGGCATGACCTTTCCATTCACCCTTGTCATTAACAGGATAAGCTTAGGTGCACCCAGGGCGATAACGTTTTATGATTCCCATGACATTATCTTCCACTTGCGTGTAATGTTCCGTTTATCCTTTTTACATATATATAGCCTCCAGTTATATCAGATAGATCATTCCACACAGTGCACTTTGACTAACGTTCGGGAATTCTCACTGACGAAAGGTGATGGCGTTGAGCTTTGGAGTAACACTCCTTTCACTCGCAGTTTTGATGCTTGGTGTCTCTATTGAGATAAGCGATACTAAGGAGGTAAGTGAACCATTTTATATGGAGAGTAATAAATTTTCTTAATTCATATTTCTGTATGGAGTAATATAGTCCAAGCTCTCAGTTCTCGAGCATTGCGAAAAAGAAAGAAGCTTACTCAAACTTAGTATGTTTGTAAGGGAAAGTGAAATAGAGATGAATCTTTTGGCAGTAATAAGAAGTGACTTTGCCACACTTTTCTAAGTTAAATGATGGCATTTTGTGCTTTATTGACTTGAACACTTTTCCTTACGTCATGCTAATTCCACTCTGTCTTCTGCCAGTCTTCAACCTGGAGCAGTAAATGGTAATACAGTGTAAGATAATCCGAGGATATCAGAAGGGCTTGAGAAAATTTTGGACATGTCACAATCAAATTTTGTCTCGTGTGCTGTCTAGCAACTTGACAGCTCTGAATAAAGTCTCCACACTTTCATTGCATGGAACCATTTTCACCTTTATTTACTGCATTGAAGTTTTCAGAACTGAAACATTTTCCATGATAATAAGACATTTAAATACCAGGCTATTGAATCTATGTACTATAAATTTGAATACAATTGCAAGGTGCCCTCAACTAGCCCTGACAGAATGAGTCTTGTTGTCTCTCTATGCTTTTCAATGAACTGTGACTTCAATGAACGTCTCCACTGAGGTCTCCTTTGATTACTTTAGGTCTGTACGGTACAGCTAGTCAACAGGGAGATATTGGATACAACTGCAGAAGTACACGATATCACAAACACGAAAGCGAAGCATAAGAGAATATCTTGGCAGTGGGTTTGCAAGGAGAGCACTAAATTATCTCCTAGAACAGGTTTGTATATGTGGTTTGTATGCTGTATGTAAAACAGTGCCGCCACAAAGGTGGGGACAGGAGGCTTAAGACCCCATTTATGCGGGATTACATTCAGAACTATCTGGATCGATATAGGTAAGGGTAAGCTTTGCGTTTACACGGGACCCCGTGTATCCGTATCCTTTTGGATCCGCTATCCAAACACTTTTACATGCACTTCCAAAAGTGGAAACTTTTGGATCCGAACACTTTTCGATCTCATCTGAACGGGCGGATCAGATCAAAATGTGTACGGATGGGAAATGAGGTTGAAATTCTTGTGGAATGCAGGCAGTTGCAAAATGGCATCGACTTGGCGCTGTGATTCAAAGATAAAAAATGAAGTAAGCATCTTTCTCGTGTAAATTCGTCTTTATTATTGATGTTAGGGAGTTCTTCACTATCTTCGTTAGAGTAGCTGCTTGTAAACTTTAGCTTAACATCTTTGTATTTTTAACAACTCATGGTTTCCCAGTCTTGCCCACTCATGAATTACTTTCAATAGCAAAGCCTCCTCTTGCTCTGCCCACTTGAAAACCTTCGATGTATTTTCTGACTGAGACCTGCTGCAGAATTGAGGTAAGCACACAAGCAAACACGAGCAGAACAAAGAAATTGACGCCAAAATTTCTCACTTAAATGCTCCTGCGCGATGTTCTTGAATTCAGAACGGATCCATATAGATCCGATCTTTTGTAAACGAAAACAGTTTTGGATCCGATCCCATGTAAGCACCATCAGAAAATTGATCGTATGCAAAAGTATCCGGATACAAGTTTCTTTTTTTAAGGAAATAAGTATATACAAAACATGAGGCTCAAATCTGGCAAAAATTAAGAAACAATTAAGAAACACAAGCAGGCTGAGGTTCAGAAGTAAACTTGACAGATCTGTCATTGTGAGAAAATTTTCATTTCAACTGAAAACAAAATACGAACATCTTTCGTCTCTCATATGTTTTTAACTAAGAATTCAATTTTTCGTCTCATAGTTGCCTTGTTTCTATAGGAAGTTTCAAGAATAAAATCTTAGGAAACATTTAAGACTGGATTTGACAAAATACTAGGAAACATTCAGGTTGAAGGGAGAAAGTTTGTTTCTTATATAAAAAGAGACGTGTAGCTTTTGGTCCGTTCTCTATGCGATCGCGTGTAAACGGTGTTTTAACTTACTCAATGGTTAGAAGTTCGTACTAAGAACTGTCCACATATCTCATGCCGGGAATTTGTGCATATAAATCGTAACTGACATCAACTGTATAAATTCAACTTTTGATGAAATCTGATAGGAACAAATACGTTCCCGACTCTAGTAAAATGGGTGAACTCATTGCATTCAAACAATATGTGAATCTTGCAATATCTAGAAAGCAATTTTTCTTTGTTGCAATTTGCCTGGAAATACGCATATCAGTGGAGTTTTGTAGACCATCATATGTCTTGCAGATCTGTGTAGTAGGTTCACGTTTTACTGTAGACTACGAACTTGATGATGAAGAGCCAAACAGAAGGGTGCGTAGAGGTTGGGGTAGCAGAAGAAGAAGCTCGTCGTCGTCATCATCCAGCAGTAGCTCACGTAGCTGGGGAAGCAGAAGAAGCTCGTCGTCATCATCAAGGAGTAGCTCACGTAGCCGGGGAAGCAGAAGAAGCTCGTCGTCATCATCAAGGAGTAGCTCACGTAGCTGGGGAAGCAGGAGGAGATCACCAACCAGTTCAAGTAGAAGCAGAGCTACCTCCAATGTGAGAACCTCTAGCAGGTCAGGCCAGAAAGCAAGAACTTCAAGTTTGAGCTCCAGGCGTAGAACAATATTTTCAGGGCGAACTAGAAGAATCGGAAGAGTAGGAAGTTCAAAAGAAGGTACAAGCAAATTACATGATTGTAGTTTCTCAATGTATACTTGTAGAGCTCAAGAAGACACTTTGTCCTTTAATAGTGGGATTCATCCTTTTCCCAGTTCATCAGGTATTAAAACGGTATTTACTTCTCATCTGTGGAGAAGAGAATGTCTCAAGACGCATGTGGCATCTTTTGGCACATTAGAGCTATCGTGTATCAATTCTAATTTCTACTACTTTTACATTTGTACTTAGAATAATGCACTTAATTTGAAATTGGCAACGCCCTGCGTACGGATTTTAGCATGATATGAAATGAAAGTGAGAGAGCAGAGGGACAGTTCCTCATATTCTAGGCTATAGTATGGAAGTACAATAAAAAAGGAAAGAATCAAAGGCCTAAAAATTTCGAACGACTCGTTCTGAGCGTCGAACTCTCTGTGGAGAGGTTAGCGCCATGTAAACGAAAAAGCAAATTGACTTAAGTATGATTTAAATCTATCAGGTGTATTCAGCTATGGCCGCGGTCACACCAGATCATCTAGTACACCAAACTTGCTTCTGTTTCCATTGTAACATGCAGTGAATCTGACACTGGTGGAGTTGTGCTGCTTTTTGCCAGTATCGTCGCTTTTGGCGCGAAACCTAAATGTCACTATAACAAGCCATGCAATTTTTCATGTCTTAAATGTGCTTACCTATCATCTCACGTGATCGCTGGAGGCCAGTATAGATATGACCGAAATGTTTAGTTAGCGAACCTGATGATTAGCAAAGAACACCCTAGTGTGACCGCGGCCTATTTTTCATTGCAGTAACAAAGGTTATTAATACTTTATATTTTATGAACTGACGATTTCTCAGCAGTTCCTAAAGCATCTTGCTTTCAACGAAGAATGTATCATCAACTATAAACAATGTCGTCAGATTGAGAGTCTCATTCTTCACACATCTACAATCACTGCCAAAAGTCCTTTGAACACCCGTTGAATAATGAGGTTTATTTGAGAATAGTACATCTTCCAGTCAGAATTGACTGGCAGTGATCCCCTCCCTTCTGCAGACTATGTCGAGGTAAAAGCTTAGTTGCTAGAGTGCTATTTGAGAGCAAATTGGCTTGTTTGATGTGAGTAATCACTGATTAATTTAACATTGGTCTGAGGGGGGAGAGGAGTTTGTTCTATAAACCAAACAATAATGCAAGTGTTAAAATACTTTTGGAGGTGATTGTACCTAGATTGGATGTGCTGCAATACTTTTGGCAGTACTTTTACCTAGATTAGATGGCCTACTTTCTTCAAAACTTTAACGTGGGATGCAAAATCACAGTGGTAAGTGAATACTTGATGCAATCGTATATTTATGTCTTGCATAAAACCCTACATGTTTCGTTATCTATCAATTTCTATTCAGGCAGTTCGAGTGGTAAGAGGTCGAAGCAAAATCCAAAGCCTAAGAGAAAATTACAGAAGTCAGCTGTTTTGGATAAAGTGCACACTGCACTTGATATAGCTGGAATGGTGCCGGGAATTGGAAACGTAGCTGACGGAATTAATGCAGGATTACATGCAGCTCGTGGCAATTGGAAGGATGCAGCATTGTCCGCTGCTGGCATGATTCCTGGCGCTGGACAGGCAGCCACTGCGGCAAAACTTGCAAAGAAGTCCAGTAAAGTAATCAAAGGGTCAACGAAAGCAATTAAAGGATCAACCAAGGTAATCAAGGGAACAAAAAAGGTTATCAAAGGGATCAAAGGAAGACTGCTCAAGGAATCAAAGAACCTGAAGGAGTTCTTAGAGAGAGCAGTCGTAACTAATACAAAGAAGAAGGGGAAAACCATTGCAAAAACTGACGAATCGTATGATGTAGCAAAAAAGATCTTTCAGAAGGAGACTGGTGTTAAACCAAAAGACACTGGATTAACACATGCTAGAACAAAGGACGGAAAGTACCATTTGACTGTGAGGGACTACAGTTCAAAAGGAGACAAGACATTGGATGTCAAAGATATGAAGACTGGCCATGTAACAAAAACAAGATGCTTAGGAGGATCATGTGATGGTCCAAAAAAATAGCAACTGTCTCTTACGAGGAAACGATGTAGCTGTTCTACTTTCTATCTCATATATTGTACCAATTATGATCATAAGTGTCTTATTGTTTTTCGTTAAACTGTATCTCGTTGATTAATATTCATAGATTTTTGTAATGTTTTCTCTGATATCTCAGTTGAGCATAGACACACATACGGCCTGGTTTTGTTTTATTTGTCATACCTTATCTGTAACACTTTCTGCAGTTCCGAAGCTGGAGAAACAGAGCTATGGAAAAACAAACTGCATATTTTTTGACAGTTTTGAAATATAAATGATAATTAATTGTACATCATTTGAATCGTAAATTCATGCAAGTGTCTTTTCAGAGTTGGTAATCATTGAGCAGCGCCATGTTCTAACTCTCAAGTGAGTAGATGAGAAAATATTCAAAGGGAGCATCGACCCTCAATTAGTACAAGAAACACATCTTAACTTCTTAAATTGGGACTTACGAAGGATAACTTGCAGTAGATAGTTGAGACAAATAGTCAACAAGCCAAAGGCTTGCAAGTTTGTTCAATCTACATTTTTGTGAAGAAAATACAGAAAGAACTAACTGGCAAGCGCTAATGAGCAATTGTACACTTGATGTAATTAAATTAGATATTGAGTGGTAAATGGAAACTGGTCGTTTTGATAGCTAGCTTCCCTGACATGCAGCCTATTATATTATGTTCAAAGGAACTTAAATGTAAAAGTCTGGATGCTTCAATAAACTTGTACTACTAAAGATAAAGGCCTAAGTGACGATCAAGAATTAACTGGTAAATCCATTAATTGTGGTCAACTTCATATGAATTGTGCGCAATCCATACACCTGTGTTTCTTAGAGGGGGTTACGTTGAAGCTTGTACTATCTATATTATCCCATCTTAACACTTAAGACTTATAATCTACATATGATACTAGATGTGCAGTTAAGTTAAGGAGCTAATGGGGAACTTCTAGTACTACCATGTGGTTAAAAGAGTTCCAAAATTACGGAATTTTATGTCTTGGCTTATTTTTGCTGTGCTGCAAGTTATTGACATTGACAGTTATTGACAGCCGTGTTTGGCTGACTTTTAACCTTATGGGACATGAGATGGGCTGATCGTGTGCGATGTGCAACGTTGCTTTCTTTGAAGAACAAAAGAAGACAGAATAGAACTTTCTATAAACTTTTGTTTTATGTTTAAAAGTTCTCAGTATATGGTGCTTACTGTTTTCCTGTGTTCACATATTTTCAATATGATCTTGACTGATTGACTTTAATCGGATCACCGACCTACTCTCTTGATTGTGATCTTCAAAGATAAAACACTTCAAGAACTAGGCCTTGATCTTGGTTCTTTATTCAAAATGCATACGATGCCAAACGGGCAAATTTCTTTTACCTTAGTTTTCTTGTATTAACCTCAAAGTGGATGTTGCTCTACTGACTATCATCTATGCATTCGCCTTAGTAGGTGTAATTTATTTAAATTTTGCCACTGTAATAATATATCGAGCCATTCGAACAGAACCTCACATCACATCTTTCCACAGTATCAAATTGGAATCCTGCTTCTCCAACGTGCGGGCAACATAATAAGCAGCTAAGTAGTTTATCCAGAAATTGCTCCTCCGTTATAGGAAAACTATAATCCCTCATTGCATCAGTTTTTAAGATATCATCATATCCATTGTGTTCGCAATGGTGGGGTCCAGCAACTCTAACATTTTAGAACTCGCTGATTCTTCTGTAATATCCTACTTTCCCTTCTTCCTCCCTTACCATATCTTCTACTTCGTTTCACAAAAAGGATGCCGCACCTTTCAGTCGGCATTGGTCTTTGTTTTACTTTTAATATGATTTTGATATAGATTTCTTTTAAAACTTTTGAACAAGAAACTTTGTATTGAGAAAAGCAGGGCTGACACTTTAAACTAACAGACTAATCGGGTTGATTTTTAATGACCAATCATACCTCAAGCGTTTAACAATTTACCAATGAACTTGCGATCATAACGTGTAAAATTTTAAAACGATACTCCAGTGACTGGTGAGTTCTATTTACAAGAGGTACTTGGACGAGCAGAATATTGAGAATGAGCAAAGGGGGTTGGAATATGCGGGGTTTTGGAGTTGTATGTACATTTCCACTGATCGTTGTAAGTACAAAATGCCCCAAAACATGTCAATATCGATTTATCTAACGTGGGCAAACATACAAATAGCTAAAGCAAAAGTTCAGTTTACGCCTATTATCTAACACCGTAAAAATGAGATTAAAGTAAACTACAATTATACAAATCAATTAGCTAAAGATACATGTACAGATATATAAAATGTTGAAATATTTTCCGCAGCTTTTAATGCATCAAATATTCAATCTATTCAAGAATCCAACCTGAGCTACGAATAGTCTCCATATTTTGAAGCTACAATCCTCTCCCTTCCAGGCTCTGACTGTCCTTTTAAAACTGAAGAGAGCTCTTTTACATCACTAGGAAGTATCTGCCATGTAACACACACCCCGTAAACAATATTGTCTCTAAGTCAAAGCACGTAGGACGTGCTTTTGGTAAGGATAGGCTACGGCAACCTCTAAACCTATAAGAAACCTATTTTTCACAATAAGTTTCTTCAGTCTACTATTTCTCTGAAAACATATTTCGGGGTGCTCCAAATATTACAATAGCACTGCCACTTCATCCCTGTCCCTCCCAGTTCGGCCCAGGTGCCTACGGACATGTTGTCAGTTAATAGAATTCCATTGATTAATTATCAGAGCTAGGCCTACTCTACTACATGTTTTCTTTATAAGAAAACCACTTTCTTCCCTGAGCTTAAATTTCCTTATCTTGTCCTGAAATTGGAGCTGAGATTTTCTTAAGCTTTCATAACTTTTACTGGAGTTAACTGTCTAAAAGAGGTTATCGTTATATGTTGTAAAAAGTTTGAGTTTTCAAAAGCAGTCTGCAATGCATCGGCGATGCTTCGCAGACAAGCATTTTTGATGGATACACTTAACCTCTGACTTCTGTGATACATCGCCGATCTATCGGCAATGCCGCAAGAAAACATTGTTTTATTTTTCCGGTCGTTATGATGCTTTCCCGACATCGCAGATATTGTAGGCAGCTTAAAGATTTTTTCTTATAATAAAACGTGTATTACTTTACGTATTTCTTGAGGCAAGGTCACTATCTCGTATTCGTTGTAGCCCACGTGAAATAGAGTCTGCGTAAATAGAGAGTCAAGCTAGCAGGAAGTAGGCCGTTGTTTACAAGTATGAGCACTGGAAAGATTACTCTTTGAAATGGTGTCTCTCGTTTGTGACATCTGCTTTACATAGGGAAAGTGTCCTATCATTATGGTACGAACATTTCTTTGTCAGCCATTAGAAGATCCAAAAGTATTTTCTGATGATTATGAGCCAACCTGTGGTTGCTGTACAAGAAATGGCCTCATTTTGATAGCATCTGGTTCTACAACTGATATCTATGTCTATTCAGCCACTGGCCGTTCAAATTGTAGGACGTTATTTGCATTCCAGTCAATTGGGGTTGTTAAAAAGCTTGCCCATTGTAGCTTTGGAGGCTATGTAATTTCACTGGAAAGAAAATGGCAAGAACCTCGTAACACTTCGAATCAAAGAGCCGCTTTTCAATATGCCCGAGTTTATGTCAATTGGATGAAAGAGCAGGAGGGTCGATCGTATCCTTTGCAACACAGGAGTGGGTATGGGCTTTCTTTCCAATATATCTGCATGGTTTAACCATAGAAAGGGAATGTTACAATGACAAGGAAATGGAACTGCAATGCCCAAATTTTTAATAAATGCCTATCTGTTTATTTTGTAGTCGAATCAGTCACATGGCAGCAGGAAGCTGTGGTGCACGGATAATCTCTGCTTTCTGCATTAATTTACGTAGTTTAGTTATATATAAGGTTAGCTTGGATGCTAGATGACATTGTTTCATGATTATATGGTTTGGTAAAGTTTTCCAGTATTTTTGCTGCTGTTCAACTAAGAAGAGAGTTCATCCTCGCTGTAGTCTTCTCAGTTCCATCTATATCTATCTAGATGGAACAGAGAGGACCCCAGTGAGCATGAATAATATCTGTTTTTTTCTAGCAACCTTGGAATTGTCCAATTTGGAGTCAAGGGGGGTAATGCTACAGATATATGGGATACAGAAATTCTGGGTTCATTGTACGTTGATATACTTCAGTAAGACAATGAGATTGCATATGAGAGTAAAGATTCAAAGGGTATACTGGAATAAACACCTTGAGCATTTGGCACAGATCTGGGACATACAAAGATTTCTCTTTCCAGGCTGGGAATTGTCCATTGTATACCTTGTTGCAGAATGACTTTCGCTACTCTTATATCCTTACACTAACATGGGGTGAAGCATGGTTTTTTCATAGGAAGATTTAACACTACACATTATGGTAAAAGTTATTAAATTGAGGAATATTCCTTTGTTCTCAAGAAGAGCTTAATCAAAATTTACCTTCAGGATGAGTAGTGACAGAAATTGTGCATAGTTTGTTGCCATGCTCATGGAAAATATATGTATCTATAATACTTTACTTTAGAATGGAATCTTTCTAGATAGACCCATAATTTACAATTCTTTCCTTTTAGATACTCAAAGGAGCCACTGAATTTGTATAGCTATGCTGGGGAGTTTTCTGCTATAGATATTCTTGTCAAATATTCTGTGAATGATATTTCATGCTGTGATACCAATGGAAACATTGCAATATCAACAGAGGCAAAGGTCTATCTTTTTGCCTATAAGGAGACAAGACTTGCTGGGGCAACAGAAAAACCTATTATTGATTTTGAATGCTGTCTTGAAATTGATTCAGGATTTCAAATCAATGGTATTGCATTGTTTGGATATTATGTAGCATTTGCTTCATCATATGAAATCAGAGTGATTCAAGTGATATTTGATGCGAAAGAGTCAGTCATGCAGGCTGAAGAAGTTAGTGAGCTAGTTGAGTAAGTTTTCATTTTGGTTCCCCCTTTGATTTTCTAGCTAGATATTGCATTTTCTATTTTCAGCACTTAGCAAGAGACCATTATCACCCTATTCTCAATTGCAGTTCATACTTTGAAGTCATTTTGTGCTGATTGTAGATGACTTCCAGAGCAAACTGGAATATAATTGAAAGCAGCTGGTGCTAGCTAGTTAGTTAAAGTTTATTATGAATTTTAGTTACCTTAAAAGAGTTACTCAATTTCGCACAGGGATGATGGAATGCAGATAGCACAGGGAGAAAGTTCCATTCACTGTTCATTATGCCAATCAGTAACTGATCAGAACTTCGTCTCTTGGAATATTGAGCAAGGAAGTTCAATGGGTATGGACAGCTTGGAACATGAAACAATTACTATTCAAAGAAAAAAAACATCTTCCTCTTTATATGGAACTCCAACTTACATGGTGAATAACAGTTGTATCAAATTTGACACCATTGCCCAGGATGCCACTTATGAGAATTTAGATAACATTGCAAAGGAGGTACTTGGTCCAAAAGAGTTCATAAGTGGACACCCACTTATTGTTATAAATAACTTGCATGATCTTGATTTTGTCAGTTTAAATCATGTGACAATGTTGTATCGAAGATTTCTTAATGAACTCGCTGACTCAAGTGGAAATGGTTCATCTATTCATAGCATTCAGTGGATCCCAATGTTTGCAGGTGAGCTTTATGGGCATCAATAAAGAAAAGGAGGAATTTCTCTGCTCTATTTGCAAGTTTCCCTTTTGCAGTTTTTTGTTTGCTCATGATAGGTATAGAATTAGTCACCTAAAATGGAAACTGTGTTTTCCATTGTGCAAGGTCCTATGGGGATATGTATTGTCTGCTTGAAGTTTCCCAGTAGGATTATAGCTTTGTTTCAGATTCCAGAGTTATTTTGCATCCTCATTGACCTTCTGTGCAGAATGCTCAATGTGATGAGATATGCAGCTTTATGATTTAATTCAGTGTTATGATCTGATAACAGCATAATTTTTCCAACAAAGTTACCTTAAGCTAACACCATTTGATATGGAATTGATATCATAGCCTATTGTGGCAGAATCTTATTAAACTACTTGTAAAACAATATTAAAGCTACAACTGCTGTTTGCTCTTTCAAGAAATATATGAAAAGTTAGAGTGAAGAAAATTGAAACTGTGAAATTCATAAATAGCAAGGGCATTCTATTTATATACATAAAATTTGTGAAAGTTCTCAATATTTTGGTATTTTGTTATAAATAGTTGGTCTTAACTAACTTATCTGTAAAAAGCTATGTAGGAAACCAAGGCTAAAGAATTTCATATTATCATGTATAATGACCGTTATTGTGTTTTCAATAGCAGCATTCTTTGGAGCCTCGAGTCCACTTGGTACCAATATTTAGGCCAGTTGAAGATAATGAATTAAGGTCCTTATGTGGAGTATGCCTTATACAGTAATAAGCACCTTTGAATGTACAACATATTGAAAATTGCAAAATCAATGTTGATTCCTCAGATTGTACCAATATTTTTTATTATTCCCATATAGATGATTGTACTCAGAATGTTATACAGTCAACATCCACGGGTGATTTACCATTCTCAACAGAAAGCAAGAACAAAGTTCTAGTGTCACTTGGTTTGTTCTTCTCAACTGGTAGAAAAGGATATCTCTATGAAATTTTGAACACACCAAAACTGTTGACAGAGTATGACTTCACAGACACATGCATATCTGCCTGTTTAACACGCAGTATGCTCCACGTTGTCACGAAGAACGGGCTTGAAACGTACACGACTCGACTGTATTCATCTGCATCGCTGGGAGCTAGAGCTTATCACGGCGAAGACAATATCAAACTTGATAGTCAAAGTAAGAGTTTTGCATGAATGTTATTTTCATAGTGAACCGATGTGTATTGTTGGTGTGTTTTCTATGATTAAAAGAAGACCTAAGGATTCTACATTCCTAAGCTTTTAACTGACACCACCGTAAAGTAAAGATATTTGTCTATCAGTATTACAAGGATAGAAATAAGGCAGGAAGTATTACAATCTGGTCCTCATCTTAGATGAGACGTAAAATTCTGAAATTGTAATTCAAAGCTAAGAAAAAGCAACTTCTAGTTTCTTAAAGAGTAACGAAATTTCTCCCTATATTTAGCTGGTGAACTCCAAAGGACTTACTCAATTTTAAGCTTCTCATCTGGAAGTGAGATCGATTACAGAAGTCTCCCACATGAATCGCCAGTCAATTTCAGTTCTGATGAAACACAACAAAGGGGCCTCACACCTAGAGAAGCCCATTTCACGGAAGCACCGCGTGAACTGAAGACCGCATCTGTTAAATCGACAACCAAATTGTCTTTTAAATCCAAAAAGAATAAATCGAGCGATAATGCAGACCGGGAGAGTCCTACTGTTGATTCAAATATCATAAAGAGAGGTAGACCTGGCAGCTTTCTTGCATTCACTGATCGGCCAAAGGATGATTTGTACGATTTCAACGATTTGATAAAGGTTTGATATTATGGTGCCATGGGATGCAGTTGAAAGTTCCATGTAGCACTTTAGTATTATTCATTAGAATCAATGATTTGGATTTATCACTTATAAAAGCAAAATTTTGAAGCCATGAATTATTTCACGTATATGCAGACGTAATTTGTTGTGGTATTTCGAGGGTTTCAACTACGTGTGGCAAATTAAAGAGTTAACTATCATTAACTGCCGTAGAGAAATGAATTTTGCTTATTTAAATATTATAACAGAATCATGTTCAGCAATCAAGCGAAGGAATTTTCCCGATTTAACAATCTTATGCAATCATATGCAGAATAGTAATGCTCTTTGTTAAATCTCTCTGGTTGGAAATTTTGACGGGATGCTAATTCATTTAAGTGATTTCCGTCATGGTCCCAAAGCTGTTTTGTGATAGTCACATTTGCCTACTTATCGTACATTTCTTATGTTATTTTACGTTCTAGCCATGCCCTCCAAGTACAATAGAAGTATGCCTAATTGGAATTTACACATTAAGAGGATTTGTTTTCATCGGCTCAACCGACAGACATGTCGTCTTATTACAGAAAGCGTTTGAATTCAAGTTAGTGTTGGTTGTATATATAATTAATTTACTTTTTGCCCTTCTCTCTATTTGTTTACTGGAGTATAAATGTATCTTCTCAATTATGCTACTGTCTTCTTGATAGGGGGAAGCGTGGATCAGTCCCAAAGGAAAGAGTGATGCCTTGGAATGTTTATGTTAGAGAAATCGCTCCTGCTATTGATGTGTACAGAGACATTGTAGGTCATCACGTGACTCTTTAAGCCTTTTTCTTGATACCAATGTTCCATTCATGTCGCATTTTTGTGCAGTTTTGTTTGCTATGGCTAATCAGTGCGCAACCTCAGATAACCATTCGTCCTTAGTATTTTTTCTCATTTACTATTGGCCATGACCTCTGTCATCTAGCATGATCAATGTAAAGGGCTATATGAGATGATTTCGGACAATAAATATTTACAGCTTCGAGTCTGTTACTTTTTTGAGAAGTCCAATTCTGGACATCTGATCAATTGGCTGTGGTTCTTGTACGTACAAATATCTAGTTCTAGCAGCTATTTTTGTTACATGCTTCCTTTCTACTGCTGCATTTGTATTACCACAGTGAGAATATATAAAGAAATTTATCTTTTAGTCGTCTTTCCAATTTTGCGGTTTTGTTATAGATCTTGAAGTCTCTGTAATTTGTCTTCCAAGTTTGAAGGCTTTCCAGACCATGTCTTTCAATGTCGACCCTCAGTTGGCAAAATTCTGTTATAATCTGTTGTATCTCAACTACAAGTGCATACTTTTATATAAAGTTTAAAATTATATTTCATCTCTCGTATTCTTTGAACTTCAGATCAGGTTGATCGAGGGATCAGAATTTGCAAACCCAAACGTGTTCCACCAATTGCTTTCTGAAGCTCATATGATTTTAAGAGCCGATTTGACATCAAGCACATTAGAAGACAGAAGGGAGATCATCAGAGCATCCATTAAGAGATCTGCTGTTAAACTGGGAGATTTCTTTGCCAGGTAAAATCTACACGCATCCTGTTCCATGCGCAATGTAAAAATGACGCGCTGCTTTTGACTTCATTTTCTCTAACGATTGCTGATCAGTGATCTCTTCGTAAACATAGTATTGTTACATCTTTGTGTTTGCATTGATAATCTTTATCAAGCAATTACAGACAACGGATAAACAGAGAGCAGATCCATCATAAAAAGAGTAGGAAGAGGCTAGTATTTGCGGTATAATGAATCTGGAAGATTAGGCTCAACGCTATCTTATAGGCTGTGTTGCAACGAAATGCATAGATAGTGCTGATCCATCATGCTTCGACTAGATGTTCGTATCTTTACGTTTTATTTTTATTAGAACACAGTTTGTAGGAACACTGCGGAGGCTTGATTTGCCCAAAAATATGAAGACTGCTAGAACATGCTCATCCTCTGATGAATATTTTCAGAAGCAGTCACCTACCTAATCAAATTCTGATAAAGTTGTTTTAAACATCAGTGTTCCCTACTCATTAGCAGCCTTGTGCTCAATGGCTGAAAAAACCATATATTGCATGTAGTTTCCAATATATTTGAGTAGAATATCCAGAATAATTGAGTAGAATATTCACTCAAAAAAGATAGGAACAGTTTTGTGAATATTTGACCCTAGAAGTATCACTACATTAAGAATACCGACCATTAGTGAAATTTTTCTGGTTCTTTTAAAAAAGAGAATATATTTAAACTCTTCCATTTTTTCACCTCTCTATAGATGTTCGAGTGGATTTGACGCCTTGATGGCAAAAGAATATTATGAAGTGACTGGTATAAAGCTTGAACAAGTACTTCTGCGTCATGGAAAAAGAGATAGAGAAGAGAAGCTAGTTTGTTCACTTGTTTGTTTTTTGCATGCCAGTGTGTTTATTGGCACGTTTGCTTGTTTCTGTGCATGTTTGCTAGTTGATTTGCTTGCTTATTTATTTGTGAACTTTCCTGTTTATTTGCATGTTTTCTTGTTTATTTGTGTGTTGCATGTTTGCTTGTTTGTTTGGTGGCTTATCAGCTTCATTTTGTTTCAATATATATGGAACTCCTAAGCTAAGACATATATGTAATGCAATTAAACCTACAGCTCCTGGTTTGCCTTCCTCTTTGCCTTTTTGGTATTTTACATGGCTGAATATTTTAGATTGCTTTGATTGCCTTTGGTATAGAATTTCATGGTTTCAGATGTCTCCAATTACCTTCTTTATTTAATGACACTCCCATCTATTAAGTTAGCTGGTAGTATATCAGGTTTAAATATAAGAAAACAGCTGCATTTACGCAGGTAGAACTGTCGTCAATACAGGACTTGTGCAATAATGAACCTGGTTAACCTCATCTGCGAATGAATGTAATTATATTTTACTCGTTGCTGAAGAAGGGTGAAAGGTATTCGTCTTGTGTGCAGAACCAATCCTTTTAGTCATCACTTTATTATGTTTTTGATTCATTTTAAGGAATGACTTGCAATATTTTCTCGACCTTTGAATTTTCCTCAATATTAGAAAGTTTTTTGATGTTCTGGTCTTGCTGATGTCTTTGCAACATTTTATATGTTCATGATAGCTTGCGTTTTCTAATTGCCTCTTGAAACTAACTCTCTTTCAGGCCAATCGGTATGGACCAGGCATTATTGAATTCCTGAATGGAAAGCTCCTTAAGAACATCAATGAGCCTATTCAACTTTCAGAGGTTTATGCTTGATTTTGTTTGCGTTGCTGTCCATTTACCATTTATGTTTTACGTCGGTATAAGTAGTATATCTTGTGGCTTGCACTCTTGAAAAAACGCTGTACTGGCTATGTTTCATCGGATGCAAAGGGATCGGATCTACAATTTTAGATAGTATCTCCTTTGTGGGGGAATATGATCACTGGGGTTGGGAATATATAATGGTAAAGGTTAGTTCCTTACACGATTCCTACGTTTGGGGGTGCCTGGTAGAGAGGATACTTATCCTGAGCCATCGCCATAGTAAGGTAGGGTGGGCAGTTCCTTTCCCCGCCGCCTTTAATTTCCCCAGTGCTGCCACCAGGTACATATTTACTGCTTGGTGCACTTTGATCAAGCATCCCAACTATGATTCGAGGGTTCGGATCGAGCCATCGATTTTCTGCTCAACCGTCGAGCGCTCTAACCAATTTACTACTCTCCCAGTTGTAAATATATATACGCAGTGTGAAAGTTTCCTAGGTTTATCGCTAGTCTCTAATAATGTCATGTCATTTAGACTTATACTATAGACTTATGCTGTTGCACTACTATGATGCCAGCATTGATTAGCTTTGTTTTTATGGGGTTTTACGTACCCAATTTTATCCCATTTCGGAATCGGATGCATTGTGATACTTAAATATTGAACTAAATATTCAAATTTGCAGAAATTAGGTTTTTTAGTTCTGTGCAATATCCGTGCCATTTGGTACCGTGGATATGGCTTGTATCTTTTGCACCATTTTTTAATGTGATATTGGTTGTGCCAATATATTTGGTTTTGTATCAAACTGACTCATGCTAAGTAGCTCTAGTATGCTGAATATGAATTGAAATTGCTTTACAGTGGATAATATTTAATCTTACGAGGCAGTCTATTACAGATAATAAGGTTATGCCCCGTAATACAGGCGAAAACGCTTAATATCTTTGTTGCCTAGGATTCAGTATGCCATATATTGAAGATTTATTCGGTTGCTGCACCCCATTTGTTATCGACATTGGTCCTCAAGTCTAGACTGCGTAATATTCCTGCAGGTGAGTTAGATAACAGCGTGGTATTTGGTGGTTAATGTTATGTGATATTATAGCAGTCAATGTTGTTTGATGTTATTAAATATCTTATGGTCGTCTTGATGTCTTGGTATATCATAGTAATAGCTATGCCAACCTTGTATAATTTTACTTGCTATATGGTGCTTTAGCACAAATAGTGTTTTGATATTAGATATGGCATCATATACGACCAGCTTGGTATAACTGAGCTTACCTTATATGAAAATGTTCTTTTGCACTAGCATCCATATTAAAAGCTTTATTCTGTAGATAAAGCCGTTTCAATAATGGAGCAATTTGAGCAGCCAGATTCAAATTCATCGGAATACAGGTAAGACCCCTGAGTACAGCATTTATTCCAGCGGTTTTTTGCAATGACAGAATTTACTGCAGGACACTAGCATAGCCGTCATATGTATGAGAGCTCTGATCAGGTCTATATTCTCCCAACCTAATTGACCAATCATCATGCAAGATTCTGATCACACATGCGTTCCACATCTAAATTGGGTACTATTTTGCATGATGATTGGTCAAATAGGTTGGGAGAATATAGACCTGATCAGAGCTCTCAAACATCTGATGGCTGTGCTTAGGATGCTATCTTGCTCGAAAGTGAAATTTCAATGGCTTCTTGTGTTTTCTCACTATTGGATAACTTTTCATGGTCATCGCTTTCGATTTGAATTGTGGATATGAAATCTATACTGTGTTCAAAAGTTGTGATACTGTTCAAAAGTTATTCTACTGTGCTAAAAATTGTTATTATTTTATGTAAAAAGTTGTCAGGTTGTTGAAATTTTTTTCAACACTTATGCTGTTATTTCTGAAGATTTGTGCTAGTTTTGCTGAAAAGATTTCTATTGCCTTGGACTACTATGCGATTTCTTTATAGACTCTCCACTATGGATTACATGGCAATGGCTGATCTACATTTACAACTATGTGACCCACACAACGCTGAAGTCACTTTAAGAAGATTGCCAAATGTAAGTGGGACCATATCATCTCCCTGCATGCTGTTGATTGGTGGCTATATGTCTTGCCTCTATTTTCCATGCATAAAAGATTGATAAATCATTTACTTCATAAAAGATCGACTTGCTAGAATATTTTGCTAGGAAGTCATGCGCTTGACTGTCCGCCTTTGAAAATTGTTCTTTTACATTTAGTGACAACGTATTCCATAGATCGCTATTACACTGCTGCACATGATGCGATTTTCCACTTGATCTTCCAGTGAATTGGTAGTGTTACTTAATATTTCCTTTCAGACGCACTTCCAGAAGTCTATTGGAAATAAGATCTTGGGCCTAGCCCCGGACAGAAATTTTTGGACCACGTCCTTCAATTATCGCAATTACGGGGAAAAGCTCTTTTTGGAAAAATTGCTCATTTTCATTCAGTGTATATTAGCTGTAGTAAATGGTAGATTGTTTTGCATATGTTTATAGTTTATCATGCATATAGTAGAATTCAATGTTCCTTACGTGTCATACTGCTGACATTGTTTTACAAAACGAAGCGATCTGTTTACGCCCTTAAATTTAAAAATTGTTTGGATCAATCTCGAGAACTATATTATAGAACTGTGAAAGGTTACCTTTCATCTGTTCTCCTTCCTTTTGGTACTCCACCGTTTCCTTTCTATCATGGAGACTCTCTCCATAGTTACATTGCAAAATATCATCCAAGGGAAACGACCAAACAGCACTTATATATATATATATATATATATATATATATATATATATATATATATATATATATATATATATATATATATATATATATATATATATATATATATATATATATATATATATATATATATATATATTGTATCTTCTATCTATAGGGTTTTGGCCGCTTTCGGATGCAGCCACGTGACAGTTAGGCACTACTAGCACCAAAATGCAACTGTCAGAAATGATTCTGACTTTGCATTCCAGCATTTGTAGAATATTTCATTTGATTTTTAGTAATGCTTGCTTTTCCACAGGAGCAACTGACTGGAGCACTTGTTAGTAATTCTGAGCTGGTTTTGACCGGTGGGAACCTAACTCATTTTGGACAGGTGAGTTTGTGTACTAAATCAGTATTCACACAAGTCGTATAGTTGGAAACGGAATTCATAGAGTAGAAGAGTGTGTCATTCTTATGTTTATGCCCAGTTTAGTGTTAGATTGTGGCTGAATGCTGTTATAATGCCTGGGTGCTTCGATGGTGTCAGGTAGATTGTTCCACCAAAACCTTAGTGGTATTATTATTATTATATGGCAGGATGGTGGAGCCCCATGGTACGCCTTTTCGTAGTCTTTGGTGAGAAAATCTGTCGTACTATCGCCATTAGTGGGAATCGTCTTATGACGATTGTAAGCGACAACTAGAAAGTAGTAAGTGTAAGCGGTTAAATTTTTATGTCGCATGTGCAAGACAATTCAAGACCTTTTATACTGATATCCTCTAGGCAGATGGCTTTCAGAATGTGCACTGTTTGATAGAAACAAGATACGATTACGTCTGCATACGATTTTAGTTTTCCCACGTAGATTATATAGAGTAGTTACTTGCTTATAGTTTCTTTACATATAAACCTGTATATAGATAGTACCTATATCTTTGCAACTCATGCAACTCAAAGCGCTTCCAGTGTGCCCCAAATACTTTATAGTCTAGTGAGCATCTTAGTTTTAGGAATGTTTGGTGAAGAAGTTCATAATGTTTGCCACGCCTCACACAAATCTCTGCGAAGTCATATACTTCATCAGGATGCATTCCGATACCATGAATTCTGTAAACATTCACATTTTAACTCACTTGTTCTCCTGCCTATTATATTCAGTATTCTATCATTTGAAAAAGATGTACACCGCTCTTGAAAGCGAAGGAAATTTGTCATCATTTTTCTACAATCGTATTCTTTTTGCTTATTTTGTTGCTTTGTTAATTTCAGCTGCTCAGGAAGCATTTTCGTACAGCGTTTACTAGCCTACTGGTAGTCTTGTTTGACAATGGGAGTATCAACTTGGATGCTGCTGTTAGAGCATACGGAGTGAGTACCCACTTACCAAACCTCGCTTTGTTACCCAAGTATATTAGTCCAGAGCTGCAATCTTTTTTATCAAGTTTTCTATGTATTTGTCTCTATCAGTTTTTTTGTAGCACAGCCGAGGAAGCTTAACTTGTATATTAGCTGTAGTTACTTTGAAGAGAACTCTCAGTCATATGACCTGACAAAGTCCTCCCAGGTTTAGACGGATTGCTAGATCTTCTTTTGTGCATTTGACAGCGTATTCTCAGTCGTCAAACAGACTTTCATTCAAACAATCATTGGTCATATGTCAACTGAGCAAAACTAATAACATGAGCATCAATTTTGTTTTCCTTCATTTATGGCTTTTTTAATTCAATTGTTAAGCCTACCTGGTATTCATGACATCTGTTGTTAATATCTCAAAAAATGAAGAATGGTGGCTTTTACGATTTCATAGGTACTGACCTTTCCAAAATTCCCCACTTGTTAGATTTTATTGAAATGTTGAGCTGTCCAAACATATTGCAGCCCGATTATTATTTGACAGATATAAGAGTATGGTACAGAGTAGATTCCTGTCAGTAGAAGAATGCTAGGTAGTAGATCTTTTCATACTTGACTGTTGTCCCCATTATAGCACAACTCAAAAGAAAGCACTGGGACATCGCCAAGCCCAAATTACAAAATGTGGGACTTACTGGAGTCCCTTCTTGATGGTTTGTTTATTCAATGTATATGCACTTCTGGTCTTTGCAGTGCTCTTTATCTAGTATATTACTGATGAAGCACAGAGGACACGTTGGTGCAGAATATTCTTTAAACAGGGATGGTGCTACCGGAGTGCTTGGGGGTTGTAGCCCACTGAGTCCCCATAGGCACTTATATTTTTGAAGATTTCCATGCACTGTCGTTACTCTCATAACTTGCATTTACGTATTTTTTTACTGCATTGCCAACACAGTGATTCTGAGTCACCGTATTTTGAAAGGCAAGGTCCAGTTGAAGTTTTCTCCCTTCGCTCGATATGGGTACTTTAGCAGCTTTAGCCCCCCTAGCATTTCTTCCCTGGCGCTATCCCTGTCTTAAATGACAGATGTACAGCAGATGTACTCATCAATGGATCATATGGAATAAATGTAGAAATATTTCTTATTAGTGTCTCTTTCCACATTGTTATGATGATTATCGCTTCTCTCTCGCTATTGCAATGAAAGTGTCCTAGGGTAGCAGCCCTGTTCGACCTGACAAATTACAGTCATTTTTGTTGTTAGTGAGATTGGCAATCATAGGACTATTGGATTGTGAAGTAGAAATTTGTTACAGATATTCTTATATATGTTTACTATTAGTTAGAAAAGGCAAGATTATATCCTTACACGTAAATAAAAGCGGAAATTTATCTGAAAATGCACAGCCGTTCATTTGATGTCGTGTTGTTTTGTGTAACTAGATGAGAAGAGAAAAGAACACTATCCAGACATTCTGGTAAGTCATAGGAAATGAGCGAACTCTCCTGTGTGTAATATGAATGACACTCCAAGAAGCACTGTGCTATTGAATGTATTTCATAAACTATCGTTTGCTGAGTGTTAAACTGCTAATCTGAGAGAGGCTATAAGAATGAGAATATTGTTACTTGTCGTTTGCTAGGATGACCTCTTGTTAGGTTAGGTTTATCCATAGGAAATCGTTGATACAGAACGTTTTTGTTCGTTTGATATGGGGCTTGTTCTCATGGAAAACTGTAGTAGCAGCATTTTGTCACTATGATATAGAGCAGGGCTTCCCAACCTTTTTTCGCCGTGGACCCCTATTTTTTTTTCAAAGTGGCATGGACCCCCAGGGCGCTGACCTAGCCAGGATTTTAAATTAGAAATGAATCAAGTTTTATAAGATGCACTCATATGTGCACTCATAGCATTTTTATGTGGACCCCCTGACATCGCGCTGTGGACCCCGTTGGGAAGCCTTGATATAGAGCAATGATATTTGATCATACGGGCAATTAGTACGGCGAAGTTGTGCTGAATGTTTTACACGAATAGGTCCGTTTATTTAGAGCAATGATATTTAATCATGTGAGCAACTAATATGGGGCTGTTGTGCTTTTGTGTTCTACACGAATTGGTCGTTTCATTGACACATTTACTTAGTGTTGATACCCAGATACATTTTTAGCCCCTGATTTTCCATCTCTTGCAGTAGACGTTTCTTGTTGTAATGCAAAGCTTTTCAGCATTCTCTTCATGGTGCCTTTCTTTTGCCGTAGAAGTAGGAAACGTAAGGGGGGTAATGCAGAAAGTAGTATACAGATATTATGAGGAATGTATTTCTGTATTGTTCTGTTTTTCCAGAGCTATCTGCTTGAACAGTACTTTGCATCGTTTGAATCTAAAAATTCAGTGGCTCTGTTAAAGATTCCACATCAACATATTGTAAGTGAATAATGCTAGTCCCTGTTTCTATTCACTCTCCTTGCATTATATGAAAGATTTAGTACCCAGTTTGTGTTCACCTTAATGATTCATATCCACGGATCTATCTGTTTGTTAACTAATGTGCATATCGCTTTGGAATTTCGCACAACTATGGTTGGGAGAAGCAATTTGTTCTCTTGTATATAATACTTAGCATCTATATATTTTACAAATTTGTCTTTTTTGTGCTTGTTTGATAATTATGAATGAGTTGTATGGCTTTTTATTCTCCTCCAGCCCAAAGGGAATGGTCACTTTGCATCACGCTTTGACTGGCTCGATAAGTTACCTCCCTTCTCAGGTACTCATATAATCTGATTTCAAGTGTTCCTCACAGTCTTACGTGATCCGACAAAAAGCTATGCTTGCTTTTTTGTTTGTCCTAGGAAATAATAATAGAATTAATAACTCCTATCCTCTGACTGCTGTTACCGTCGGATTTGCGATTTTATTTCTTAGGCCCAGTTCATACAGTGTCTTTCACATGTGTCGAACTCAGTTATCATAATCGCCATAAGTAGAAATACCATGGGTAACTTGATTGGGTAAATACGATAAATGGTTTTATCACAATCGACTTCATTGATTGAATACAACAGATTTGGTCAAATTTAATCAGGCTATTACGACCCATATGTAATTTTATGTCAAACGCCGTAATTAATATGTCGAATGAAATGAATTAGTTGTGTATAATTAATTTTCCACGAATATGTCTATGGAGCATGCGCAGTAGACAAAAATCACGCTAGATCGTTTAGCCGAATTCCACCAAGATAGTTGCATTGAAAATAATACATAGCATTTGAAATAGTGGCTCCTGCTATATTTTCTTGCTCTCACTTTTTGTCTTTCTTTGTAATATCTTTTGTTTTTGTATTGCCCTTTAAGAAATACTTGCACCCTGAGATTCACAGTTTATTTCTATTTGTCAAATCAAAACGTATCAAAGTTGCTAAATGAGTTTAGTACTTTTGTGTACAGTTGAATCTTACAGAGGCCTTTGCTATCAGACCCACAATGCATAGCAAGCTGCGTAGCGGAAATGTTAGTAGACCTTGGAACTTTAATCTGTGTTTCTTTTAGTTGTGTTTGCTTTGTTGTCTTCTCGATAGCTTTTCTTTATTTTTGTTTTCCTTCAGGAGAATCTCCAGTCCCTCAGGATTGTTTACTTAGAAAGCAAATGCGATCATCTGCTTCAAAAAGCATCAATTCCGAAGGGTCTATAAGTCCCACAACAATAACCAACCAGCAATTCGATTACAGCCAGACGTGCAGTTGCTGTTGTTGTAACGCTGTTCTTTTGAAGATCCAGGTGAATTTTCCCCGACAACTGTATGACATTTATTGATGTTGCTAAATTCACTGGAAACTTGTCTGAGCTTTTCATTATTCAGTTCATATATTTGATGTTGTTGTGAATTTTCTATCGGTGTGATTACGTTAATAAATGAAAAAATTTTTGTGAAATATGTTAGTCCTAAGGTTTGAATGTATAGATGGGCATTAGGGAAATTATCTGAGTTAACAGTAGGTCCACTTTGATGAACACGCTCAGGAGTATCAATAGATAACATGTATACTTTTTATAGGAAAATATAGCATGATATTTTGACTGGAACTGAGGACAACTGGTAGAATAGAATCGGTAAAAACAATTTGATGACATAGAAAAGTGTCATTTTGTTGCTCAGTTCAATGTCATTCAGGGAGCTATTGATGTGTAAAGGTTTGAACAGTAGACTTAAATAAAGACCATAGTATGTTTGATCGAAACAGTCTTGTATGGTGTTTTGAATGGTTTACAACAGCAGACTAGAATATTACTAGTAGCTCTTTTTGCCGAGAAGTGTCTAGGCCTATATTTTGAAACCGAATAGAGTCTCTTCTATACACGAATACTCCTTCTTCTTTGTGGTGCAACACAAAGGTCCGGTTGTTGCACGAAAATCGACATCCAAAATCCATGGACATTCGGGTATAGGCTGAGGGACAATGAGTCCTGACCCAAGATTCGACAACCAAGTGAAGTAGGGATGGGCCTTCAGAGTATGACAGAATAGTCAAAGCGTCTGACGCCTCTGAGCCCACAACTGGGTATATATTTTGGCAGATTCATTAAGCCCAAAACTTTCCTTTTTCAAAGCAATACATTTACCTTTCTTGAGGGATCCTTAAAGTGTAGAAATAGGTCCCGCTTTTATTTGCTAGAATAGATAGTTGGTTAGTTAACTGTAACACCAGTTGGCACGCATCTTCACGGTTCCAAGTTACTATCAATGTTCATTATTTGCAGTCATTACTTTGCTCTCAATACTGCTCCGAGTCAACTTATGAAAGCGTCGTGAACTTCCTTGAAAAGAGTGATTTCTTTTGCCAAGATTCAGTCAAATTACTCTGTTATCCTGCTATTGGAAAAGTTTCAGATGTGAGTATGATAGTTTTTTCCTTCCTTATGTATTGCCTCCTCGGCTGTATTGTTTAGTAGAAGACTGAGCTTAGCATATGTTTCTTATTAGGCCAGTATGAGACCAACTCTAGAGTATAGTATGAAAACAAGAGTACCCGGCTTCTCGAAAGTTGAGAATGTTCAGCTTTCGTGTAAAAAGAACTTTTACAGCTCATAACGCATTAATTCACGACAAAGGGAGTCGAAAGTCCTGTAAATTTTACAGAAATTCTGAGGGATCTTAGTATGATTCCCTTGAAGAAAGGAGACGGTTTCAGTTGCTGACGATGCTTTTCCTTGCCAGTCATTATCTACTTGAAGTAAAGGTAATCGAAGAAAAGAGACAGAACACAGTTTTTATATAGGGATCTCACTTCTTAGCTTCACTCTTAATGCTTCGCTATATTTTGTCAAATCCAGCCTTAAATTCCTTCTAACTTTTTCTTAAAATTCTTGAAACTTCCAATAACCACATGGCAACTGTGAGACTAGAAATAGGGTTTTTGGTTAGAAATAATTGAGGGACGGATGTTTGTTGTATTTTTCTCCAGTTCTATGAAAAGTTTTCTGGTAGACACAGTTCTTCAAGTTTATTGTAGGAGCTCACCTTTCCTGTGTTTCTTAAATGTTTTTCTTGTTTCGTACAAAATAACGTGCTGTTCGATTCCACTCCAATTCCTTTATATCTTATTAGAAAGGATGGAGAGAAATACGGAAAAGGTCTGCGATAATATATTGTGTAACTTGCTTAAGAAACATATAGCAATGTATTGCGTAGTATTGGTATTCACTTTTGCCGTGCTCTTGTGTATTATACTTGATGGTATATGTGCACCCAAAATCCGATTAATTGATTAGCCTACCCACTCTCTGTTTGCAGCAAGCATGGGATTGCTTCATTATTATACCACCTACGCGCCAAGCCTGCGATTTATATTATACAAAGTTACGTGACAGACAATTACGTTCATAACGTAAACCAGATAATCTACAACTCTCTTCATTGTATATCATCTTATCATGTTTAAATATCTAATGTTTTCTTTCGTTTTTTAGGCTGTGACATTTGTCGTAGCGAATCACCCTTCAGTTATGCTCCTATACGCTAAATCCATGTTCCAGAACAGTAAAACCAAGGTAATTGTAGGATTTTTGAGTCTTTCTGTTTAGGTGTAACCGTTTTCAATGGGGCTCGTTAGCCTTGCGGTAAAGCTACACGAAAACTGTCGTGCTTCACTCTGAAGAGTATTATAAGGATTAGACATTTTGCTGAAAAGGATTTGGATTCATTAAAATTTTTCCTACAAGGCGGGAGAAGCTTACAGCGACATTTGTTATCGTAAATGAGTACTCCGATTCCAACAATTTATACACGTATTGTTACAAGGAACCTAGAATTACGCTGAGTTCTAAATCCTTATTTTTTGACCTCTTTCGACCACATTTTAGCACTTAATGTCCCTTGATAGTTCGCTAATTTCAACTGCAGATTTAGTGTTTTAGGAATTCTAGAGTGTTCATCATTAAGACAGGGTAATATGGATTCTTCAAAGCTTTAACGGAAAAGCTACTTATGAAGCACTTACTACAAGGATTACGCAAAATTTGTATGGATTTGGACTCGTAATTCTCTATTGTTTTCAGACATGAGAATTTTCGAAAGTAAAATGTCTTTGGGCATTTTGACGTTAGTAGCAGAAGTCCCTTTGTTTTATTTTTATCCTTCTACATGTCGGTTCCATGTACACTGGGCCCTTATAAAAGATACGTGTAGAACATAAAGTAAATGATTTGTGAAATTTTCCACTTAACATTCATGACATTAACTGGCCTTACAGCTGGTTTCCAGTAAATCTTCGTACCTGCCAGTACACTGATGAGTATAAGGGGGCCAGCCGTTTCAGGGCTACCAGTATGTGAAGGAAATTGGAGAACCGGGTCCGCTATGATGGAGTTTGCAGTATATAGCATAGCCCTCGAATGTATGCGAGCTCTGATCAGGTAAAGTTCCTCCAATCTAATTGATCAATCATCTAGAAGGATTCTGACTACACATGCGCCCCACAACAAAATCGGCTTACCGCTTCCATGCATGCAAGTAATCCAGTAGAGAGCTTATTCAGATACTGTGTTTTTACCTGCTGCAAAAGCAGGCCACTGTTGTGCCTGTAAGGATGAAAAGCTATACCAGCACAGTTATAGTCAGGATATAAGAACCTGAAGTTTTCAATTTTTTTGCCAGAATGGATTCTTCTGTAAGTAGTTCTTAAAGCAAATATAGGCTTCCGTGGTTCTTAGAATAAGATAAACTCTTATATTTTCATAGGAATTTCAGCTGAATAATTTATATATAGCATGAATATCATATATATAGGCTTGAAAGAACTAAAGGTTCTATGAATTTACTTTTGAATAACTCCACAAGTTTTTATTAATGTACTTGTACAGCAACCCCACTAATTGGAACCACGGTCAGATTCTTAGGTCCACCACCAATAGGTTCTTATGTGTGGCTTCTTGCAGGAGGCTTGAAATAGAAGGTTTAGCCTGGCAGGTTCTTAAACCCCCAGTCCTTATATGCGGGCTGTTACTGTACAGTGCATACGCTACTGCATAGAACAGTATTTGTGGCTGATCACAAGTGACCTTATACAGTGTACGCAGGGTCAAGGACATATTACTTATAAGGAGAAGCTATTACTAAAAATTCCCAAGCGGTTGCATAGAAATCGTTCTACTGTATCGCAACGTAGATTTTTAGAAGATAAATTAATCAACTAACACAGGCCACTGGATTTCATTGCTAGGGCCATTTCTTTTTTCAGTGGCAAATTTTCCTTGATTTCTTGCTGAAAACGCTCAGAGAAGAATTGTACGAACGGTGGAATAAAGATACCTACTTGGATGCACTAAAAGGTAAATCTATACTTCATGTAGCTATTGAGAGAGACAGCAAATGCTAGATATAGTGGGACTATTAGATGGGGGGGGGGGAGCTGTACTTATTCGTTTCTTGTGCTGTTCTTTAGGCTCCTGTAGCATAGCCGCCAAATGTTTGAGAGCTCTGTCACGTCTTTTTTCTCCCAACCTAATTGACCAATCATCATGCAGTATTCTGACCACATATGCTAAGAAAAGCCCCATTTTGCATGATGATTGGTCAATTAGTTTGGGAGAAAATTGATCTTATCAGAGTTCTCAAGCATTTCGCGGCCATGCTGGCTCCAGTTTATGACCCGAGTGCAATATGTAACGACGTACATTCTGCATTTTATTGTTTTACTTTTGAAAACATTAACAGTGTTGTTCGTAATGCTGCTAACAGTACTTTGGCCTATGCTTATAATTTGCCTATGCCTAATCGATCAGATTGCTCAGCTCCTCCACTTATAAAGTCAATTTGCCTGGCCTGAAGACTTCATGCGCATGCTGCGATGTGGCGCTGAAAATTTATATCAGCTACATTTGTGCTGTAGAAAGCAAATGGTAGAAGAATTATGAAGTATTATGGAGTATTTGGACACTTACTTTTCCAGCTCACTGACTTTGCTTCTTGTGCGAACCCAGAATATCTCGCTACTCGTGAAAGTCCATTGCTTTGGAGGGGCGAGAACAGTTCTGCTTGTTGTAATTTCAGCGGATAATTCAGCACCCACTTGAGAAGGCCAAATGGTCATAGCTGAAAAGATCTATCTCTTTCGAATCTCCGTTGAGGAGCTTCGTACTATTCGCTACTTTCAGCCTACTGCTTGCAAGCGAACAACGGCAAACTCAGACAGCCCTCCCAGCATAAACTTAACGCCTTAGCCTAGTATCAAGCCCCTTGGGGACAGAAAAAGCAACTTGTGACAAACCCTTCACAAGTAATCGTAAGGTTTTTAGGTCCCTAAGGGATCGATACGAAGTTCCACTTGGAATAGCAGTTTGGTCTGACTTTTATCTATCGAGGGTATTTCTGATACATGCTTTCCATTTCCATTTTCTCTCCAGGGACATTGATGAGGCTCGTGCGAATGTGTAAGCCATATGAATTTGTAAAGCTCTTACCAAAAGATGGTACTGCGAGATTCTTCCTACCATTCATACAAGACTGCCACCAAATACACAGTGCTGTGTCGATGCGAGTGGGTATTTTGCAGACTTTTGAACCAACGACAGCTGGAGGAAGTTAAATGTTATGGAAATCAGATGTAGAACATGATGGTACTCTGGGTCAATCCGATAAGAGCATTATTTGATTCCAAATCTTCAAGGCAACAGCACAGACCTTTCAAAGTGAACTTTCGAAATCAACAGACGACCTATCGAATATAATATATCTAAATATTCGTGGAATTCTTTTCTATGCTGTCAAAACAAATGATTGATAATATAAGAAACTATTAGCAAAGTCCTCTATTCGTGTTTGATAGGCTCAATTTCACAAGAAGCTGTTTGTCTTAATTATCCATCTGCTAAATGCTGGTCGTCTTACCCTCGCCGCCCCACTCCCACCCCCCCCCCCCCCCCCTGCGAACAAACGAAGTACCAGCAAAGCCCATAGCAAACGAGTTACACACATACTTCCATACTGTAGTTATATAAATATAGCTTCTAGTTTTCATTGTTTAACTAAATCGAGTCTAAGGCAGTCTGACAATTAGATTTGTTTCCTCTGTGATGTAATCATTACTGTCTAGTGATCCAGTAAATATGGTGGAATTAAAAACTAGCATCACACATTATGCAGTAAGATTTTGACCAAAACTGGATACCCTGACTACATCCGCATAGAAATGTTCTATCATCCACTTCCTGAAGGTATTTAAATCTTCATTTCACGGTACTATAAGTAAACGTAGGACTGAGAGACGTAAGGTATACAGCACAAAAAACGGTTTACGTAACAAGCGGAAATAGAAAATTGCAACAACTCTTTAAGGCATTTACCAATAACATTCAATGCTATAAAACTTAAAAATTAATTTAACCGCCAGGAATGTCCTTTTTTAGTTAAGTCTTTATACTTTGCTAAGCAATGAAATAGTAATTTTACGAAAACTAAGGAATCGATATATTTCTATAATGAAATCGCGTTATCCAATAGTGAGAATATAGAATTGTCTACCTAAAGGGCTCAAACATTTTGCTAAATTTGCTTTCAATTTTACTTTCTGATTTCTAAATCAGGCTAAAAATTAACGAACTCTCTGAATGACAATGAAACAAGGCTGAAATGAAAGAGACAAACACCATATCAAGCTAGTGAACAAATAACCAATGAGCGAGGAGGCGGATAAATCTTCACAAATACTCAAAGGCATGTAACGCAAAACCGATATAACTGATGCAAAATGTCCCTATAATAACAGAGGTCGAATGGCTGCTCTCTGTAGTTTGCAATACGGGATTTAAAATGGTCTGGCCTATCTCCCAAAGCATGTCGAGGATGAGCGGTAACACACGATTTTGTATAAGGAAATCGCATATAAGATAATAAGGCTCAAAAGGCCAAAATCTTAAGAAAATCACGAGGCTCAAGTTCCAAAGTTCACCAATTCTACGTCCCAAAAATCGATATTACCGTATTCTCTGCAAGCTCCATTATAAAGATTGAAACTCTTCTTTGATAATCTTGGTTAACAAAGATCAAACTTTTTAGAACAAATAAATGTAAACTCTTGTAGCCAGTTTACTCCAATGAGAGTTAAGAGAATCTCAAAAATTTCGGGGGAAAAATTGAGGCTCAGGCAAAAAGGTGGTTTTCTTATAAAAGAAACAAAGTGTAATATACTTTACAGTAATGTCTGGCTAACAACAGAAAAAACTCATGCAATGAAGCCTGTAAGAGTCGTGATATCATGGATATAGCCATAGCTTCTGATCTGAATTCATCAGAGCAAGGACGAGGAATACATTAAAACGTGTCCCATGCTCGCATGGGGAGATTTCTCTGCCATACATTGAACGTGACAATGGCAACTGTTGCGCTGCACGGCAACTTCATTAAGCCTTCTGAAATAGATTTGCCAAATTGAAGCATTTCCCGATTCGTGCTTCATCTTTAATGTTTCGGCAGAAAACAGCCTTACACACACATCTCTACATTAACTACACAATGAGTGGGCTTCCGAGTAAGTAATACAGTCGACAATGGATAACTCGACTGACCCCATAACTTCAGCATTCGCCACCTGGAACGAATTTTCAGTTCCCATTATATAGGATCCGTACACACATACTGCCCGATAACTCCAATATTCAACAACTCGAAAAAATTTCGATCCCCCACGAGAGTTCGAGTTAATGTATGTCAACCGTATTGGCTTTCAATTTTGCGATGATTACTACTTAGCCACGTGGTCTTATTCGTCGATACTTAAATTGCCTAGTAATTGACTAAGTACATCAATATGAATCAAAGAATACCAATTAGAAATTCAAGTTCGGAAACGAGAAATTCGTCAGGCTAGCGATATATACTCTTTGTCTCATAACAACGAGATAATTTTTGAATAATTTTTGCCCAGGATCTGTTAATCTAGCTTTTTGATAACGTTAATCTCAAATGTTCTTTAAAATGCTCTTATCCTTTCAAGAGTGACTTGTTTTTAAATGTGTTACAAACCACTTGCAGTATACAGTTTGTAAAACATTCGGCCAAGGCTGTATTGAAAATACAACACAGAATGCTGATGTTTATTACCAACCTAATCAGACTGTTTGCCAAAAGAATATGGGCAGTTGAATGCTTGTAAAAATTCTTATCAGAGGCTGACCACGCTCTAGCAGCGTTCTAATTTTTTGACAAATTGATTGTCAGTCTGTTCTAATAAAAAAAGTGTATTAACCACACAAAGAACGGACAGGCCGAAGAGGCTTCGCAGCTACTGAACGACAATGGAAGAGCCTGACAGACTATTGGAATAACTGGCCTCCAGTTGGTCCGGGCACCTTCACGCTGGCATAAACACTAAGAAGATATAAAGCTAAAAGAACAAGTCCTACGAAAATAGCTACTGCTATGATTGCTAGGCCGTGACGTTTTATCGAGCCCTTGAACCTGGTTGGTCCCATGATGCAAAGCAGGCTGACGCATATTGTCAACGTGTATAAAATAGACATGCCTGTGTTTATTGCCAGTATCTGGCCAAATTTGGCGAATAGTTGAATTTGTGTCAAGCACAACGGAATAGCAGCTATTAATGTTGTCAATGCAGAACTGAAGATGGAAACCCCAATGTGATTTAGCGCCATTCTAGTGTGTTCTTTCCTTGATTCCTAGGAAAAATATACTGAGTTAAAAAAAGGTTCCGAATTCAGCATTGTAGCAAAAGCTTAGTGACAATCTACTAAGAAAAGGTGGTAAGAAGGGCTAGGCTACATCTAATTCCAAATAATGAATGAAATTGGCATGCTACTAAAAAATGTTACCTTATAAAATTTATTAATAATAAATGCAAGCGCCAATAACTACTGCTACTAATGATGGATCCTAGAATGGACCCAAACATTATACCGGTATAGTCAATGTCGAAATAAGACAAAAAATTAATAAGGCTCTTTCTCTCATCGTATTGGTTCTATAATTCAGTTTCCATATTCCCTATACAAAAATGCCCTCTTCACCATTAATATAGATAAATTACAAGGTACGATTAGAAACAAAGTAATAAGCAAGACAAAAACTTGCAACTATTTCCGATAAATGCGCAAAATTCCATAGCTAAGGCAATACTAGCTAAGCATTTTGAATTGATGTTCAGAAATCTCAGGCTCCGTTCCATGAACCCTATATGCCCTTTGAGGCAAATCTACGAATCAAAATCATCCTACCTTCTTTGAAAGTCCTTCAAAATCAACGATTCTGTTCGCCATTATGTACCCTTCTGTCAGGTGCACTGTGTAATCCACTGATGTGCCAACAAGAATTGATAGTGAGATCGCCTCAATTGCACCAAGCTTCCAACCAGCCAACCAAAATATAGCCACAACAAGACACAGAGCACCTAAAGAATAAGAAAGGGGTGTGATATCTCTAGATAACTTTGTCGCAAAAATTAGCTACGAACACCAAAAACTATTCAAGATAATATCACTAAACTTCGAGGCGCCTTGAGAATCCAGAGGTGGGCCTAAAATATGGGGCCTATTGGAGAGGGAGCTTCTTGGATATTTGAGATAATAATCCTACAACAGTGCTCTTTTGAAAAATCTACAAAAAATAGCTAATAGTTAGAGTGGGGGGGGGGGCTATTTTAATGTTGTCTTGTCTCAAAAGGGAGCACAATAGAGAGGGGACTTAATAGAAACGTGAGATTAATAAAGCACCAATGGAATAAAACACTTGAAGCCAACCTGCAATTGTCATGAATACGATAAATGAAAGTCTCCAGTTCGCAGTGAATACAACAACTGCAGCTAGACATAGCACCAGGGATAATGTTATTCCATAGATAGCGCCATTGACAGCAATGATCTCCGAGAACATGTTCACCCACGTTTCACTTGTTTGGTAGCCTCTTTTCAGCCTTTCTGGCACATCTGGCGCATCTAAGACACTGCGAGTGAAGTTTTCCCATTTCTTGTAATCTCGCATGAGGGTGAAAGCAGAGCCTCCTTTGTATGTTGTCTATGACAGATAGGAAAATAGTGTAGTTGTTTATTGTTTATACACAGGATGGATCCAGGATTATTATTATTATTATTTTTATAAAATTTTTTAAAGCTGGTGTATGTGCATATAGTTTGTCAAACTAATTCATACCAACTATTTACAATACTACAAAAGTTAAGCAATAAAGATAAAACACAAGTAGAACAAAGAAGTAATAAGTCATTTTTCAATCTGATTTTTTCTCAGGATCTCACTATGGCCTCATTCTGTTTATTTACTGATCTTGCAGTTGCACTTGTCCCCATTCCATTCTTTTATCTGTCTTTTAAATATCGCAGCTGAGTTAACAATTTTTATATCACCGGGTAGTGCGTTCCAAAAGTGGGCCCCTCTCGATATGAGAGAATTAGCTCCAATTGTGTTTGTTTTTACATTTGGTGTTTGCAAAAGATTTATTGTTCGTAGTTCATATTTCATGTCTCTCTTTTCAAAGAATTTCCACACGAATGATCGATTTTCTCCTGATAGACACTTATACATTTGAAGCATTAGTTTTTGCAAATTCTTTGTGTGAACTTTTCGTTCATCTATTTTTGTAAGAAGTACTGATCGCCATCCAGCATCTCTGGCCAGTCTGTTGCTGGGAATGATCATCATTCGGGCTATGAATCAAAATGCATCGGATCTCCCTTCAAATGCTCTGACAATAGTAAACCCAAAGGGAAAGTTTCACCATAGACTAGATACACTAAAACGTAAATGAGGTGAGTCACCACAACAGCCATATCCTATTGAATCAAAAAGGGATTACCAAAGACTAAGTAAATACCATCCTGTCACATAAACCACAGCTCCATTTACACACAGAGAGTTATTGTAAAAGTTTCCAGAGGCAATACCCAAGGAAAAATAAGAAGATTTTGAAGATGTCAATTCGGACAAGTAGCTCATTTACAAACAGTATCATTAGAAGCTCCATTGTGGCAGAAAAGATACCGTAGATGTCATAGCTCTCTAAAAACTATATTTATAACTGTATACTAGACCCAAATAAACAAGTCAATCACTAAAGGCATTCTCTAAATCACACGAGGAACGTCAAAGTACCCACATACGAGGCTATGTGAATAGTGTAGATGACCTACTCTTAGGTTCCTAATAAACGAGGAGTCTTAATAAACAGGGGAGGGGGTCGGAAATATTTCTTAAATCTAATGAAACAGTAACTCTCAACTCCATTTGCGACAAACGATAAACAGCACATCCATTTGGTGAAAGAAACATTTTCACTTGATGAAAGGAAATGCCTTTTCTCAAGCAAAAACTTTCAAATCATTTTAATTCTCTAAAAAGCAAAAAAACAGAGGTGTCCTACTAAGCACCCTGGGGGTCGGAAAGAACCTGAAAAATTAATAAGCGTAACCTCCCCGTAGAGAATATAAGCAGATACCAGGCTCAAATAAGGAGTGATGTTATCTAATCAAGGACTCGTCATATATACCAATCAACAAAGTGTATAGATAAAATAGTGCAGCAGCCAGATATGACGAATTTCAAGGGGACAGATAATTAGGATTTGGCATTGAAAGGACGATACAACGAGGAATATGAAAAGTAAGCGAAAATTATTTGGGTATCAACAATATCATTCCTCAATCAACATCTTTGTAATTCTTAAATTTTTTAGTAAATATTATGGTACTATTGAAAAATAGTGGACCTTATTTAAGATCGACCAACCGGAGGCTATTAGAATCTACCATATTTAATGCACAACTATAGAACATGCTATAACACTCTCCAATTCTACTGCCACCAGGAATTCAATGACAACACACGCAGAGCTTTGCCTTCTCGAAAGATGTTTTCTGTGCACACAGCTGCTCCTGGTAAACTTTTGCAACAAGTAAATTAGTGCTATGATTGTAGATTTCCTTCAGTATGACTTACCTAACAGCCCTGAATGAGATATTCTCAACTTAAATAGGCTTAAAAGTGGAATTTGGCAACTGAGAACAATTGATAACTAGCACCTGTACGCAACTAAAACGCGGTGGATTAGCAAATCAGCTGTATTTGATAATTGAGGAGGTTGAAGTGCGCTACAACCGAGGGAGATAAGCTGCTTGGTTTTGACAAAAGCAAGCCAGAAATGAAAGTTCCAATGAAGCGAAAGTTAAAAAGACGTGAAAGTATACCATAGCCAAGTAGGCTAACACGATTACTTAACGTGCGCGAGCGCATGATCGCCGCTGACAGGCACAAAATGTTACACACTGAATTTCTGCGGGCACTATTGGTCCACATCTACCCATTGATCGTTGCTATCTACATATGCTGGAGTAACAGCATCTAGTGCAGCTGGGAGCTCATTCAAAAGGCATTTTTGAAAGCTACCTGCATCTAAATATACGTAACATCCTGCTTAAATTTGCAGTCACATATGCGCTCAGATATGTGTTCACATGCAAAGCGCATTTTTAATGGGTCCTGTACACGAGCTGCACTTAACATGGTTCTCTACAAATTTTTCTCCCTCACCAAGCATGAAGATAGGTCCAGTGGCGATTTTGAGGGGAGCTAGGGAGAAAAATGCCTCTGAATTTGACTAGTGGACATATTGTCATATATTTGTAATATTATAGGAACTACAATATGCGTTGAAATTAAATAGGCCAACAGTGATTTTACAAACTACGTTTTTCCTGAAGTCGTTTTACCACTGATTCCCAAACTGGTGTTCCTCAGTCTCTCAGGGGACTGCAAAGGGTTTCAAAGGGGCCTCGATGAGTTTCAGAGTACCACAAGAGGTTGTCGTCGCTTGTTCCACTCGTTGCTATATTAAACTGTATCATTGCTCATTGCCAGTGAAAGTACATTTATCACAGCATATATTTATCCTTCGAGGGGACCATGATTCAATAAATGTTGTAGGTGATCGCCATTAAAACATAACCGGAAAAGTTTGAGGACCACTATCTTACACGAATAAATGGAAAGAAGTGTCCCCAACTAAAACCAGGTAAAATACCCGGGCAAAATTTCACAATGCATGCCAAGAGGCAAAGATCGTCGGCGACTATCTCACAATTGTCGGCAGATTTGACACAGACGCTCCCTCTTAGGGTTTACAAAAATTTGCCACTGAGCGGGTCTTATCTGAAATTAAAATAAAATTGAGTTTGGGATAACCAATGGGACTCATATTGTAGTCTTGGACAGCCTAGCGGCTATTCTAAAGAAAGCCTAGCAAAATCAATAAAGTAAGCCAACAGCAATAGGAGAGTAGCTATATACAAGACGAAACTCTGCTTTGATACACCCAAAGTATCGTATTACGAGAGGTTTATCGCTCGACTTCTTTCTCTTCACGTACATACCATTTCAGTACCGGACTTTATCTAGACATGTCATAGTTAGTCCAAGAGGGATGAACTAGTTACCGACAAGGATTCCTCCAAAATTCAAAACAAATATTTCTTGCTTGGCATACACCACAATCACACATGGTCGGTTCAGCTGTAATAAAATGCCTCTTCATCTCAACTCTATTTACTTGCGCGTGTACAGCAGCTCAAACAGAGTTCGCTGTAACACATTTTACTTCTATTGTTTGTTTAACACATTTGTGGTATTCACTGGACCAATGAAGAGACAGTTAGTGCCGAATGCCACATCTGGCTACCCCTACTGAAAATTACGCACAACGTCCATGACAATTAAAGCCCCATCGCATCCACAGGTCTTATCACGTAGAGGTGATAGCTAAGCGTCAAGGAATTACAACCACAATACAACATACTGACGAAAATATCTATATTTAGCAAATTACTTACCACAAGTAATGCTGGGCAATTGACGAAAGATAGATTTCACTGTGATACGTTGTCGATGAAAAACTATAAGGAGACATAACGTGAAGCAGCAGCGACTTTGAGCGCCAACAGTTATTATTTAGTTCCTTCGCCAATTCGCTCCTAGTGTGAATGTTCCCTTATATGCAATGGTCACTGGTTGTGACATAGGTAATACGCCCAGTGGTATCATTTTCAATGTGTTGTAGATGTTGTGAAATTGTTATTGATGTTGTATTAACAACAAAACTGCATAGAATATATATATATATATATATATATATATATATATATATATATATATATATATATATATATATATATATATATATATATATATATATATATATATATATATATATATATATATATATATATATATATATATATATATATATATATATATATATATATATATATAATATATGTTTCATAAAAGCTTACCGATTCGAAAGCCATGGCCATCCATTTTACCTTGTTGTGAATTACACCAATCATGCTCATGCTCACTCTACCATTTGCATATCGCGGTTCAACAAGTGCCTGGCACTCTTCGTACTTAAACAACTTCAATTGACGGTACACCTGTCGTGGAAAGCAGTCCGCACCACCAGGTTGGACGAGTTCTGTGTTGTTTTGAAAGGCAAAGCAAATCTTACAAAACATCTTGACCAATGCTCCAGTAGCAACCACTTGCAGCTGGCTGCCCACCATGGTGAATTTATCGTCATAGATAGGAGTACCCTGAAGAATATACATAGAAACTTAGCTAGTGTGAGAAATTTGCTCACAACCCACAGTGAAGTTCGATCCAAAGGACCGCCAAAGCAGCTTATCGAGCTTCGCTTATAAATCAAAAACATTAAGTATCATGAATTATGTTTACAACAAAGCTACTTGTAATCCAGATACAGGGTCCTCAGGACACTGTTCAAAAGTTTCCCCTGACTTTTCTAGGTTTTCCAGAACAAATCTTCAAAATTCCCTGACCTTCTTCACATTTTTCCTAGCCGTTTCTAATGGGCCAAGGAAAAAGATTAGGCGTATTTGTTGACAATGACGGAGCAAAAACAACCAAAATGTAAAAGCTTCCCTGGCTGGAAAGGATTCCCTGACTTCTCCAGGTTTTCCAGGATTTCCCTGAACTCAAATTAAAATTCCCTGGCTTTTCCAGGTTTTAGTGACTTTTGAGGACCCTGCAGTTACGTCAAATTCTATAGTCATGAAATCAAAATGTGGGACAACTAGAACTATAAGACACTGTAGTATTGTGGTTACTGTGTCATAAACATTAATCTAAAATACTTTGCCTAGCCTGACACACCTAATCAAAAGAGACACTACTGAAAATCTTATACAGCTGTTAGTAAAAATCTGACACAACAAACACACAGAGCATTGGGCATTTGAAATACACCACAAAAAGAAACTTAAGTTGCCTTTCTACAAACGAAATCCATGGAAAAAATGCTACAGTTCTCTCCCCCCCCCCCTTAAGTTGACTTTCAATTTCTTCAAGCATACATTAGCTCCTACATCTAATTCCTTTGCAACTTACCTGTTCCTTGTCATGCTAACTCAGAGCCTTAATTACAAATATCGACATTCAGGTTGCTATACCATCTAATGGTATGCAAAAGGAATAAGCATAAGGAACAGCATTAAGAGCTATATTGTTATTCGCCAATTTGGAGAGAAACGTAATCAGTGGCACTAAACAAACATGAAAAGGCGTCGAAGAGGTTTTTGCTGTTCTGGTTAACAATATTTCGGTGTTGGAGGAATAAACAGACAAGTATGGCTGGAAACAGCATAGCCACCAAACGTCTGTTTGGTTGAGGGTACTGAACAGGTTTATTTGCTCATCAACTTATGGACCAACCATCATGCAGGATTCTGACCATACATTCGTTCCACAGCAAAAATTTAGGCCCAACTTGCTTGACGATTGGTCAATTTAACTGGGATGTATAAACCTGATTAGAACTCTCAACCAAACAAAAATTTGGCGGCAATGCTGGCTGGAACCATTAAACAACGCACAATGGCATCTGAGAAGTACATATCGTATAAATATTGATACACGTAACAATCCTTACTCTATTTGTCTCAAAGAAGTGCTTCCCTTTAGAGGCACTCTGTGTTACACCTTTCACACCAAACACCAGAAACACAATAGCAGTCTTATCCACTATTGGCCTTTCCACGGGGCGGCATGGCTTTGGGCATAGAGGTGGTGTCGTTTGAATAATTGTCCTCTGCGATGCAGCAACTTCGGCTGTACTTTTCCGCTCGTCCATTGGTGTCCACTGTTTTTGAACCTCAGTTGTTTTCGCCATATGCGTGGTGATTGGCTGCTTCCCGATACTCGTGACAAGAGTCGTGTTGTGATAATGTGTAGACAAAGTTGCTAATGGTGTAGTCATGGCTTTGGAGAACTTTTCTAGCAGATCTGTCGAAGAACTCTCTCTGCCTGTATAACTTCTCTTATCTGTACCCAAACTACTTCCTGTAGGTCTCTCAAACATGCTTGTTTTCTTCGGATTTGATAGACTAATTAACTTGCTCTTTGTAGTTGTTTCTGTAGTCCTTGTAGTTTTGTCAAGTGATATGTTGGTGACTGGACTCTCTTCCATTCCGACGGATGACACAATGTGCCGATGGCTTTCCGTTCTATTCACTGAGAAGTCTACCTGCGCAGTTGAGGCGGTGGTGTCTGCTTCTGTCGTGAGGTATGCAGATGTCCAATGCAGTTCGCTACCATTCGAAGCTTGTGTTCCATTCATCAACACTTTCAAGCCATCAATGCTCCTCTTCACTGGAAATCGATATCTGTTCATTCTAGCCGTCCTGTGTACCGGCAGCAAATCACCAGAGCATGAAGAACAATCTATATAGCTTGAACTGAAATTAAACTGCAAATTCAACAGCTTTTGCAAGTTTGTATTGGATGGGAAGAGTTCCGGCCGGCCAGATGCTGTTTTAAGCTGGGTAATTGCCCCTATTGACAGGCTCGTGATGGCAAGATAGATGAAAAGGACCAAGTACCGATATTTTAAAATCGGCTTTGCAATAAAATTGTCCATTAGCGTAGTCAAGAGGTTTGTAACTGTACAACAGTCTGCCGATGCACTCAAATGCTTTGGCTGACTCATGTCAGAAATTAAGTCTTCACTCTGATGCAATTCGGCCATTTGTTGTCCATTGAAACTCATCTCCAAGTCATCATTGGCGATCAGGCCATCCATCTGTAGATCTGAAAAAGAGATCGACCTTTAATTTACTGTACGAGGCTATACGCTTTTTCTAAAGAATATATTCTATACGATATTAACGCTCCAAATCATTGTCATTTAAGAATAATGTAACGTCTAAGTTCAATCAGCTTGAGTATTTGAGTTCCGTATTGGAAACAAAAATAAGTGTGCCATTCACGCTATGCATAAAGTAGGAATAGCACGTATAGATTAGGTTGGGTGTCATATTGCCATGTTGTTAAGTTCTATCCTACTCTCTTCGTTTCTGTTTGTTCTGTTCTGTTCTATTCTGTCATATTCTATTCTATTCTGTTGCATTCTATTCTGTTCTGTTCTGTTGTTTTCTTGTTCTGCTGTTCTGCTCTGGTCTGTCCTGTTTCTTCTGCTCTGTTCTGAGCTTGACTGTTCATGCTTTGCTTTTATGATGAAGCGCTACACCGACAAAAATTTTAAATCTTTTTATACAAGCTTACACCTTTTATCGTTTAAGAATAATATAAGAGCACTTTAAACACTTTTTGTTAACTAAACCAAGGTGGGCGGGTATCTAGTACACCAGTTAAATAATAAGATGAAAGCATAATAAATGTAATCATTAAAAGGTATGAACAAAACGCAGCTGTTTTCAATCCATTTCTTATTCAAAAGCTATGACGTAAAATAATATGAAAATTTGCAATACGACCTCTAGGATGGAGTCCCAACAGCTCATAACAACATCTGTTGTAACAGTCCAAAATAATTTATACATGTATATTGATTAAAGAAATACACTTAACATGCATCAAAAAGACAGATGCGGCTTTACCTAAAGTAACAGGGGCAGAGATAACTTTAAGTACAAGTATGCAGTATGTTCAGTAGAATTCGGCAAAGCAACTTAAGCCAACAGTGTACGCTTAAGGCCAACGTGAAATCCAGAACTCAATAGTAGTGTGTGAAATTTACCATCGTAGACAACATTCACCTAAAAAAAATGCATTTACACCCCAACCACATATCTACACTCTGAAAATCAAACCAAAACATAGAGACTGGATCAAGGTATACCTCTAGTGACTTTGGTACAGCATTTGTTGAGGCACAGGCACATTTCACATTTAATGAACCACCTCTGCCAAAGGAACAAAGTTGGTGGCATGAGCAGTACCACCATTAGCCAGCATGACATCACCAAAATACACGTGAATAGGCCAAAATCGTGAACAGCCGGGACTTTTGTTAGTGCATTTGCTCCAAATGCAGCAGCTGTTGTGAATGAAGTGAAAAAAGTTGCCTTCCCTGCTGTCACTACCAAGTGTTTCATTCGCTCTCTGATGTCCTTTAAGTGCGTGGCAGCCCTGAGAAAATGGTACAGCTGATCAAACATATGTACATTTGACTGACACTTTCTTGCATGACAATATCATCATATTTACAGAATACTACAACATATACTAAACACTAAAATATAGGTGTAATACTGCACCAATGTTTAAGAAACAAGTAAATAAATATGCAATATATATAACTAAATCAGAGCTGAACCAGAGTAGTATACAAATACAAAAACAGAGTAAATCAATTATACACCTTTCTTAAATGAAATATAACCGTTACAACAAATATCTTCATCACTACTGATGTTGCGGTAGTTTGCATATATATTATTTATATATATATATCTATATGAATATATATATATATATATATATATATATATATATATATATATATATATATATGTATGTATATATATATATATATATATATATATATATATATATATATATATATATATATATATATATATATATATATATATATATATATATATATATATATATATATATATATATATATATATATATACTGTACATAGATGAAAATTGAGTATGAGTGAGAAGCCCAACATAACTATACTGTCACGGGATCACGAAATTTCTTTAAAGCAGATAAGTACTCGCACGTATTCTAGTATGTGTGCTAACTCATCATAATGAATATTTAACGCATACCTGAAGACATTGATAAAGACAAAGACATCATCAACGCCAATACCAATGATGACAAAGACAGTTGTTCCTGTCAAAATACCAATTGTGTCGATCCGGAGGAGGACGCGATAGACAAAGTAGGAGAAGGGCACACTGAATACAATCGTCAGCATGCCAAATATAGTCAGCCATAAGGAGAATGATGTCAGAATGAAAAGCAAAAAGACGATGAGCCCCAAGCTGATTGCAGCGTAAAGAATATCGTGGTAAAATGTCTGCTTGATTTCGTAGTCGTATATCTCAGAACTGCCATATAACACTGTGACCTGGCTGCAAAAAAGGAGAAAAATGTTGAAAAACCAATGGGAAATGCGAAATGCGAACGTTCTAGGCTAGAATGAAGAAGATTTGAGTTGCTTTTTTTTGTTGTTTACCTTATTTTGAGTAGGCTGTCATCATAGAGTTAGATCTAGCGTTTTCAGCTAATTTAGGCCTACCGTGCATGCTACATCCAAGCATGGGACCCTTAGTCTAAAACGTCCCTTCCGAAGGATGGTGGAATGAGTTGCTTTGGTCGTCTATCTGGAAAGTCGTCCACCCAGTTCCTAACCTAAAACAGCCAAGTTTACCTTCAGCTAGCTAACGGCAGCTAGCTGAACCGCTTGGCCACTCACTCCGCAAAGGGTGTACACATCTGCTAGGCCTTTAAACGCAATAAGAAAGGGTAATTCACTAGGACGTCCCAGTGCTCCAGCAGTTCACACATCTGGGCTTTGACAAAATATGCGCAGGGATGAAACAGTGATTTTACAGGCCAATAAGTATATATAATTGAGTAAGTTTTGAACCAATATATAGAAATCAATACAGACTACAAAGTAGAAGCAGGACTTCACTAGTCTCTCCTTGAATTCACTGGCCAACTTACTGGAAAGGTGCAAACCTTCTGAGCACACAAGTTGTTAACACATCAGTCATATGCAAAAAGGGACATTGAACGACAAGTAGCGCACATTAAAATAATTTTACTAAAAACAGTTGCACGTGGGCTTCCACGACAGACTGACAGGGATAAAGAGAATTTTGTGTATTTGGACAGGGGATCTTTGACGCAACAATAATTCTAGCACTGGGCCAATGGAATTCAGTTTTCATTTGTTCATTGACCTCTAGATTATCGTTGACTTTCTCAAATATGATTTTATCAAGTTCTACAATGGTCAATTAATACCTTTAAGCTACTTTTAATTCTAGTTAAAAACAGGTCCCCATCAGCAGTACAGCTGCTTTAGATCAAACCTCTACAGGATCAAAATTATGGACGTAAATGTGTATGCATGTATGTATATAAAACGACATGCACCCTTCGTTATCTAAACTCTTTGTCTCTACCAGTTTACAATAATTAAGTGCAAAGAAGTGAGTAGACACTGGCTCCATTCTATCGATATTTATAGGGAACAATACCATTCCGAGAAGAGCTGATTACTGGTGAAAGAAGAAGACATTGCTGCTAGCGTCTTCATTAAACATTAAGACGGGAAGAAAAAATTCATTACTTGGTTTTGCCAGCGAGATAAAATACTGTATTATAGATAATCACTGCAGAAAAGTGCGTCTCTATGCAGCAATATAATCTAATTTGAGGTTTTCGAGGCAGAAACCTCGCAGCAAACGGAATGAAAGACTTAACAAGCTTCGTTCAATAATTGATGATGGGTCAGGTGGCTGCCATGGGATAATGATTACAAACGAATATTATAACATCTACCCGAAAAATGGGTGGCTTATATTGAGTGAATGCCAAACTATGTCAAAAAAACTACTGTAAATTAGACAAGATAAGTTGGTAGGTTTGGTTGATGATCAATTTGGGAGGAAGGTGCATCCCCTCGAGATTTCTACCCTGGATAAAGTGTCAAATTCGTTTGAATTCAAGAAAAAACTCGATGGAGAGGTGAAGAATTAACTAGAGAACTACACTGATAACAGCAATAAGGTTATGCCCTAATGCATTGATAAGGGATTCAGCCCTTAGAGCCCTAATACCCACACCCCCCTATAAGTTATGCCCCTTGTCTCCCATTCAGTTGTTGGGTTCAAGTTCCTTGGGGTTTTAAACAGATAAATCTATATATTTTCTGCACTAAAGTGGCCTTGGTGAAACACAGAATGAGATTGCCTTGGAAAACAGTGTGTAATAAGACATGCAAAGATTGAGACTCAAAACGAGTTAGAAAGGGCTTGTGCATGCTGGTACTGCTCTAATAAATTGTATATGGCGGGCTAATCCATAAAAAACTTTCATATAAGGTTTGTAAGAAAAATTACTAACAAAGACGCAATGTCTGCAAACATGTTAATTCAATTTAGCTGTGAGCCTGGAATCCTAATCTCTGCATTCCAAACATATTATGAAAAGAACTAACTTGAGTAACATATATGCAGAGAAAAACAAGCTCCAATGAAATTTTGTCAGGAATCATCAAATATATTTGGCACTAGAATATTTCTCAAAAGGAATATGAGACTAGTTAATCCTAGAATTATGATGTGCAATCTAATGGTACAGAAGAAACAAGGCTCAAAGTGAAGTCACAACTTGGCATCTCCAGAAATGTATTTTCATGAGATATGACACATATAGACTGTGTAGGCACTGAGATCTATGAAATGAGTACATGTGTATGTGAGAGTAACAGAAATATGATGGTGGTATCATCATGTACCAGGCCTATGCCCATAACCAGTGTGATTTTGACAGAGGAAACAGTCAATCTGAGTGAAACATGTACAAGGTTCCAAGGACACCCTTCAAAAACAACATTCCCTGACTTCCCCAGGCTTTCCAGACTACATCTTTAAAAATTCCCTTGCTTTTCACATCCTCCTGAGTAGTATTAGATGGACCTAAGAAATGATCTGGCATATGCAGACAATAAAGGAGCAAAAACAATGACAATGCAAATAATTCCAGGTTTTCCCTGACCCCAAATGTAAGTCCCAGGTTCTCCAGCTTATCCAGCCTCATCAAACCCCAAAGTATCAATCAGATGGGAAATCTAATGATGCATTAAGCAAATTTGAAAAAGATGCAAAGAGTTCAAGAGCTCTTGTTTCTCCAAGGAGGACACTCAGTCAAGTTCTGGTTCTCCAAGGGGGCTTTGGTCTTTGGGCATCCCTGGCTATCAGCCTGGTTCCCCATGTAATGCAATAGCACTCAATAAAACACCACTAGATAGGAAGCAGCTTTGCTTAAGTGGAATAGAATAACATGGTATATTATGAGTATCACTCTACAACTTGTCATAAACAGTAATGTATGCCTGAATATATATATATAAATATATGGATTGAATTTGTCAATGCAGTCCACTTACATAAAAACAGCTCTATGTGTATTTGCTTAATAAATAAATACACTACCTGTACAAATCTAATACAGAAAGAATGAAGGTTAGTAGTTTCAAAATGTCTGATACTAAATATGGGCAAAAGAAAGTTAAACCAAAACAGTTTCAGCGTGTGTGTGTGTTTGTGAGGAATAAACTTGATTAGTACAATAATGCACAATAAAAATAACAATAATAACACTTACTCAGAGGAGGATTTTCCTAGCTGTTTCACATAGTCAACCAGAAATTTTCTGAAAATCTCATGCTGCTCCTTGAGAGATTCCTGTTTATCAGTATACCCTGGCAGGGGAATGCCAAAGTGTATCTGTGACCTCAAATACTTGCTCCTCCTAAAGTGCGCATCAAACCTTCCATCGACATACCAAAATGTTGATATTTTTGTGAGTAAATAATCTAGTGTTTCTTGTATGTTAGAAATCTGTATTGCTTGCCCATCAAAATAATCTGTCCGATAAAAGTAGTCTATGAGAGAATTGGGAGGCATGCAGCCTCGAAAGTTCTGTGTCAAAATTTTGTCCTTTAGAGCTTCTTTACTTTTCCAGCAGAAATTCTGAAATTTTGGGTGCTTCATCAGGTTCTTCTCTACACTATGGATATAATTCAATTTGTTTTCTGTGAAAATGTTTCCATCTGTAGCCAGGTAAACTAAATCAAGTCTCCATTTCCTCTTGTACTGTGAATGTATTACAACTTCTGGGTTTTCAGCTGTCCTTCTAGATCTACCTTGCCTTCTATCTTTGTCTTCCTTGGCAGCTCTAGACATGTCCTCTCTGGCAGCTATGAGACCGTCTAGCTTCCTAGATTCTTGATGACCTGGAACTTCAAATGCACGCAACGAAAAATCGATTTGCACTGGATGGGTAATCACAGCGACAAAAAATAATGCCACATTGATACCAATAACGACAAGCAACAGAATAATTGCTGTAACTGTTTTTGTATTTCCAGCGATATACAGATTCCACAATTTCGCGACTAACTGTCTCATTAGTGTACAGGCCTTGGGTGAGTCCTCGGCTTCCAGCGATAATGGGCTTGAAAATGTAATCCCATTGGCCTCTATCAGCAAGTTATCCTCGTTTGCTTCAACCTGCCTACTTTCCATTTCAGATTTTCAGCAAAAGCTTCCTCGCAACTCTTGGCTAGTTTGTGCTTTCAGCTAAAATGCCGTATCATTTGCGTACAAATGCGGCCAGAGATACAGTCCAGGTCATCCTGCAAAGCCACTACAACATTTGTTTGCAAACGAAATAACTTCACATCGGCTAGAGCACCTCAACACAGAGAGGGAAGCATTTGAAATCAATGCTTACTTTTTTCCATGACGTTGTATCGTGACGTGACGGAGAAAAAGCATCCTTCACATAATGTGCGTATAAACAATACGGTCCTACAGCAAAAATAAAAATCATGCGATGAAAGTCTCTGTCGAAGTGGAGCGATATCTATTTTGATCAATACATTATTCGAGAATTAATTGCATGCATGTGAATAAACAAACAATTCATATTCATTGTATCCAGCTGGATATTGGAATCAAATCACCAATCAGCCCAAGGGCCTAATCTCTATCATCCATTCATTCTGACGAACAGAAAATGCAGTCAAATGTATAGGGAAGGAAGATAGTTTAGTTCAAGTTTAAATTTCACTCTACTTACACCAAATTATTTCCCCAATACGAAAATGAATGAAACTTTTCATGCTCTTCTTCAGTTTCTGCACCGCCGACAGCATGCACAAGGTAATTATGAAAACAACCCGGAGCTAAGCATGCGCAAAATAGCACTGAGTTAGTGAGGGTTCACTGCTCGCAGTCTTGAAATGTCTTGCACACTTTCTATAGGAATATAACCCAAAACAATATTAAGGCTCAAAATCGTTGAAACTTAAGAATGAGTTAAGAATGAAAAGTTCAAGTTTTCTGAAGACTTAGGCATTTTGCCTATTTGATTTGCATTTTAGAAAACAAAACAAGTATTAGTTTTATTTATCTGTCCTGGGAGTCATTACACATGGACGCGACTCACCAGCTCTTTGCAGAGGATACTTCTTATTTTATAAATGTGATTTATATAAATAATAATGATCAAATTGTAGAAACTTAAGAATAATTTAAGAATGTCTTTGGGAATTGTCCGTTACGTCCTTTGTATTTATAAACTAAACCTACAAATACAAATCTCTCTAATTACAAGTAATTTGGCTGGCTTAATTACAGATATTTCTATTAAAAAAGATATATATATACAGACACTAGGAAAGCATTTAAATTCTGAATTTTACTTCTAATTATGGCTAGAACTCAACCTCAAAAGCACAACTGCGACTGGGAATAAGTTTTATATATGCACAACCATAATTTCAATCAAGAAGTATCATGTCTATTCCATTGATACCATCCAATGTAATGTAATCTTCACTTGCATCTGAGTACAGCACTCGGAATTTGAAAATGAAAAGTTCCTTAGGGATTTTTCCTTTAGTAATATAAGTTCTTTAAATATTTCGGCCTTCTACATGTAGGTTCCTTATAAAGTGATTCCTTATGAAAAAAAGCGCGCGTGTGTGTGTGTGTGTGTGTGTATGTATATATATATATATATATATATATATATATATATATATATATATATATATATATATATATATATATATATATATATATATATATATATATATATATATATATATATATATATATATATATATATATATATATATATATATATATATATATATATATATATATATTTATCTATATAGCCTGGTGAATTTGGGATATTGGCTTATTAAATGAAACTTCGAATCAAGTATCACAAATCTCTGAAGGCTCATAAGAGGACTCGAAAGCCTGGGAGCCCAAGAATTGTGCTAACTGCTGCATATGTTGGTTACGCCAAGATGGCGATGACGATGATGATAATGATGATTATGACGCTATCCCATGACTGGAGACCTCCTCGTGGTAGTAAGCGGGCACAAAGAGGTTAAGCTGATAGCGATTCATTTTCAAAAGTTGGGCAGGTGTTGGTTGACGACCTATGGCAAACTGTCCAACCATGCCCCTTCAGTGAGAGTAAGGCTCAGCAGCTTCAGGCTGCAGTTCTGATAAGTAACTGTTGGGGTAACAGAGTGGATTGAATTTAATCACCTGCTCTAAACAGTTTGCAGGCGATAACTGACCTCAGGGTCAGCCTAGGTCCCGTATGGGACGTAACGGGAGGACGAACGAACGAACAAATACACGCTTTTTTTCATAAGGAACCACTTTATAAGGAACCTACATGTAGAAGGCCGAAATATTTAAAGAACTTATACTACTAAAGGAAAAATCCCTAAGGAACTTTTCATTTTCAAATTCCGAGTGCTGTACTCAGATGCAAGTGAAGATTACATTACATTGGATGGTATCAATGGAATAGACATGATACTTCTTGATTGAAATTATGCTTTTGCATATATAGAACTTATTTCCTTTCGCATTTGTGCTTTTGAGGTTGAGTTCTAGCCATAATTAAAGGTAAAATTCAGAATTTTAACGCTTATCTAGTGTCTGGGCCATTTTGTGGCACTCTATGTGCAGTGAAAATTAAGGAACTATTAAGGAATTTTTAGTACTAGAATTTGATAAAAAGAGGTCCGAAAATAAGGAACTTTTAGAACTAGGCCTTTAGCTAGGTTACTTATAAAAAAGCGTGTAATAATGATGATCATGAATATGAATATGAATATGAATATGAATATGAATATGAATATGAATATGATGATGATGATGATGATGATGGTGGTGGTGGTGGTGATGATGATTATGATGATGATGATGGCTGCGAAGATGGGGATGGTGTTGTTGATTATGAATTTATGACATTGTTGTATCCCAGCCATCTTCATCTTTACGATCAAAATGTTCGTTCGTGCTTGATTTCCATAAGGTCTCTGGGATCGCTGGAGTCATTCACAACGATCCAAATGATGGCACGGAAACCAGTCATAAGTGACAGGCAGTAACAGACCTCAGGGTCGTCCCAGGACCCGCAAGGGACATAAAAGGAGGAACAAGAACAATACCAAGAATGATGATGATGTCGTCGTCGGCAGCAATGACGATAATTAATGAGGGTGGTGATCGTGGTACTAACGATGACCTTGATCACTACAGTACTATTAACACTACAAAAATGGGATTCAATCACCTCCTATCGTATTCTAATTGTCGCATGTCTTTCTACTATGAAATACCATCGTTAAACTTGCATGAAGTTAGGCACTACATGGCAAACACAGAGCTGGAAGCGATAAATCGAAGCAGGTTCTACTTTTCACATACAGGTATGGCTATACGACGTTGGGAGTCATGCAAGATATACATGTTTGCCGGCATTCAAAGGACCAATGCGAACGAAGTGGTGTCCATACTCAACGTATAATGTGTAGTGACACGTAAACATTGTGCACATAGGCCATTTCTTACTCAACACCGATTTTCTTCTTTTCATTCATTCTCACTCACAACATCACACACCTGGGACATGACCATACGTCACTCCTGTCATCACACACCTGGTCATTCCTATTCTATTGTTCTCAATGCAATCACCGCCACACGATTCCATTCAACAAACAACTAGCAACCACCTAACCCTTCCTGTACGTAACTCATGTTTATTTCGGGTTGTTCAATGTTTATGTATATATTCATGTTATCTGTAAAGTAAAGTTTAGTCAGAGTAGAGTCAGAGTACAGTCAACAACATCGTCTCCTCTCTCTGCCTCCGTGTTCTCAGCACGTTAAATCTGATACGCACCAACATGGATCAACGAAGGATGTCACTGAACGAACATTGGCAGCTTATAGGAAGCACCAACTCACGTTCCTATAATGGTGACCGAGACGTGACCCGCAAATCCTTCGTTGATCCAGCTTCTTCAAGCAAGCAAGCAAGGAACTCGCACTCGACCCACCGTAGTGCCTAAACAACACAGCAAAGGTTCCTGGTTGATCCTACTCACAAAACCTCGCAAGCACTCGTCGAACGCCGACATTCAGGTTCCTGGTTGATCCTACTCACAAAACCTCGCACACAATCGTCGAACGCCGACATTCTGGTTCCTGGTGACCCAACACATAAAACCTCGCAAATTACAACCGTCGAACGCCGACACGCTGGTTCTTGGTCATCCAACACATAAAACCTTGACAACATCACATCGTGGCCGCCGCAGAAATTGACATTTTTATAGTATGTTTGGACATTTCGTATCTATTCTTCGTATTAATTCATTTTATTGTTTGTGTACAACTTCTGTTATTATATATTCGCATATTTTCAACTATTACCGTATATGTAGCCCTTCGTAGCACTAATCAGTATCACTAACATCCAGCTAGGACAACTAACGCTACTCTCGCCACTCATCATTCAGTTCTTTGTTGCCATTCACATTTCTCATCCTACAATGTTTACAATCCTACACTGCTTTCTCCCTTACGGTTCGAATGCTTCTCATCCGCTTGCATTCTAAGGGGGGAGCTCTTGTAGTGACACGTAAACATTGTGCACATAGGCCATTTCTTACTCAACACCGATTTTCTTCTTTTCATTCATTCTCACTCACAACATCACACACCTGGGACATGACCATACGTCACTCCTGTCATCACACACCTGGTCATTCCTATTCTATTGTTCTCAATGCAATCACCGCCACACGATTCCATTCAACAAACAACTAGCAACCACCTAACCCTTCCTGTACGTAACTCATGTTTATTTCGGGTTGTTCAATGTTTATGTATATATTCATGTTATCTGTAAAGTAAAGTTTAGTCAGAGTAGAGTCAGAGTACAGTCAACAACATCGTCTCCTCTCTCTGCCTCCGTGTTCTCTGCACGTTAAATAATGATACACAACAACCTGGATCAACGAAGGATGTCACTTATCGAACATCTGCAGTCTATAGGACCCAACAATTCACGTTCCTATAAATGCATATTTAATCTGCACTTTCTCTGCAAAGTTACCTTTTCAGATAAACATGCGACAATGTCTATTCGGTGAAAAACATGAATTATGGCTATAATGTATTCTTACCGCCTGGAAATGAGTTGTCTAACGCTATTAAGCTGCAGCTATTTTTGGTAGAACTCTTGTTTTTTCTGAAGAAATTGCCAGAATGAAATAGATTCCTGCCCAACTGGGTGTTGCAGCTCTCCCAGCCTCCTACCTTCTAGGTCCATGATTTTTAGTGCCATTCGTTCGAGTTCTCGCCTAATTTAAGCAGTTCGCCACAAGACAGTGGGTAGTTGAGTGCTTGTGGAAACTCCAATATGAGGCTGGACATATTCTAGCAGCTTTCTCAATTTTTCTGGCAATTCCAGCGTCAGCCCACGAATGATCATGGGAAAGTTACTCTGATAGGAATGACCAAGTCCATTCAAAAAAGACACTGCACACTTTTTCATAAGAACATCTAATTTTTCATTGAGCCTCAATGTTCTTAAGCTTTTAATTTTGAGCCTAAGAATATCCTTAAATTATTCTTAAAGTTTAGCGACTTTGAGCATTAATTCTCGTAAAGACTATTCTTATAATACAAAGTGTGCAACTGACATTCTCTGAAGAGTTGTTCAGTTGCATCATAGTGTAATGAGTTCCAAACAGGATAAGTGATGCTCATTCTTTTTATTTTCTACAAATAACTCAAATCAACAACAATCTAATCATTGGTGAAGCTTAGGGCCTTGCATTGGACTTGAAATATTCTTAAATTTCACCAAACTTGATTCTTGATATTCTTATAGACTATAGTCTTATGAAAAAATGTGTAGGTGAGTGCGCACCACATCCTAGCAAAAGCAAACAACGCAAAACTCATGAAGAGGTTCGAAGTGGGAAATATTTTTGAAAGATTGCAAATATTTGAAATTTTACACATAATTATTGACAATAATTAATCTTTCTGTTCAAAAATATTATGGTGATGATTAAAAACACAACTCAGAGGAGAGAAGGGACAATCCAAAGTAAGCAACAGCATCACTAACATCGTAAGATCCTCCATTGGCAACCATGGCAAAAGCGAACTTCGCAATCATATTCATTCGCACAACTTGGATTTTTCCAGAGCATGGGTCTAATCCATAGAAAGGCACAATAAACATGTCTGAAGAGGGCACAACACAGTGTGACATCTAGATTTCGAGGGGGAAAGGCATAACAGGAATTTTCATCATTTTATTACTTTCAAATTAAAAGATTTTGAGCCAATCTACCTGAAAAACACACAATGAACAGTTTCACGATCCTCCAAGAATAACGGCGCTTGTATTCTTTTGAGGAAAAAGGGAGGCCTAGACCCCCAGGGTCTCCTGTAGTTTCACGCCTAATATTTCACCATACAGTGGTAAAGAAAATGATAGTGAAACAAACAAAGTCTTCATGATTTGTTAATATGTCAACTGCTGAAATCGTAGAAAAGCAAGACTTTCATTTGAAAAATTGCCTGCACTACGAAGTTAGTGATATAAACAACTTCTGCTCTTGTTGTCAACCTGATAATAGGAAAAAGCACCATTAAAAGCCCAATGGAAACTTGCTCTTGCTGAACATCTTCCAGCTAGGAGGAGCAATCAGTAACACTAACTAACGACGCAAAAAGCAACTAAATTGCCGCACGCTTCCAGGGGCTAACGTACGTAACGGCGCTAAGTAATTTCGGCTGCTATTGGCAGGTCGTAGATTGCATATAAAATGGTGACTTTGATGAGTTTTGGAAGGAAACCACTTACCTGCTCAAAATCCGTTAAAGCATGTCTCCTCAAGAAAGAAAGGTCTGGCAATAGGAGGCCTAATTATATGGTCTATATAGGGTCTTCAATTCGTGCGCGACTAAAAATGTACAACACCATCAACAAAGAACAAAAAGACAACTAAACATGTAAACAGACGTATAATTGTCTCTAGATGTATGAAATTTGCTAAAAAGCTGTGAGAACATTGAAAATTTCTCTATAAGGGATTTCTTTGTGCACTTGCAACGCAAGGCAATTGAGCTGTCGTCCTTTATTCTGCAGCCACACAGTGGTTCTTAGTGCAATGCTAGTATACCCTTCTTTAAATACAGCTGACATTCGAAAGTTTTGACTGCCCCATAACTGGAATATTCGCTACCTCGAACGAACTATCAATTTCCCGATAACTCGAATTTCGATTCTGCACGACAATTCGAGTTATCAAATGCCAAGTTTACTATGAACGCATAGCCCGTCTGAAAATCTATCTAGGACGGTTATGAGCAGCAGGAAACAGCGAAGAGCCAGTGGTGAATGAGATGAACGAAAGCAGAAATACATCAACAGAAGACACCTCTCATGGCCAGCACAATGAGCTACAACAGAACATATTAACTACATGGAAAACATTGCTCTAGTTCATATGCTGCATTCATTTCATATTCCAAGCGTCGGTTGCACTATGGATTTCCCCTCTGTTTACAATACCCGGGTCTGCATCACAACTGAAACCGAGCAGACTAGGGTTCACCTTCTGCATCCGTTTCTTCAGCCTCTTCTTCCTTGCACTCGCGTCATCAATATCATTCAGCATAATTTCACTGCTTGCCGAAGTGTCCGAAGTCGGCCCGACAGGTGCAAAATGCTACGGGAAATAATCAAACCGCATTTGACAAATACTCCTGTTTACTGAATAACTAGAAATACTCCATTTCAATGGAACAAATTTGTGCTAACATGAATTATAAGCAAAGGAAATTAAATTTTCGTAGATTAAATTACATATACAATGGATCAGATGGCAGAAGGCAGGTAAGAGCAATACAGGATGCCAAGGACGCTAAGAGAGAGGTCAAAGGAGGCTCAATTGTCTTTGATCCCGGATCCCTGGTGCCAGGTCCCAGTCTGAGAAGGGCTCCCAAAAGTCATGAAACAATTCTTTGATGATTGCAATAAGTTTCAGATTTGATATTGACGCCAAGAGGGCCACTGTTTTCTTCATTTGCTTCAGATTCCCTCAACTGGTCTCGGCGGGGCAAGCTGGATGTGGCTCAAGTAGAAAGGTACGTGTTCCCCTGATATTGGTAGATAGAGAATAGCTAATTCCCATGGGAAGCACTCTAAGATAGTAAAATTGCTTGATTAAGCCGTATATCATGCATATTCTTTGATCTACATATTAAATCAGATAGCTTAGAAATACTAAGCAGCATTTTAGGAAAATCTACTGTGGTTTTGGTCTCCAGGAAACAACACGGTGAAAATGAGCATTTTGCTTATCAAGACGGAGTACGTCTAGTTTACAATACAAACAGTTCTGGCAATGCATCGAGAAATGTGAACAATTAAGAAGCAAACAAGCCAAGGAGCAAGTCCTGTTCTGAGCAAAAAAGCCTCATACTCGTGGGCTGGATAGAGGCAGACTCCTTACAAGTAACGAAATGTCTTACTTGTGATTGCTGCTTCGCGTGTCTTTTCTTCCATTCCACGAATTCTTTGGCAAAAATCTGAGTATCCTGAGAATCTCCAAAGTAGCTTCGGATATACTCATGAATCTTAAAATACAAAATAGGCGTTTTCAGAAAAGCTTAAAGGAGGACTAAATAACGCGGATTTCTACGTCAGTTTCTGCACAGTCCAATACACTCGCTATACCAAAAGAGCAGAAACTAAACCATAAAAATATCATATCACTTGAGTGAAGTTAACTTCAAACGCTCAATTTGGCTGCATACTAAATTGAAATAATGTGTGACAATTGGTTAACTTACTCACCTCATAAGGGGATTCAATGTCTTTTAAAAACCTTACGAATGTAGGAACTGAAAAAGTAGACAAACAGTAGCATGTAGGGTATACTAATATGTCAAAAGGCTGTGGCTAAAAAATTAAAGAAACACAGAAAGCATTGGGAGCATCATTCTCGTCTTGTCTAATACCGTCAACTACATAGTTGAATCACCCTTTAAGTTTATTCAACGGAGGTAAAGGTATACAACATAACAATCCAATTGCCATATGTACAGGTAAAAGTACCAAATGATAAATCACACAAGAAAACAAATTTTTCTAACGCGTCCAAATGTTGTCATTTTTAATAGGGATCATTCCAGATCTGGATAAAATTTGCTACTTCACATACTCTAAACAACTTCGAGTTGTACTAAATTATCTTTCAGCTTTAAATTCTCATCGATAGGTAACTGGATGTGAAAACGCTGCAAATACACGAAGAAAACACAATAGGTGGTCTTGGAAAATGAAAACAAGAAACATAATTGAACTAACGGCCATAAAGTGAGACCATTGGCCACAAAATATAACATCATAAAAGAAAACTATGGATATCAAAGGCAATTACCATCCACATATTTTGAGATTTCAGGCATATTTCTGTTAACCCATTGGATGAAATCATCACATGGGTTTGTCTGCTGAAATAATCGATGGACCAGCTCCTATAAGAATCAATACAAGATAGATTTACACATTTTGATATTGTTTGTTTTGCCTAGCATTGAAACTTTCTAAACCTTTTCATAATCTCAGTACTAAAACTCTCTTAAGAGATCCCAGCAAGAATATTCGAGCTTGAATGTGTAACACTGCAGTGCTACACAGACAGACAGACAGACAGACAGACTGACTGACTGACTGACTGACTGACTGACTGACTGACTGACTGACTGACAGACAGACAGACATACATACATACAGACAGACAGACAGACAGACAGACAGACAGACAGACAGGCTCTAAAAAACATAAAACTTAAATACATTTCATTACGACATGAACTCTATACAAATTAGATAACAGAAATGATGGGCTTCCCTGAAAATTGGAATTTCAAATTTATTTCAAACTATCAATTTTATTTGGTGTTCAAAAGTCCAGTACTGAACCTTCTAAACTTTTTTAACAGTCCAGGGCAGTTTTCTTATAAACCACTTTCTTACAAAAAAGGCATGTAGCTGACAAAAATCAAAAAAGGCAGACAAGCTTCCTTTTCATCATCACCATCATAACCATCATGTTGAGAAAGATGGAGCACCTTTTCCATATCGAACTGCGAGTTCTCTAAGGGCTGAGCCAAACGTTGTACTATTATATTGAATCGCTACTTGAATACCATGAAGACTTCACACTGATCTTACCTCATCTTTCGATTTTTTGTTTTGCTTCCCTGCAGCAGTTAATGATGGGAAGGCAGACTCACTGTATTAATAGAAAAGACAAGATCAGGGCTAGGTAATGTTGATGATACAGCTTTACTACTAAAACTATGAGAATAATAGGATTAAGGACACACACGCTCACGCACACGCTCACACACACGCTCACACACACGCTCACACACACGCTCACACAAACGCTTACACACACGCTCACACACACACATATACATATATACATATATATAAATATATGTCGATTGCGCCGAATACACCTATAAGATTCTCAGAACTACCAAATGCAACCACAGCAAGAGACCATGGTTCTATCCCAGGTGGTGGTAAATTTTAATTTCTCCAGATTTTTCAGAGGATAATAATGTTTCTGTGCGTCTGCACCGCAAAAGGAGAAGTCCCAGTTACTTGCAACCTACTGAGTTCAAATATACACATGTAAATACATAAAGAGGCTAAAACCAGGAGAACTAATGCAAGCCACTATGGTCCAGTGTTAAGACCCTTGCCCGGAAAGCAGGAAATCCGGGTTCGATTACCGGTGGTGGTAAATTCTAACTTTCTCCTGATTTTTCTGATAATAATTGTAGTGACTGGAATGATCGTCCGACGTTACATCATATACAAAACTCTGTTACGATCCAACACCGGCCAGATCTCTCTGTTCCTAGCTATGGTTGTCTACACTGTCACTGCTCTTCCCTTATCAAAAAAAACTCAGTCCTCAAAAATCCCATACGTCCAATGAAATGGCATAAAACATGTGTGCATACCTGACAGGTCTTGTTTTTGAATTGACTTGACGATAGTACGAAGGTGTTTGTAACGATGGGCCAGGATTCATGACATCATCCCAAAATGAGGCGCTGCCGTGGGTTTCATATGAGCCGTAGTTCATAGGTTGCTTTGAGTTCCAAACCGACGCATTTGGTAACCCGTGCATAGCCTAATACATCAATAGTATATAACACATTTTCTAACTGTATTAAATGAGAGTCTTTACAGGAAAAAGTGTTATGTATATGGCATTGAGAAATCTGGCTCAGGGGCTTAAATATGGTAAGACATGTGCAATCTAGTTCATCAGCATGGCTTTGAACCGGGGCGGTGCCTCTACGCGACAAAAGTTCAAGTACCCATGCTCCTCAAAAGAATGCAAATAGATTCGTAGTCCAACAACCTATTGATTGTTGCAGTTATTGCACTTCAATGCGGCGTAATTACAACTGCTACCATTATCAAATCTGTACACAAGTAATCCCTTCAGCCAAACTAAACTACGCAAATTGAAACAAAGTTATATAAGAAATAGAAAAATTTAAGAATATAAACATATCGCAAGGATGCTGCTCTTCCACGCAGAGAGACATGTTCTCTTTTTAGGAAAAGGTCAATATATCACGAACACAGGATCATTTCCGTAACTAAAAGAGTCCATCAGGCAAAGAAAAAGAATCGCACTAAGATATAAATAGAACGGATAACACAAGCTCAAACGAATGCATGAGCGCAGAAAACCGACTAAGCGCTAGTAAGATGCTTCAAAAGGCAAAGTAAAATACTAGTGTGTTGCATTTTGTTTGATGCTAAGAATTCATCACCTGTGAAAAATCCACAAGAATCAGAGCTGCTCGAAAACGTAAACAGATTCGAGAGACTTTACTTGCAAAATAGCATTATGTTGAAAGTAGTAAATGAATTGAAAGCAGATTCACGATGAATACTGGCACTACCTTTGGTTGGAGATTCTGTTGATTCCTTTGTAATGCTTTCACTTTTCTAGCTTCTTCCTCCTGGATTTGACGTAATGACGTCACTGGCTTCCCACTAAAAAGTAAACAATTTGGAAATTGTCAAATTTATCTTTGCCTAAAGTTCAATTACTCCCAGCTTTAATGTTATCCTTGTGAAGAGCGCTTTTAGCACGGGCCTTTTTGTAAATCTTTACAGTTAAAGATTAAAAATTCAGAAGGAGTTCATTTTTTTCCTTGGCTTCCCACTCCCGCACTATGTAACCAATCAAGTCTACTTCATCCTCCGACCACGTGAGTCTAGATCTGCATCAAGCTATATCTTTCCATTCACTTTCCTTCACAAATGTTCTCGCTTTTTCGTGTAAGACTGAAATCATGCAGCAAGAACAAAAAGACTGTCGAATGTTTTCAGATAAACAATAATAAATAATGAACGACATAAGGATTTTCCCAGGATAGGAATAGTATTATAGTTAAAGATCTCGATAACGCAGAAACAAATGATTATCATTTTCGCAGTTCTGTGGCGCTTGCTTATCAACAGTTGACCAAAAACGTTGTCATATTCTCACCTGTGCCAGAATAATGTGAGATTCATTCTAGTCTGAAAAATCACTTTGCACAGGTATCAGATGGTCTTATTATATACAAATCTCTTATCAGTCATATCAAAATTTCTCATACCGTAAAGCATCGCACGATACCATACTATCGCAGGGTAATATTTTCATTATCTTATAAGCCATACCGTATCATCATATCACTCAAACCTATCCTTAATTCTACAGAACCTACAGTACCGCTATCAAAAAGCAGTACTGAGAAATCCTATTCACAATGGCACACCCCATTATCCAGAAATTTTCTCTAGGCGTTAAATGAGTGGTGGACAGCCTACGGCGCGCGAAGGGAATTTCTGTAGCTAGCAAATAGACAGCCCCAATCGTTGCTAACTCCTTTGTAGTGCAGAATGGTTTAGTAAGATGCATTAGGTTCGGCAAGTTCTGCTCAATATAGGCAAACCTTTAGACAGCTTGTACTTGACGAAAAGATGCGACGGGTCTAGCCCGCCCTCCTAAAAGGTTGCCCACCCTTACATAGACAATATTTGCAATGTAACTAAACTGTTACTAATGGGGAATTGCGCAAGTAATCGATGTTACGCGGTGTGAAATGTGACTCAAAAAAGAGCCGTTCTACAAGTATAGGCTTGAGAGTCTACCAATATCTTACCTACCCTACGAAGACATCAACGTCCCGCCAAGTGTACGTAACCGCTGTTCGCAATACTAGCCAATATTATGATTGTAGCAAAAATACTTTGACAACACATATTCGAGCGACTTATTCGTGTTAAAAAATAACAACAGTTGTCAACTGTCCTGGCAAGAACATGGAACAAATCTGTACTATCTGTTAGCGGAATCTGCAAGTCGGGAGAGCCCAAGTTTTGCTTACTATGCTTTGCATTGAATAAAACACTTAAAGATCCTGTAATATGACAAATCCTTTAACATTTGACTGAAAAAAGAAACCTTGTGTGCTTGGGAAGAATAGCATTTTGTATAGAATTCCCACTAGCGGGAAAATGGCCTAAAAGGATCACAAACACAACAGCGTAAAAAGTCGGTTGAAAACCGCACCTCTTATCTGACCAACCAGCGGCTAATCTCTGTTGTTGCTGTTGCTGCTGATGTAATTGTTGCTCATGGGCTTGCATCTGTTTCAATTTCTCTAGATTAAGCATTTGTCTCTTCTCTTCCATTCTCTGGATTTCAGCTAAAGATGGCGCACTGGAGGTGACAGGAACATTCCATGATGGCGCTTCGACCAGCTGACATAAAAAAATCGACATGAAGTCAACATACAAGTATCTCAGTATCCACACAAACCCTGGAGTCTATGTACTAGACTCTGTGCACTAAATCATAGCAGCGATTTTGATACTAAATACAAGATGGTGCACTAAAGGTCACATGATGGAACTTTTACCAAAGGCAATGCTAGACATATTTGCCAAGGATGACGTGTTTGTATCTCCCAATTTACGCTAACTTATTTCGTTTTCTAACAGAAATATATTGGCACGATCATGGCCAGATGACTTCATTTAGATAAGTATATAACATTTTGAAACCCTGTCTACAGCGAAGATATAAAGGAAGATACGAAGCAAACAAGAATGGGATGAGTGTCAGCTGAGAAGTAGAGGGAAGAAAGGGAGAAAGTCAGAGAGGCAGCGGAAGCTAGAAGCAGACGAAGTAGAAGGGTAAGGGGCAATGGAGGAGAAAAAAAAGAGTGATGGAGGACAGAGGAAGAAGGAGGAAAGCAAAGGAAGAGAGTCAAAGGTTTTTTCCCATGAGGTAACTTGAATTATGTCAATACAGTTTCATGCTTGTCTGAATAATCCAAGAAGAAGAGAAGCAGGGGCGTAGCAACTAAGGGTACGAGTTGTCACCTCTCCTAAGCTTTTTTGAGTGTGGTGAGATTCAGGTAAAATCAGGTCATTACATCGTTAAAATCAGGTACTTTTTGAAGATTGAAAGCCACACACCCCCCAACTACAGGGTTCTCGAGACATCCCTGGAGAGAAGCAAGGGGAAGGGTAGAAAAATTAAGAGAAAAGGGTAATAATGAATAACAAAGTGCACGGATAATTCACCTATTGACAATTATTTAAAAATACAAACAAACAAAAAAGCGAATGATGGACAAGTGGCAAATTGAACTGAATGGCCTTCAGACTATAGCAATACGTACGTTCTGCTTTCGTTGATCTTGTTGCTGCATAATAGCTTGTTCTTGTCGCTGTTTTTGTTGAAGCAGCATTTGATATTGTTTCATGTGATGTTGTTGCTGTTGCTGTTGCTGCTGCTGTTTCTGTTGCTGTTGCTGCTGTTGTAGATTATGCTGTTGTTGCAAATGTTGCTGCTGTTCCTTTTGCTGCTGTTGAATCACTTGCTGTTGGTTATGTTGTCGCTGTTGCATTTCCAAGGCTGCTTGCTGATGCTGTCTTTCCTCTTCTTCCTTCTTACTTTGCAATGCCAATTTCTCTTGATGTTGTTTCTCCAGGGCCTCGAGTGCCTTCCTATCCTCTTCCTCTCGTTTCTTTAACTTCTCTTTTTCATCTTTTTTCTAAGAAAAACTCGTTGGCATCATATATAGTTAGAAGGTAAATATTGTTCAAAATTCTCGTTAAAGTGCTCGATGGTATGATTTCTTACGTACTCACCGTTATAGCATTGCCCTTCAGAAATTGAAACTGTAACATTGGTTTTCAATTATATGCCGGGGAAATTGGTGGACTGAAGACTGGAATTCACGTTAATGATACCAAGAATAATCAATGGAAACTGCTTACTCCCACAACCCCCCCCCCCCCCATTTTCCACCTCCAACATCTAGAAACTACATCCATTGTACTCTTCCACTTTTACGTGTCTAGCAAAACCGCGATAAACTATTAAAGGTGACCAGACCACTGATTTTCATGCAAACTACAAGACTATCAAATTTAACACGAAAAACAAAATTAAGTCTATAACCCTATCACAAATGAATAGCAATATGCAACATCGGACTGGATCTTTCGTTATAAATTAATACAAATTGAGCCAATTAACCCTTGTAGGAAAAATGTTGAAGAAACCCCATAAACCTATAACGAGCATCACCATCGCACCTTCTTCTCGCCGTCTTGTTTCTTCTTCTTTTTCTTCTCCTTGCTCTTTTGTGCAGTTTGGCCATTCTGCTTTTGATCAGATTCCTTTGAATCCCCATCTTCTTCGTTCTTTTGGGGGGAAGAATGGGCTTCTGGTTCTTTTGACAGGTTGCTAGCAGTTGAATCTTCTGATTCTTTCAAACTTTCATCATGAGATTCTTCCTTTTGTGTACTTACAGTGGTAGCATCTGACGGCGTTGCCTTCAAGATGTCGATAAGGCGATGTCAAATGACATTTACAAAAAAGTAAAGGATTCATCATTGCCAAATAAAACGTTATATAAAGAACATATATAAATATGTGTATATATATATATATGCTTGTGCCTTATATATTTCTACTACATAAGGCAATATACTTTTGAATTTCAATATATACATATATATACATATATATATATATATATATATATATATATATATATATATATATATATATATATATATATATATATATATATATATATATATATATATATATACATATATATACATACATATATATATATATATGTATATATATATATATATATATATTATATATATATACATAAATATATATATATATATATATATATATATATATATATATATATATATATATATATATAGAATTCAAAAATATACTTTCTTCTGTTGTAAACGTTTCGATATATTATCTTCATCAGTACTATATATATATATATATATATATATATATATATATATATATATATATATATATATATATATATATATGAATAAACCACAAATATACTATCCTTTCATTAAACGTTTCGATTAGAATCTTCATCAGTACTCACCTTTTTCCTTTCATTAAACGTTTCGATTAGAATCTTCATCAGTACTCACCTTTTTCCTTTCAGTAAACCTTTCGATTAGAATCTTCATCAGAGTACTGATGAAGATTCTAATCGAAGCGTTTACTGAAAGGATAGTATATTTGTGGTTTATTCTAGTTATGTAATTTATATACGTTGTGGATGCGGCTCAGTATTAGTTTATATATATATATATATATATATATATATATATATATATATATATATATATATATATATATATATATATATATATATATATATATATATATATATACAAACTAAACCTAAGCCGCATCCACAACGTATATAAATTACATAAATAGAATAAACCACAAATATACTATCCTTTAGGTAAACGTTTCGATCAGAATCTTCATCAGTACTAAACTTACAATGACATTGGGCCTGCTTAAATTACCTACATAACAATGGGGTCACAATTGATATTACCTAAGGGGGACCTACCTATTAACACCTCATGATAAATTAAGAATACATTATATGGGGAGGGCCGAAGCTGTGAAGTAAGAAACAAAGGAGGATAATATAGAGCATATAAGGTGATGCAAAGAGTGCGAGAAGTGTGAAGAAAAGAAGAATAGATGCTGGATAGACGCAAAATGGACAAAAGAAGCAATTAACGCTAGGAAAGTGCATAGGGGATTGCTAATGATCTGCATATCTGACGTTAAGTCCCTCAGGTATAAAGCTCTGTAGTCTAAACTGCCAGAATCCCTCCTTATGTCTAGATACTCCAAATACCCTATCTATAATTTGAAAACTAACATCCTCTAAAAATCCATGATGGTTGGCTTCTGTAAAATGTCTAAACAACTCTGCCTGCGTAACTGCTACTCCACTAGAAAACTTCCTACTAGATGATTTATAATTGTAAATCAATTATAAATTTAACACCTCATGATAAATTAAGAATACATTATATGGGGAGGGCCGAAGCTGTGAAGTAAGAAACAAAGGAGGATAATATAGAGCATATAAGGTGATGCAAAGAGTGCATATAAGGTGATACAATTATAAATCATCTAGTAGGAAGTTTTCTAGTGGAGTAGCAGTTACGCAGGCAGAGTTGTTTAGACATTTTACAGAAGCCAACCATCATGGATTTTTAGAGGATGTTAGTTTTCAAATTATAGATAGGGTATTTGGAGTATCTAGACATAAGGAGGGATTCTGGCAGTTTAGACTACAGAGCTTTATACCTGAGGGACTTAACGTCAGATATGCAGATCATTAGCAATCCCCTATGCACTTTCCTAGCGTTAATTGCTTCTTTTGTCCATTTTGCGTCTATCCAGCATCTATTCTTCTTTTCTTCACACTTCTCGCACTCTTTGCATCACCTTATATGCTCTATATTATCCTCCTTTGTTTCTTACTTCACAGCTTCGGCCCTCCCCATATAATGTATTCTTAATTTATCATGAGGTGTTAATAGGTAGGTCCCCCTTAGGTAATATCAATTGTGACCCCATTGTTATGTAGGTAATTTAAGCAGGCCCAATGTCATTGTAAGTTTAGTACTGATGAAGATTCTGATCGAAACGTTTACCTAAAGGATAGTATATTTGTGGTTTATTCTATATATATATATATATATATATATATATATATATATATATATATATATATATATATATATATATATATATATATATATATATATATATATATATATATATATATATATATATATATATATATATATTTAGCGTAGATATATATTCTCATGCCATATATATATATTATTGTCATATAGTGAGTGTCCATGCCCGTTGCTCGTATGGCAGTTTTTGTCAACACCATTTCATATAATCAGGTTATGCTCGCATCCTCCTATGTGCAGATGGTGCTTTTCAAAGAAACAATCTCAGGCGTTCGGCTGCCATTTTTCTCAGTATGGGTAGTAAGACTAATAACAAAACGAAAGGTGCAAGTTGCACCTGTAGATAGGATTCAATGACCTTCTTTCTTTCCTCACTGCAAGCGCCACAAGAGCTTGCTCTAATAGTTGGTATTGCTGCTTTGCATTCATAGTCGTAGAAAATATACAACAAAATAAGCTAAATTGCGCAATGCGCTTTTGTGTTGGTGTTTCAAAGGTGTTTAACTGTGATTGTACTTCGGCTAGAAATTCTATTTCGGAATTTCTTTATTATTCTAACTGAAATAATTGAGGTTACAGAAATTGGCCGGTAGTTTGTTAGACTGGGTTTCCATCGGATGTTTCAATGACCAATTAATTTTTCAAATTTACAGCAATAACAGTCCACGTAGTTCTGCTTTAACTTACTATAGTTTTTATTAGATTAGTTTTCATGTTTTCTTCGTCGTTTGAAATGTGGTAGCGTAACGAAGTATGCTTCAAAAACTAGGGCACCTCAAATGAAAGGTGCACCTGAAATTTTCGTATTGTCTGCTTTATGGTCATAATGTGCAAAAAGGCTTCCTAAGGCCATCCAAGAAACACCTCCTGAACAGTATTGCTAGCATAACATTGGACTTATTCATTCTGTCCTTATTTACTAGTTGTAATAAACGATGGAGGTGAAATGTTTTCCAAAGCTCTACAATTCATGCAAATTGTGTAAGAGAATTTTCTCATTACCTTTACCATACTAGAAATGATTTGGAATTGAACACAAACCCCTTTTCCCCATACAGCTCATTTCACTTCGCTGTCCCTATATGAGAGGCCGTAGCCTAACTAAATTCCCATAGACCCCGAGCGTTTTCGCTGCGTAGAATTCTTCTGATGCCAAAGTGCCTCTGTTACAGGCTCCATAGCCACCTGGCACTAGAGTTATGGTTTGCTAGAATCCAACATGAATAAGCTAGACAAATATAGCAACATCGCATACAACACAATTCCAATAGCAACTGGAAACTAGTGCCCAGGCGACCTATATCTACTACTCTACGAACTTTTCGCCGGTTCAGAAAAATCTTTGGCTTCACAAATCAGATTTCAAATTACTCACCTGATCTGGTTTTTCAGAGCTTTGTTCTCGCTGATTGAGGACCTCTGAAGCGACCCCTGGAGACCTTCAACAATGAAAACACATCGGTGATATCATTTATGGTTTTCAAAATTTGTAAGCTTATTATCGAAATGACACAAACGCCACTGTAGCCTCCAAATATGGAGAGGAATTCGCTAATCTTCCACACATTTACATGAATGTTATTTTATCTAAAACCCTTACAAATAAATGTCTATATATGGTCACACTATCCAAATGTCTGTACATAGATTGGTGGTTTAATTGATGGGCAGCTTCAGCAGTAGTGCCGTCCTACAAAGCTAACAAGGGGGACTGTCCTGCCAGTCATTCTATAGACAACATCCACGATCACACCCAGTGTTTCATCCTAAACTGTGCAAATGTAAATGCACTCAGGACTATGCATAAGCTATACTTAAGTGATGTAAAGTTACAAAAAACCATAGTAATGGATTGGTCCACACTACCAGGCTAGGAAGTCACGAAACCAGCATACAATCATTTGAAGGGTGGCTATGGCCCAAAAACTCTCTTTAATTTAACAAGGGGGGTTGGGCCCCTAAGCCTCTTCCACAACACTCCTTAGCTACACAGGTTCTTCTCTAATTTAGTGGTCTACAAGGCTGTACTACCTGAATGCTTAAAAAGATCAGAAAGTCCAGCGTTGAATTTCTAAGGCCTAAGAAAGTCGATGTACTGCTAATATTACAAAGTTCACGCAAGAGAATCATTCCTTTTGCTAAAATTTCTATAGATTTCTTGTGGTACTCTACGTATGCAAGTGACTGTTGTTTGGGCAGCGTCTGTCTGTATGTGTAACATCGCAGTTTTACACAAACTCAAACATTCCTGCTAAGGAAGTCTTACAGTACTGAAATCTTGAGAAAGTTAAGGAAATATATGTACTGAGCAAAAAAGCTTTCCTACAAACATGTGTATGGCTAGAAGTCTTAAAAACATGTGCATGGCTAGAAGCCAGGGGCGGGCTATTAACCAGGGGATTTGTGGGTGCGACATCGCCCAATAGTCACTCTTTAGTAGATAAATCACAATTCCCTTCGTTAAATACAGCTTCAAAAGACTAGTCAAGACTGAAAACTCTTAAGACATGTCTATCCAGGTCTACCAATATGCACATACAGGAAAAACATAAAGATGACTAATATTTTGGTCACTAATATATTTCTTAGCTGCACAAATGGAGCTCTTTATACGTATAGGGCGCTAACTAGTCACAAAACTGCCTAGCACGCAAAAATTTCCTCCTACACCCCACAAACAAGTCGTGCTAGATCCATTCTTGCTATGTGCACCCAGGGATCACTTGGATACCCCAAATCAAAATGAATCTGCAAACAAAGTCGGTATTCAGCAAAGCAAAACTCGAGAATTTAAATTTTAATTGAACTACCAAACTATGAAGTTCCCAGTTTTCTTTCATTCTAATTGCTTAGATCGAGGCTCTCTATATCCAACTGGATGCTAGGCACCCCAGTTCTCAAGATTCTCATAATCAACAAGGACTGAAGTCATCTAGAACCCAAGTAAGCTAACATAGAATGTGCAATGCTTTCCTAACATGCGGTGGTCATCTTTCCATCGATGGCAGTTCCAACCAGGTGTAAACTTCAGGCCTAGTATGTTTTCAAGGGCAAAGCCGATTGCTGGATACAGAAAAACTTACTAACCTCCACGTGAGAATTCGAGCAGCTGACGAATAAATAATGAGAATTTTCAGTCTATCTATGAAGGTAATGTGCGCTTAGAAATAGAAGCCCACAGGTTTCCACCACTAACGGCTGAAACAGTGATAAAATAGTCTTAATCTGTTGTCAAATAAGCTGCTCAAAGCCGTTCCCTGACCACACTTTGGCCTAAACTACAGTACTGCAAAACATTTTGGTCCCGTATCTTGAATTCATTTGCACAAGCGCTAGCCCAGCCAAAGAGTACTAGGCTAATAGGCCTGCAAACCACGGTGAAAACAATTTAAGGGAGTGTGTTTTCTGTCGATGTCTCTGTCCTGCTGCCAGTAGTTCCGCTATTATCATTTTAGCATCGTTAATATTCTAATCAAATATATCTCTAGTGATTTCTTTTTCCACACAATGATACTATGATGTAACAGATTAATTTTGATGTCTGCAGTAATATGTAATAATGGTTAATGCTAATGTCAACCGTATTCTCCTCCTGAGGGGTGTATTCTTCCCAATATTCTAGTAAATTCAAGGGAACGCAACTTTCTGTTAGTACCTCTCTCTCCTGATGTTAATAGTTTTGCTATTACCACTATCAGTACTATTATTTTTCCAAATCTGTTGTATGCTTTATGGCTTCATTCTTTACTTATAACTGTAGCATGAAGCAATTATAAACTACTTAAAAAATAGTGAAGTTCATATATAATAGTATACAGAGAATTTTCTAAATGACATAAAGTTTCCGTTCACGGATTTAAGTTTTAAGTCAATTCCAGGTCAACAGAATACGTCCAAGGTTCCCTAAATAATTTTGCACTTATTCATATTCATCAGCTGGTAAAGTCAAAACACAGGCGAGTCTCACTAGAAGAAAATTGCGCATAGGCTGTGCGCCACGGCAAGAGATAGTAGTTGCAACAAAGAGACTAAGACTGGATCATTGCGAGCTTATAAAAACACAAGTACTATAAGTATAAATGAAGGACGAACTCACTGAACTGTCAATATGAACATATACAAATAGGCTTGCGAACTATATTTACCTTGACAAACATGAATGATCATAATACGGATGACACAACTAGCTTCTACCTGACAGGTCTCTGAGTGGAAAGATTTTGGAACACAAATCACAGCCAAACAAATACGGATGCTTTGGTAATAAGCATCCAAGGAAACTATTGAATGAAGATCTAGTGCTGGGGAGTTTGCCTTCAGCCATACAACAAAAATGCAGAGAGCTTTCCCACAATATCAACTTACGCTAGGGATGGATTTTCATAGTCAATGTGTACTGCAAGTGTATACATCGAAAGAATAGAAATCGATGAACGTAGACAGTCAAAGGCGTTGTTGTTGTTGTTGTTTACTATAATCTAAGTAGGCTGTTACATCTAGCATTTTCAGCTAATTTAGGCCTACTGTGCATGCCACACCCAGGTATGGGACCCCTAGTTTAACGTCCCTTCCGAAGGACGGCGTATACTATTATCAACTGTCACAAGCTTGCTACATACTTACTACTAATAGAGGGATCAATTCAACAAAACTTCGACGCAGCTATCCTATAGAATACCTTCTACAGAAGCTAGATGTCTCATGCGAAGGAGGAACGCAACGAATAAGTGCATGACATGCTACAAGATATCTGGAGCTATGATGTCATCAGTCAATGAATCTGTGGCAACCAACTTTCCTGTGATGTTTTGTTCCGCAGAGAAAATTCGCAAAACATTGGGAAATTTCAATCTAATAACATTTTCAGAACAAAGAGTAATTCACAACGTCAGAAATCTTTTCTTCGTGAAATAAGGGCGGATAATGCTCATACAAAATAGATATGTCTTTGATTGAACGAACAAATGTAATCGTCCACGGATATCAACCAAATAGGAACCTGTAGAAGACAAACGCCAGTTAAGAGTCGGTGAACATACACGCCTATTTTCAAAGATTTCAGTGAATTTTCAAAATAACTTATGAAGTGAAGAGGCCCTCAAATATCTTCACATGCAAAAGATTTGATAACCGTTCCATAAAATTCTCTTTGAGGTTTAAATTCTAAATACTTTTCGATTTACATGCAATGCCCTATGAAAGTTTGAGAACTCTCCTATCAAGGCTATCAAAGCTATGACGGCCTTCGTAATTCAGAAATATTTCAATAAATCCTAAAATTGAATCTTTCACTAAAATGCTGACTGATGTCAAGAACGAATCATTGACGTTTATAAAATCGAAGACAGGTAGAAAACTGCAAGAACCAAAGAACTGTAAAGGTCTCCAAAAGACCGATAGAACTCCTAAAGGCTCACAAAATTTGACAGAATTCCAAAGGGTGATAGAATGCCAAAAGACCTTGGCTATTTACCGAACCTGCTAGTCCCTTGTTTTAAATATGCGTTGTAATAGAGTATTGATAGTTGAGAAATCAGGGAGAATGTCAAGGATTTTGTTCGAATTTTCCCAACATATATTAGGCAGAAATTCAATGTGGACAAAATTCATATGTAACAGATGCTTCTGATAGTTTCTGCTCGAATGTTGCATGTATTCTTTGATATCTATGTATGTCAACTTCAAGAAACAATACTGAAGGTCTCAAAACGACATTCAATTTGATCATACTATGGCTATTTACATATGGTCTTAAGGTGTGCATTTAGCACTGAATAAAGCTCCCAATTCCCAAGAACAAACCATATGCTCCTTAACATAAAAACAATGTATTTCCGAATATTTGCCCTCATTTCCTCGCTATTTGGGAATATTGGGGGCTGTGACACTCCAACAGTCCCCCAGTAGCTATGCCTCTGAAACGTGATGCCCTGATTTCGTGCGATGTTCTGAGATTGCAAACCTCGAAGGAGAAGCAAAGATAGGAAGCCAATATGCACGACTTTATGCTTAGGCTGTGAATGCAGAAAGCTAGATTAGCAGTTTCACCTCAATAACACTATTTAGGTAAGCAAAGATGGCAACTAATGATCAATAGAAAACGGAATAACTAAGAGACAACCAACCAGGGACCTTAGGTCAAAGGACAGCAAAGCGAGGACAGCGAGGCGTCTTAAACCAGGCTCCCGAGACAGCAAGGAATATAAAAGTCAGTATCAACTGCGTACCCTATAGGCCAGGCTGAAGACTCGCCACTGAAAATGACAACAAATCCTATCAAATTAACACGAAAACATGAAAATGACAACAAATCCTATCAACTCAACACGAAAGCATTAATCCACAAAAAGTGGTACTAAAGAGGAAGATACTCAGCAGCAAAGATTCGAATGCATCTTTTCATGATAATCAATAGCTCGTACATGAATTAGGCCGAGAACATGTAAGTCACAAAGGGTGAAAGGCTTAGAGGTGAGTTTAAATTCAAGCCATGCATACGACGGTATAGAACTACGCTCATGTAGAGAAAATAGAAGCTGCTACATCGGGAAACAAGTTCTACGTATTAGTAAGTCAAACATAAATTTTGTTTACGCTTTCTCTGCATCTTAGTATTCGTGCGAACTGGGTTATTGTCTATAAGTAAATAGAGTTGACATTCAACTGTCGTGTGAAACTGAAATTTGTTCGAGTTATCGAGTGTCCGCGTTATCGGGCAGTCTAGTTATTGAATGTCAACTGTGATATCAAAGATCGGTCAAGAATAGCCGTCCTATCAAGATAATTTCTCCCGCCATGAATACACAACAACAGCCTTTTCTCGCACACAAGTTCTATTACTTCCAACACCTTAAAAAGCCGTACGAACCAGTATTCATAAATCTACTCTATGGAGCTAAATGGCACAAGTACAATAAAAACAAACTAGATGCCGTTAAGAATCCTAATAAAGCATGAATCCATACCCAATGACGATAATAAAAACATGTTGATACTTGAATCTCCCAAAAATACAAGATAGGACTGAAATGATGAAATCCCACAGAAAACTGTTTCTAATACTGAAGAAAACGAGCTGACAGTTCTGACAGTCGTTTATTACAGGTATCTTGTCCGATTTGGTGAAAAAGGCACTCTAAATTTCTCAATGTAGCACATACACAAGCACGCGCACACACGCACACACACCTACACCCACACCCACACCCACACACCCACACACACACACACACACACACACACACACACACACACACACACACACACACAAACACAAACGCACACACAAACACACACACACAAACACACACACACACAAACACACACGCACACACAAACACACACACACACACAAACACACAAATGGAAATGAAAATGGACGAACCGGTAGGAATTATAATAATAATGGTGCTCTCTTTTAATTATTTACTAGAAGACTTAGTCCTTATATAACACTATGAGCTAAACATCCAAAACTTAGAAAATTATATATGTTTGCTTGAATGCAAACGCAAGTAAACAAAAAAGGATCAACACAATTAAACCAGTATACTTATAACCTAAGCAGGGCTCATTAACGTGCAAACACTGCTCGCAGACACAAATGGTGTACTCAGAGTTTCTGTAGCAACAATTGATACAAATCTGTCTTATAATTCTTTATATCTAATATATGTTGGGCTAAAAGCACTTATCACAGCTGGGAACCTAGCAAAAGACAGGTTTGCTAGTTATCTGTAACAAACCATACGTAAAGTCCTCCTCTGCTCGCAGGTATAACACACTTTTAATGAGCCCCCAACTTATGTCAAATTTCTACAAATGTACTTACTTTGCTTGACTCCATGTAAGTTGTTCGGCTTGAGATGATGTCGGGGACCAAGGTGCTGAGGCAGGATCTAAAAGTAAACGGGAATTTCAAGGAACTCAGAAGATCAATTTCTGTCCTCACCATCGAACAACACCTTTCCTCATGAGATCTGCTTTGGCTTGTTTAGCCGATATCAATTTTCCTATTTGAAACTGAAATACTACGGAACAGAAATTGCAGTCACGAACCAGCGAGGAGACTGACAGCAGGTCAAATAAGAGCGGAGCATGGAACCTCATCTGTGAAACTTTTATCAATGCCAACGAGCAGATCTGAATGTCTGGAATGATATTCCTATAAAAATTTGGGAGCTTCCTACAATGCATAAACGCTAGAAACAGTCATAAGTTTCTTTCTTCAGCTGAAAACTAACACTAAAATGGCTCCCTGGAAGATCAACAATAACTGCTTCTACACTCGTGGTAGTATCCTGCCAGCTCTAAATAGGGCACCACTTTGCTTTTCGTTTAAGTGCTCATTTAGCTGATGGGGATTTTCGTGTAAAAACAATATTATTAGATTACATAACAATTATTACAATCTAATTCAATTCATTAGTGAGTACCTCCTACTAAACATACTGCTAATTGTTAACAGTACAAAATTGGTCGTTACGAAAAAGTGCCCACCATTAGGGTTTGAAGGCCAAACAAGCACGCGATATGCTTGATCGGACGTACACACAGAACCAGCAAACAAAGGGAACGACCTTCCAAAATTAGAAGCGTTCGGCTTCAGATCTTTATGGGATGCTCTAACTTTTCAACAGATTTCGAAATGCATATCAAAATAGCATAGGCTCCAGATCTCTGATTGGCTAAGAACTCTGTGTGATCACAACTCTTAGGCAATGCAAGATTTCAAAACGCTCATCAAAATACATACTCGGTGAAGCCGCCGGGCTATCTCCCCATATCGATACCTCTTGAGAAACTTTCAGATTATGTGGTCGTTGCTGCATCTCTTTTAGCTGTTGCTGTTGTTGCTGCTGCTGCTCCTGAGACAAAAGAAATCACATAGGATCTTATTCAAATTGCTTTTCTAAGGAGAAAATGCAGTAGGAAATTAATGTAAGCGCCATGATGTAGGTTCGATTAGTATGCAAGTGGTGGATACCACAGCTGTAAAAAGGTAGTTCTACACTTTGTACTCGTCCTTTAAGTCAAGAGTGCATTCAGTAGCAAGGTAAATTTTCTAATTTGCCCAACCATCTATGGAGACCGCAACAAACAGTCGTAGAAGCCAGGACAATTTTAGTGCAAGGAGGGCTAATAGAAACCAAAAGGCAATGAAGACCACAGCAAAGCAAAGCTAGCCTAATAATTGTGATCCTTTACTACGATACAAACACCATAGCTACTTATGTCGAAGAAAGGCACTTCAGACCCTATTGCCCCCATTAGCAGGAAGGGCGTCTACTCCCCTCTCCGGTGTTCCTGCGAACTGTATCCATGAAAAAATAGTACAATGACTTTGTCGCGGAGAAGCAAATGCATTATCGCACAATCTAAGGATCAGTGACTATTTTTGCGCGGCCTTTGCCATACAATCAGGCCTAGGAAATGCGGAGCGAGGATATGGAATTTAGAAAATCTGATTTAGTAATAAGTAAGTACTCCTCGCGGTTCCAAATGTTTTAAAAGCATGAATGAATGGTTGAGACTACTGCGAAAAATGAGAAAGCTGCTGAAGCTAAGGTCCTCTGTAAGAAGTGATATGATAACATAAACCTCATTTAATAGCGTGCGGTAGCTGACGCGCTATCAATTTACACAAGATTTCAAGAGCTCACTGATTTCTGTACTCTTCTTTATTCATTTACCCTAGCTTTTGCGTGTGTGCGTGTGTGCGCTGTGTGTGCGCTGTGTGTGCGCTGTGTATGCGCTGTGTGTGCGCTGTGTGTGCGCTGTGTGTGTTTGTTTGTGTCCTGATCTTTCTATGTGTTACCCTCTTTTGGTTGGAGAATCTGTTTCGTTTGTGTACCCCATTTCAAATGCTTACCATATATCGATTGCATACCCTATCATGAAAAGGGCGTGGTCGATGAAGATTTTGAATACGTAGTCTTGAAAACAAACACTAAAATAAACACTACTCAGGTTTGAAGGTTTCTGTCAAAATGAGGCTAACCGTCACCTTCATCTGCTGAAGCAATAATAGCTCATGCTGATGCAGTTGTTGTAGTTGATGCTGATGTTGCTGCTGCTGTTGCATCTTCCTCTGTTGTTGTATTAATAATCTTTGATACTCTTCTTGCTGTTGTCTTCTGGCAAGCTGTGCAGCATAAACCTGAGACTGAGACAGATAAAATTCAACTAAATAAAAGAACCACTGAAACTATACTAGTCATTTTCAGTTCAATTGGGCGAAATGATAGATATTTTTGTCCCACTCAACACAGCCTGCACAGTGCCATAAGCCAGATGTGCTACCCTGAGTGGTAAGGTATACCAGTCATAGTTGAATTTTTTCACTAAATCTGCTGTGACAGAATCATAAAATAAACCAAATCTCGTCTGACTACTGAAAGCGTTTAGAACGTACTGTAATTGATGGTAATTCCGGACCAGGCTGAAAAGGTACCCTGTTCCACAATTTGATGAGATCACCTAAAACATATAAAGCTCACAATAAGCACAAAATGCATGAAACAAAATCCTTCCTCTTAGTCACTCTCATTAGGCGCAGTGATGGACAATAAACTGCACCTAATATGAAAGATTTAGATGAGGCAATGACGTAAATAATAAAAGTATTCAGTATACTTGTATATATCCGTTCAATATGCTTAGTATTTGTGTATCTTTTGTAAATAGTTGTAAATAGTTGGAGTTTAATAGTTTATCTGCAAAGAACATGTAAAAAACCAACCTTGTTATATCACATTATACTACATTATATTATATTATATTATATTTATTATATTATATTATATTATATTATACTATATTATATTATATTATATCATATTATATTATATTATATTATATTATATTATATTATATTATATTATATTATATTATGGTATAATATATTATATAGTTTAAAAGCATTAATACCCTTTCACATAGACCAAAAACAATTCAGTATACTAATGTACATCTGATGTAACAATATGGGTAGGGCAAGGAAGATATATTCATATACTGTAAACCTTTTGATGCATCATGTGCCTCTACCAAATGAAATAATCGATAAAAAGAACAATATTACGGGATTAATTGAATCCCGATACAATCGTAGTTTAAATGAATTAGTTGTGTATATCTCTATTGTGTCGGTCTAAGAATATTCAGTGATATTCCGGTACCGTAAACAGTTGCAAATACACAACCTACTTCGTGGCGTTGTTATTGCAACTACCCTATACTATGCAATAACACGTTACTCGAGAAGATCAAAAGTTAACAATCAATTAACATCATATAAAGTCATAACAAGCTAACCACAAGCTGAGTCACAAATTATAAATTAAAAATCATGAATCACAAAATATAAATCAAGAATCATAGATCATGAATCGAAAATTAGAAAGCACCTCTAGTACAATAAATAACAAAGCTATCTCTCACCTAATGGAAGAAATATTTCGTCGCAAACACGTCTTACGAGTAGTCCCATTGTAAAGTAACCAGCTTTGAACCACTGAAGCATTTCTTCAGAGGAGAATGGGCCTAACAGAAAATGCATGTATTTGATATGAGTCATTTACTGGCTAATGTTGTGTGTAAGTGTGTTTTGTGTGTGATGGTATGGTATGGTATGGTATGGTATGGTATGGTATGGTATGGTATGGTATGGTATGGTATGGTATGGTATGGTATGGTATGGTATGGTATGGTATGGTATGGTATGGTATGGTATGGTATGGTATGGTATGGTATGGCATGGCATTGTGTGTATGGAACGTGTGGTGTTGTGTGGTGTGTGGTGTGTGGTGTATGGTGAGTGAGGTATGGTATTTATTGGGTGTGATGTGGTGTGCTCTGGCGTGGGGTGATGTGGAGTGAATATACAAAAGTATTATCCGTGCATTTTCTCCCTCAGACTAATGTGGCAAAATACTTTAAATTTAAAATTTAAAGCCTCAAATTTGGTTCACACTCATCATAAGAATCAGTGAAGTCAGCGACTATTCACCCTGCCTTTTGCGTGTTTTACTACTAGCGCTAATATTGTTTCATAAGCTATCCCCATGGTCACCGACTTCCCCGTCAAATGGAAATGACTTATCTACGAAAAGATCACAAAGCAGACGTCCCGGATTCTTAGGCGAATAAAGACATTTGTGAGCCAGGCTTTTGGTAGACATACCTTGAATCTCGCCTTGCGGATCCCTGTATATCCAGTCTTGCATTCCTTTTATTAGTACGCCGGGCTCTGCTTTTTTTGCACAAACTATACTAGGATCTCCTATACTGCAATCGTCGACCTCTTGTTCTTGAGCAGTAAACTGCTTTGTCGGGTAAATATTATCAATCTGCAATGTAGGAGAAATTCTTGTATGTACACAAGCGAAAATATTGATCATCGAGCAATCCTGAATATTCCCTCAAAACTGGTCAAGGAATACCCTGAACAGTATACAATCTCATTTATAGCTCGCTTTCGCTCCAGCAAGATTTCTCTTTGATTAAGTATAGCAGTTTTCCAGGAGGTGAGAAAGCCACAAAGCGCGCCTAAATCAACTTGCTCTTTGGAAAAATTTTATGGCTCTAGATTTTATCTAACTAATCCTCCTGCTAGCCAAATTAAGTCTGACGAAATCCCCAGAATCTGAAAACCTTTTCCTGTAATCGCAGAAATCCTTGCGCGCGGTAAGTCACCTACGTCCTAGCATCACCGCTTTTTCTCGCGCTCCTCAAAGACTCATAGCAAGAAAGGTCAACACTTCTCATAAAACACTTCGAGTGCGCTTGCTTTCAAATTCAAGCCGTGTATCTACAAGCAAGTGACTAAGACGCGAAACTTTTATAGGGAATTGTGACAAAAAAGAAAGCAAATCATTTTACCCTTAGGGAAGTGCAACATTGTAACGCGGTCAGCGCAAGCTACTCTAAGGTATTTGCATTTGTAAGGCCGGGAGAGCATCTACGTTCCTTCTGATCGAAATCAAACACCACATTCAAGCCAACAAATAATTAATCCAGATCAAATTACATACTCTCCAGTAAGTGACAGATGTCCCTCAACTATCTACTTTACAAAAATGAATCCCAGAACAATCTTGTTTCATTTCACTTAATTTAATTTTCACTTTATAACTTTATTCAATGTTTGTGCAGTATACAATAGCTATAATAACTAATAAAATTCCCAGAATTCTGTGGAAAACGTAATTCATTTAAACTTTTAAAACATTTTCCCAACTGTTTGTTGCTTTGAAAAAAATGTTTGCATAACTATGAGCCAGCGTCCACACCTTTTTGTTCAGCTTGGAAAGAATCGAATGAAGCAAAACAGCCTGAGTCAAACAACTTGAGATATGAAACTGGAAACTGGCCTTAGAAACAACTTTCCAAACTCCCCTAAATTGCAACACCCCCATTCTGGTTATGTACTTTCAGACCTTTCCCAACGTGCGAAGTCTGTTGGTACTACAGAACTTCACTACAGCAAGAAAAAGCGGCACCATATTTTAGACATACTGAAAAACTTTCTTCGTTTTATACTCAGACGAGTGTCGTACGAAAAAAGCTTCTCAGCACGTCCAAAACATGGTGCCACTTTTTCGTGCCATATAACAATGATACAAATACCAAAATAGCCAAATATATGGCCTGCCTGGCAACATGACTTAAATCATAATGATAACAACAACATAAACGAGGCTCGTGCCTTTTACTTATTGAAACAACCTCGATATCACAGCCTTTTTCACTGCCAATGATCCCCAAAGCACAAACCAACAAACCAAACAATACCTGATCGCCACACACTCACCTCATCATCCAATTTTTCGATCAGAGTTTTGATGTGATCAATATTATGATCAGTAACTTCGTCATCATGAGATCGACGACCTCGCTGCGTCTGACCGGCAGCTAAAATCTTCCGCATCCCATCGTCCACGGCTCGGATATCTTCCATCGTTAAATTAACGTCGCTTTGGGGGATTTTGTTATTTACAAGTTTAAGTTCATTCTGAGGTCGAGAAAACTGTTGCGATTCTGTTATTGTTGCCATGGAGGATTCAAGATCCTTCAGTTCTATTGGCCTAGGGATCTGATTGGGCCTCGTATTGATATCTTGTGACGAATTTTCGCTCGATAAATTTGAAGCCTCTCCATTGACTCGGCTGGGGGATGCACCCTCTCGATTACTGGCATCCCCACTGCCAAGCTCGTCGTTCTTTTCATCATTTTCTAACTTGCTTTTAGTATCTCTCTCTGGTTTCTCATTTTTTGTCATATTATCTTTATCTGGAGGTTCATCGAAGACAGGCTGAAAACAAACGAAGATCACTACAAAATCAATTACACTAGCAGAATTTTCATATTGTACAGGAAAACTATGAGGATATACTGTAACACCGACCCTAAATAAAGCGCTAACTCACGATTATGAAAAGCTCTTCAACCCTTCCCCCTCCTCAACTCTCTCCACTAGTGAACACACAAGCATGCGGTGTGACAGTAATGTAGATTTACTGTACCTCTTTGCACAGAGAAACCAGCAAATAATTGCAACCAAAAATAATCAAACGTGCATTCTGGGTAATTTCAAATTTCAACAGAGTATTACATTGTTTACCTGGTCACTGTCTTCCCTTTCATATTTTGCGGTTGAATTTTCATTTGACTAGAAAAACAACGAAAGCAGTTACATACTACCTGGAGTTGCAAACTGTTGGCTTTAATAAGATGCTGTAACTAATTTCTGAGCCTCCTTAAAACACACTGAATATGGCTGCAAGGAATTTCATAATTTCAGCGGGCCACTATGAATTTTCCAGCGCAGGGGTCTACTCCACAATGCAGGTCACAGTAAACTGTTTTTTTAACAGGACATTGTTCGCATTAATAATTTTCAGATTTAGAAATGGAAGAAATATCATAGGGATTTTCAATGATTCTGTTACTGAAAAGTTTGATGATGATCATAAGAGGATTTACGAAAAAGAAATACAATAACACATTTCCAAGCAAAAAGGAGCTTTTTTCCTTTGAGGAAAATAATAAGGGTCTAGACCCCTAGAATCCGAACCTGCAGTTGAGCGCCTAAACTCTAACACAACACATCAAGGGCAAACAACAGTGGCAACACCATGAAGAGCTATATCATGAACACTTAGTATGACAACCAAGGACTACTATGACAATGAATCGGCGTTGTATATGCATCTACTATCAACTACGATGACTGCGGGTCATTCAGTGTGCAATTGCAATGAAAACATACAGCCCAATATGTGATTTTAGTGCTTACTTGTGAACCACTGCTTGGTTTTTACTGACTAATAAGGAAATGCATAGGACATACCTAGCAAGCAAACTATGACATAAACTATGCAATAACGATGGCACCTTGAACAAATTAACATTACATAATACACACTAATTTCCGGCCTGAAATATTGCTGCTTGTCATCTAGCTGCAAATGAACTCGCCTACTTTTCTGCACTTAAGTCACACTAATTTCATCCATGAAGAACAAGCTAATGCAACTATTTTCATAATTTCTCAGAGCGTATCCTATCATAGTCATAGCTTACCCTGCACTTGCACAGCCAGGAATGCCTAAGAAGAAGTACCTATATAACAACATAAAGAAAATCTCACATATTTTTGCATGCCATAACGATTAGGCCTAAGAAAACCCTGCTTTAAAGTCAAACTTCATTGCAGTTTGAAAGCCCGCCGTAATATTTCATGTTTTCATGAGATCCTAGAGTCAATATCAATCTTGAAAAGAAGTCAAGCCCTTCACACCCACCTTTAGAGATTTGAATTGCCCCGAGGCGTCGAAAGTACCAACATCTTGTTCAATATCATCATCACACCACTCAGGTAGACCGCTGTTACTGGAAGAAGACAACTGTCTCCAATAAGTCCCTCCATCATCACGATCACTGCCAGATCTATTCCAAGTTCGTTTATTTTGACTTTCCGAACCCTCATCTTTTACTGAATCCGTTCGCCAATTACGAGAGGCATCTATTGATGAAATAAAAGAAAGCTGAAGCTAGAAAGAGGAAAAGGTCTCAATTTTTAGTCAAGTCCCAAAAATAAATGATTAAGAAATGAAAGGAGGAGAAAATGAATGACTTGAGCGAGGCATAAGCTCGCGATCCTTAACTCTGCACATCGAGCGCTCTACCACGGAGCTACAATGTCACATTTTAAAGTTTCTGCTCAGTGTCAAGACATGTACTTGTACAGTTCCTCTCTTCGCCCATCTACACACAAGGCCGAAGCTTGAGAGGTTGAGCTCTACACAGATCATTCTTTTTCTTTCATTGTCACCTGACAAAGGTTCCTAAATCATGTTGCTTTTAGGAATGCATAAAAACTTCAAAGCAGCCAGATGTGAATGAAAGTGAATACAGACAAAGCCCGAGGAAGATCAAAGCACTTTTGAGAGTTCATTCCGCACAATTGCATCCCCATTCATAATTTACTCAACAATTTATGCTGAGGTTATACACTCCTTGCAAAACGATTGGCAGATGGAAACATTCTCCAGCACCAAAACACTGTTTTCCCTATCAATAACCGTAGTACACTTTGCAAAAGGATTGGCAAATGGAAAATTCTCCAGTGCTAAAACACTGTTTTCCCTATCAATAATCTTGGTATTTGTCTTCAGAAACCACTGTTAACCGCACCTGCAGAGCCCTTTCGCCATGACCTTTGCCCTGAAACCCTCCATCCACTTCCGTCATCTTCTTCCTGATTTCCCCGCCATGCATCCCGGTCGGTCGTTCCAGTTCTGTCGCTCGGTATCCGCCCTCTTTGCTCGAAGTTACCTCTACCTATGAAGTAGTCAACAAGTGACAAATTTTAAATACCATGGTTTAATAACAGGTATCTGAATACTTGACAAACAGACAATAACAATAGAGACAATTCCCTGGCATGTGCGTTCAGATAAACTTCAAATAGGACGAACTTCACCTAGCGGTTTACAACACTGATCTGACTCGATATGAACTGCACATATACTTGAGAAAAATGTCATATAACTAACACGACAAAAAGGGTCTAACCGTAGCTTCCTGCTAAAGATTTCATTACTACAGTGCTCTAATTCAAACAGCCTGACACCTAACCGTCTTAATGGCCATTTACAGTACCTGAAGATAGTTAATTCACAGTTAAAATCTTACCACAACATTACGTGGCAGCTAAATCCAACCTAATAATAGCTAAATGTTTTATCTCTCACCTGCTGATGACTCTCCTCGACCGCTACTTCGATCAGTACTTCCACCCCTCGCACTGCAAGGAATTCATGACCAAGAGCGTAAAAAAGTACGTAAAACAAGTACGCAAGTACGTATATAATTACGTAGTACGCAACCAAGTACGCAGGTACATACGTAAGTGAGAAAACAACAGAGCTTCATAAATCCTGCCTGGAACTCGTAAAACCATGATGTGACTCAGTAACTCTCCACAGAGTGTCAGTTACACACATTTTATAATAGGACTATAGTCTTTACGAGAATTAATGCTCAAAATCGCTAACACTTAAGAATAATCTAAGAATATTCCTAGCCTCAAAATGAAAACATTTTAAGAATATATATAAGTGTGCACTAAAAGATACTGGCTGAATCGTTGATTCGAATTTGCAAAGCAATAAACACCAAAAAAAGAAAAACTTTCAACAAACTAACTTGACATGGCCATCAAGGTCGCGTGTGCAAGCTTTTGCAAACTACAATTGTCGCGAAATGTCCTGGGACACTTCGCATTTTCTGTATTCTGCAATGAACTTTCATCCCCCTCCCCCCCCCCCCTGAAACAATGTTGGTATCTTGGAGAAGTGCATGCGATAATGGGAAATTTCGCCTGCACTCCAACTTCAAGTGTCCCACAAACGAACTAACACCGTTCTAGGGGAAAGGGGGTGCGTGTATGTAGCAACTATGAAAATATGCAGAGGAAAGTGGTTTTATATCAGTGTTTTCTAAGTGTCCCAAGGACTTTTGGCGAGTATTATAGCTTGCACTTGTGCAAAGACACAAATGTATCAGAATGCTATTATTCCAAGCGTAAAGCCGAACTGTGCCACACGAAAATACTTGATTATATTTTCGTATGAATAAGTGGGTGAATGACACACTCTTACCCTTCCACCCAAGGTCTCCTTTGGTATGGCTCCCTTGAATTGTTAAAACCACCTTCTTCGTTACTCAGCGTGCGGTAGAAGCCTGTTTGGCCTTCCCCTCTGCCACGGCCTTCAAAAAGTAAACAGATTAGTTGACGACAGAAGGGAAGAATATGACCATGAAAAAGCTAGCATCATATGGCAAATTACTGTGCTCGAAGAAATAGTGCAAAAATGCTAGCAAGACCTTTCATGCCTATATCAAGCTACGAGCTATTTGGCCATAAACAAGCTCTCTGGAAGAGGCAATCGGTCGAATTTTAAATGAGTCACACCGTGCGAATATAATCCAAGGCTTTGGCCAAACGACTCGATTTTTTCACTGATTTTTCCCACGACATTTGATCTCAAAGCCGAGCAGTCACGTATGTGAGGCCAAATGATTCGATTTTTCCCTTCACTGTTCACTCGATTTTTCACCTTCAGAGAGCCTCTTTTCAATGCTAATGCACACGAAGCATAAAGCTAGCCAAAGCTAAACCAAACATAACCGGTAAATTATGGTTCAGCGATCTCTGTTTTCGCCCATTTACTAGCCCCCGCATTTCGTAGCGTGTCTATTCTGTGCTAATGTCTATCTACAGATATTTTCCGCCCAAGGAGACACTACTACCAAAGCTTTAACTCGACTCACTCCACGAGGTGGCCAATCGATTCGATTTTCACAGGACAACACATTTATCACTCGATGTTTTTGAACTGATCCAACTGCACTCGACATCATCCGACTTCATTCGACTCGATTTTTTGTCGAGTGAAAAATCGAGTGCAAAATCGAGTGAAAAATCGAATCGTTTGGCCAGGGCCTGTAGTTTTAACTGAAAATCTGTGACTTGAACCATACAAAATTGAAACTTATTGCCATGGCTTCATGAATCACAATCGAATTGAAGCCTTGAAAAATAAATCATTACTCAAATCTCTTACTTCTACAGTTAAGAGAAACTTGGTTATCTTAAATTCGATAGCGCCTAATTCCATTTATGGACCTGATCTGACTGTAGCACATCGACTATTTGACACACTTGTCTGTCTCGAGAGTTTCAGTCAAAAGTCGTGATTAAATTTCGATAACCCAATCTTCCGAAAGATGCGAAACCGGAAAAATGAGAAGGGTCGATTTTGACCCCTCCCTGTCATGCTCTCATCTTGCCTTATGCGTAATCAGTCCAGGAATGTAAGTATGCAGCATTTGTGTTACAGATGACGGCTTCGCAGCTATAGGGCTAGTAGTGTATAGTCCTATACGATGGACCATATTGCCGTGGGCAACTGGCAAAAACGGACTGCTCTGAATGGATATATCAGACTTATTGTATCAAGCCCAACTAGTCAGTGCAACGGCCATTTTACTATTTCACTAGCAGAGAATGTCAGTCTCTCCCAGTTTGAGTGAGATAAATCCATCAGATAACACATGATAAGTGAATCATACCTCTTGTCCCCCTTAAAGATCCTCTGCCCCTAAGTGGGGCCCCTCTCCCAGACATCCGCAACACAACCGAGCTGTTGACACCAGCAACTTGAATTCTCTGAAACAAAAAGCGGGCGTGCATACAAGACTGATAGAATTTAAAGCGACATGGTTCTGCTCTATTCAAAAATAGAGGTGGGGGTAATCTCCAGGAATAATATTCTATGAATGTCGAGCACACTAACAACATAAGCAGGATAGAGGGTAGTGAGAAGGATAGATGGTAGTGATAGGCAGTGAGGGCAATTCCCCACAGATACTCCCTTGGCTCTAAGTAGTTGCATATCTAGGCCATTTTTAGATCCACCGAGAGCTTGTATAGGCACGGAGTAAATGAAAACAAAGGGGACCCTCATGACGCACTATGAAATTTATTCCCACTAAAGAAATATTTCATAGTTTCTGTGGCCCTCCCAGGTTTGGACCCCGGGGCAATCTCCCCCACCTGATTTCGCCTCTAGCCAGGTCTGACAATGTTGAAAAGTTAAATTATGTATCTCATCGCTAAATGGTCACCAAAGTGATTTTAGTATAACGCACTCCTAATTCCTTTGGAGAGATTCACTCCTGGGAAATCTTTCTATTTGAAATCCCCCCCCCCGTCCCCATCCTGTTCAGCTAACTAAGGGTCTGCTAATTGATGAGTGACAATTCTATAGCGTAATGCAAAAAGTATGCAATTAAATTTTCGCTTTCACTTTCTCAAAAAAATCCATACTATTTTAGTTCCTTCTTCAAATTCCATGACAGCACCCTAGATTGAAAACTGCACACTATTTTCAAACAATTCAGCACACTCAGTCAAATACAACTCATCATCACCAGCTTAAGGAATGAATGAAAATCCATGTATATACACTGTGACATTAGCAACATGGCATGTGATCTACAAATGTTAACATAATCTCCTTCAATGAGCTTGAAGCCATAAGACACGCTGTTGAAGAACATTTAGTGGCTGAAAGCTTTTGACTGACAAAAATTGCAAAACAGACATTGTACACATGTATGCCAAAGTCAATGTTCTATATATGAAACTTCCAGGTAGATCATAAAAATAGGAATCAAATGATAACTCCTACAAATTTTGGTTGAGCAGTATGACTTTTACAATGAGCCACTACTGCTTTTTCAATGTTTTGTTACATTTTCCCAAGAACATACTAGCACCTCTATATGTATTTTCAAATCAAAGAAACTTCATTGAATTACCAATACACTATCCAGTTCTAATGAATGTTGACAAATGCTTAGTTTTAATAAACTACCAAGCCCAATCAATTTCAAACAGCAAGTACTTTAACGAGGATACCAGCCAAATAGTTTTCAATCTCCTGCAGACAAACATAAACACTTGGAGCAAATGCTGGGTTCTATCTTACTAAATAATAACAACTTCCATACACCAGGGCCTGCTAACTACAAAAGGAAACACTATATTGGATATCTCACATAAGAGTGGAGTGGTAACCAACTTGTGCAGTAGTGAAATGGTTTTGTGCAGTGATAACCAGTAAAAATGTCCAAAAATAAAACCACTTAACCCTTAAAGAGTGTGTTCACACAGTCTTTTGTATTGAAAGTTCTTTTGATTAAGATATCACACTTGCAATATTGATAAAAATCATCAATAAATGCTTGATCAATAACAATGACCAACCAATGTTCATGCAAATAATTGTGTACAACACTGGTGTCACTCACATTAAAAGCAGAAAAATAAGGGGCACAGTCAGAAAGCACTTCCTACGGGCTCCAGTCAACATCCCCTAATTTCAGCAAAATGTACAATAGTAATTTACATATATATATACATCATCTCTATAATTTGGCATGCAAGTATATTCCATATATTTTTAGAAACACTATTGGAATAACCTAATCATTAAACAGTCTAATCAAATCCCCAGGCAGAAAGTAAGTGGTAATCTGAAGCACCCACTGTCCCCAAATTCCGCATAGAACTATGCAACCAATATATATACAGGAGCAGTACAGCAATGTACATAAGACCAAAGCCTTAGCAAACTAGTTATTTACTTTGCAACCAGATATGCACAGTAAAAGCAAGGCTTTGTCAACAAGATAAGCAAGACAACCTCAACATCTCTACATATAGCAGCCATGAATATCTATTGTTTGTAAACAGAATTAGTTGGCTGAGCCACTTGAGAGCTCTGTAGAGGTACTTGGCATTGTACTCTGCATGTGGATTGAATATTTAATTCCAGCACAGTACCACTCCTTTATCCATTAATATTGTATGCATGAATCAATAAAGGGCAGTTTTGGTATGCATTATAATCACCTTTCACATTAGGCAAATAGTTCTAAAAAGTATAAATACCACTACTCTTTAAATTGTTTGCCTGAGGTGAACAGTGACTATAATGTCTACCAAAACCACCCTTTATTGATGAAAAGTGATGACCAGAAAAGCAGTCACAAGTGGTACAAAAGTTATGCCACAACTGTTCAGGATTTCACTCTGACAATAGTTCAGCAAGGGGTTGGTGCCGGCCACCACAGACTGGGGGACTTAGGCAGGCCATATCATTTTAAAGTGGAAAATAAAGCCATGCCAAAAGTGTAATAAAGAGTAATGGTCTCAAATAACAAAGACAAAATGTAATTGTAAATCTCTTCAGGTTTGGATGAATTAGAAAATGGATTTGGAGCAAACTGTAGGGCATACCCCATGGCACTGCTTCTGACTCTACACAAAGAAATATCACAACTTCATGCATCTCTCTGCATTTTCAGTTCATCTTTTCAGTTCACCTTCCCAAACAACACATATGCCTGACTATCAAAGACAGCTACTTACCTCTTCATCTTTGCTCAAAGGTATGAAGGACAGAGGCTGATTCTGTGTTTCTTGCATGATGACATCACCAAAATCTTTCAGTTCTTTTGGCATGTTCAAATTCTCCTCAAAAAGTGCCAACATGTCCTCTTTGCTATATCGGAAATCCGCCAGCTTGAACCGTTTTGTTGTTACAGTTTTGGCATGGGCTTCTGAGCCATCACCACCTGATAAGGCTCGCAACCTGGACAGAGACAACACATATGGCTACAATACATGCAGGTATTTCCATGTAAACATCAAATGCCCAAAAAGCTACTATGAGATATCTGACCAGTGGCATACCTAGCATACCCGCCATAACTGGGGGGAGGGCTGTAAGCCATTAATTTACTGATAGAAACCTTAGCAAAACCTGATGATTTACAAATAACACTCCCTAATGAAGTTATCATTTATTAGACATTTACAACTGTGAAGCATAAGTAAATCTACACTCATTTATAGGGATCAGTGATTAAATCCAGGAGTAGATAATCTCTAAAAGTGACATAGGAGGACCCGCCATAAGGCTGGGTCCAATGCAACAGATAATTTTGAAATTTTACCCTCTAGAATGGCTTCAGATTCCTGATTAATAGCTGACAGAATAGATTTACCAAATAAGTTCTAAATTACCTACTTACAGACCAAGTGTCAAAGTTGAAAGTATCCCACCCACCCCCCCTCCCCCAGATTCCTCCAAATGCTATTTCCTTGTATCTGCCTAATACTCTGATCATATCCATTATTCTCATTTCAGTATTAAATTGGCAAATCCTATACTATAAATGGCAGCATGTTTATTGCCCCTTACATGAAAAAGAAAAATCCCATTTCCAAACTGTTTTCTTTAGATCAGGACATTTCATACTCAAATCTTGATGTAAATAACATACGACTTGCCCAAGGTTACTCTAAAATATCCAACTCAAAGTTAATCAATTTGACCTTTGGTTTCTATTTATGCTAAATGTTATAAACAACCAAACTGCACTAAAGAGATGAAAATGATTCAACATACCATTCTGGACCAAATGTTAAACTAGACATCTTGATTCCTAAAACATTGAAGTATCATTATAATCAGAATTTCTTACACAAATTTCCAGTTTATAATGAACATAGTTCCCTTGAATACTTCTTTGCCCCTAGGCAAAGCTTCATCACAAAGCACTTGGCACCCATTGGTATTATCATAGGATATATTATAACCCTCATTTTAAGCACCAACGCATTCTATCTCAATGGAATAGTTTTTGTTGTAAGACCCCTAGGGAGTAATCACTTTCCTTTATATCATTTGCACCATGTAATATGCTTGTTTTGTAACTGAAGATGGTTGTTGAAGCAATCGAAACATGTTTTACAAATTGAAATCAATTGTCGTTTTTCTAAGGTGTATTTCTAATATATTACTGCTGAGAAACTTTGGTTCATCACAAAGCTAGATAAATTCTACCATTTTGAGCTAGACTTTCACTGTACAGACTAGAATTAACCTTTATACATATCATGAAGAAAATGGTGCTTTGAAAATGCCAAACCAGATGCTTTCCAAACATAGAAATATTGCAAGGTGTAAAAGCAGCAGAAATGAAAAAACATAATATTCCCCAGGCTTCTATAAGAAACACAACAGCAAGAGGACTAATCAAGGTGTTTCTAACTGCCTTATGATAATCCCCAATTGAATATGTAGAGCTAGACTGCCTAATCAGGCGATTTGGTTAGGTTAATTCTATATAGAGAAATAGAAACTGGGCAAAAAACCGGCCTGGTCATACTATGACAATGTTATTTTTCATCTTCAAAGCCACTAACTTCATCAAGATGTCAAATTTAGTTGGTCACTGGAAAACCAGCTATCTCAATTTAATGTTCCAGTCATGTATAATGCAGACTTGACTTGCAAATTGGCCAAATTTCTGAGTGCAAATACAACAGTTTAGTTTCATGAGAAAACAATTAATCTGAAATTAATAAAGTTGATTTGATAACAACTCTTCAAGCACCAAGTGCAGTCGATACGGTACTAAGTTACGCAGTTGAAATGAATGATCGTACAGAGCACACGCCTGAACTTGCTATTAGTTCGATGAAAAATCACCTGATTGCAACAATGTCCCACGATACCTGCGTATTAAAGAGTGTGGGTAGCTTCCAGCTAAATACGAACTATCATAGTTCTTCGACATAATATTCAATGTAATGAAATAAATTCTGTTCAATACAGAGGCAGTGAGCGACGAAAAGCTGTCACTTTCCAGGCATGATAAGTCTTCGATAGCACACCCAATGAGGACTCCATAGATAGTGCCTTACAATGTACTATGCAGTGAGCTGCGGTTTTTTATGACAGACGAATGTGTACAAGCAGAAAGGGCCTATGGGGATTGACGAACAATTTATGGTGAGACGACTTTGAGGAGAGACGCTGTACATGAAATGGCTTGACTCACAGTGAAGAAAGTCACTGAATGTGAAAAAGCCCTTACCGTATGACAAAGACGACACCATAAACCTCAACAAACAATCTGGATTCGTTCCTTCACGCAGGCAGACTCTCTAGCATCAGTCACACTTCGCTCTCGAATCGTACAGCTGAATATGTGATACGGCACCAAAGCATTATCAGTCACGTGGGAAATTCATAATAATAATCATAACAAGAAAGATACGTAATAGTTTTGTGAAGGCGAGGCCCAAAACACATGTCACAGAAATAAGATATATTCTCCGTCTTTACTCAAAAAAGCATGCTTTACTGGATCCTCCTCGTCATTACAAGGGTCTTTTTATCTTTTCTATTCCTAGGGCACTTTGGAGAGCAGCAATAACGGTTAATTTGTTTGGAAGCGGCCAAAAAGTAAAGGTCCTGATCAACTGGTCCTGATAGAAAACAACCGAGCCTTCTTCATGAGATTTTAAATGGTAAGGCAAATCCTAGAAAACAAATTTGTTAGGAATATGAGGCCTGAATACTTCCCGCAAACTTTTTATGACCTCGTGCTAACATAAAAGGTTAAGGTCACAAGAAATTCACAGCTAGTACTCAACCCCTATTTGGTTTGCTTTCCTCTTCTAGCCAGTCTGACTAACAACAAAATAACTTTTTAATCTCATTTCAAACTCAGACACTCTTTAAGACTTAAAACTTACGCTATATATATACATTCTATTGAGTACGTTATACCCGTGCAAATGCTCAAAATCATTAAAGTTTAAGAGTAATTTAAGAACAATTTTAGGCTTGAATTCAAAAAGTATTAAGACTATTAAGGCTCGACGAAAATTATAGGTATTCTTATGAAAAAGTGTCTAATCGGCAAAAAGTACCTAACACTGCAGGTGATTGCGGTATGCATTCGCTATCTCTAGTGAATTCCCGGGTTGAGAATGGGTTGGCACATAGATGACCTGTTCCAACATTTATCATATAATACCGGGCTGGTACCAGGTTGTAAATGAGCCAGAACAGAGCCAACCCGCTTCATATAATCAGGCCCTGCACACACCTGTGTATGTCAGCAAAGACTCTTGCGAATTTTATGTGAAAAAGATGTAATTTTCTGGAGTCAACACGCTAACACTAGGCAGGCAGATCCTAGGGATCGGGGGGGGGGGAGGGCCATCAATTGCCTACGAAGTTCTAATGGTCAAAAATGCCCTGGAAACCTATGCTACTTTAGTCTGTAAGTGATAGAATATCGCAAATCGGTCAATCGAATCATTTCCTAGTATGTTTGCTTAAATGCGAAGAAAGTGTATTTAATGTGGTGTTGAATCTCTCTTAGTTTTTCATGATTTCTGTTCGAAAGATTTCTTAGCAATGTTTTGCCAAGAGTGTTTGATTTTGCATAACCCAGTTGTTTTAGTGTGCCGTGATAAACATACATACAACATCAATATACATGTAACTTATATTTCATGAGAGATAATGGAGAAGCAGTTCAGCCTCGTACCCATATTTTCATAAAGCTGTTATATAACACATGCACTTACAAATACATACAAATACACATACAAACACATACAAATACATACATAAAACTACATACATAAAACTGTATAGAGAAAATTACATACATATAAAATATATACATAAAATAACATACACAAACGAACATTCATACAAATACATTAATAAACATTACATACATAAAAATATATACATACAAACCACATAACATAAAACTGTATAAATTAAACTACATACATACATCTACATATATACAAATATATACATACTTTATGTATCATATATTTGATAAGTTAATATACACTTCAAATTTTAATTTTCATGCCAGCCAATCATCTCTTTTGCTTAATTTGCATAGATTCCCAATGACGCACTAAGTATTTCAGTGCTACAGTTTGTGTAGTGCCTGTCTATCTGTGTAGCAACTTGGTGTTACATATACTCGAACATTCTTGCTAACAAAGTATAGAAAGTTTCATTAATGGAATCGTGAACAAGCAATGAAAGTCTCAGTACTTGACGAGCAAGAACTGTCATACAAAAGGTCGTGCATCAGTTTGAACAAATAGTAAATCAAAAATAAGGCCTAAAAGCTCAAAGTTCAATTTCGACTAAACTACACTAGTGTTGACTAAGCAGTTTTCCTTCTTAGGCCTGAAATCACATTTAAACACTAAGGTTACTATAGATATTTGAACAGAAGGCGTCTTTTTATAGCCCAGCCTAGATTACAAGCTGCACCCACAAGTATATTGAAGAGCTCATTAATGGGCAGAAAATTTAATTGAAACCAGATGGTGCACTTATACTAACTCTCGTATTATCTTCTTTGCTACATATCGCATTATAGCCAATGGATCTGAACTGAAATCGTCTGTCAGAATTTAGCAATTCCTTTTAATCAGCGGTCTAAGTCTGTGGCATACAGTAATAGCCCCCGTATAGGAACTGGGGCTTTAAGAACCTGTTAGGCGGACATTTCCATTTCAAGCCTCCAGCACATACTTATAAGAGTCTATTTAAGCTACAATTTTGAGCAAGGTTCTTATCGGTTGGATTGTTTTAAAAGTATATTGGTTAAGTTCATCAACTATTTGAAAGGTACTTGACATTGTCATATGGTACAAATAAAGACTTTATACTGTAGCATTAGATTGTATTCATGCTATGTGTAATATTTTCAGATGAAATTGGTATGAAAATATGAGAACCTATTTTAAGAACCATCGTAGCCTAAATTTACTTACGTTCCATTTACGTCAGAACCCGCTTAGGCAAATTTGACATATTCAGATGGCATATTTTGAACTTTCTATCTTGGAAACCCTGCTATGCTTTCACTATAAACATGTGTGTGCGTGCGAGGATATATATGTATATGATATGCTCGTGACATTCCCACCATTTAGCTCTATAAAGCATGAACGCCTGAAAAATTAACCATCTCGGATCCTGCAAAGAGAAAGCAGATATTAAACAAGAGCTTTAAAAGTTTGCATCATGATTACATTATCAGCTTTTGTCAACATGCTTCTCATCTCAACTGGGTGTTTCTACAAGGCTGAGATTCACGGAATACCTGCGACCCCTAAGCTAAACAACCGGCCTATTATCGCAGTTCTTTCTCAAGAAATAACCCCAGGTTTGCTACCACCAAGAATCAAAGGAGCATCTTACATTGCTGCATCGTATATTAAGTTTGTTGAAAGTGCTGGGGCAAGGGTCGTGCCGGTCACCACATCAATGACAATAGAAGAGGTTGAACGAATATTCAATTCAGTTAATGGTGCACTATTTCCTGGTGGGAATGCCGCACTCTATTACTCGCAGTACTTTACCAATGCGAAACATTTTTACAATTTAGCCCTGAAAGCCAACATGCAAGGAGACTACTTCCCTATTTGGGGGACATGCCTCGGATTTGAGGCGCTGACTTGCTTAACTGCTGGTAAATTCGTCTTGTCTCCATCAGATGCCGTAGACATTGCACTTCCATTGACTATAGTAAATGATGCAGAACACAGCAAGTTGCTAAAGGACGCCCCTAAGCACTTAAAGAAAAAGCTAAGTAGGAAAGGAATAACGTACAACAGTCATCATTATTGTGTAACACCAGAGACATTTTTTGCGACAAAGGCGTTAAATGATACTTACAGAATTGTGTCGTACAGTAATGATTTGAATGGGAAGACATTTATCTCGACAATCGAAGGTGAGTTACATTCATAGATATACGACTCGTTCCCAGTGAACACCTTTTGTAACATTTCATTATATGCTAGACAGAACTTTCATCACCAATTAACATAACGTCAAATATCGTTTGATGGAAGGAAAACTCAAACTGAAAACGACGATTACTTAGGCTGCGCAAACTTGAAGTTGCATTAAAAACGTTGAACTTGAACAAGACTGATTCTAATGTATGTCCGTGTGGAACATAACTTGAACTCAGCCTATTCTCCAGTTCAGCAATGCCTCTAAAGTGCTACTCATAAACAGCGCCTGTTCTAACGACAACTTCCAAGACTACACTGTGCCAGGATACAGATTGGCTATGCCCAGTAAACATTTTTCATGGCCTTCTTCTTCTGGCTTTACTCCCAACTACGACGGGTCCCGACGCGAATTGCTCGTCTCCACATCTTCCTGCCTCTTGCCTTCTCCTCTCTATCCCCATTACCTCCATATCATCCTATATACAGCCTCACCAATCTCCGTTTTGGGCTGCTCCTTCTGCTCCACCCAACCACTATCACTTCCACTCTCCTTCCCATACAGCTTCCCTCAAAAATTCTAGGCATTACCTTCAGATCTTTGCCATAATGTTAAATGGCTAAATGGCCTTTCAACATCCTATTCAATGGTGAGTCAAATTGGAGGAAAATACTGCAGAATTTTAAATTATCAAAAGGGACCATTCACTTATGACGTCCACACAAAGTTACTGAATACTTGACCCCCTCCCCCTTTCATCCAAAAGCCTCGAATTGCAGGAGCCCCCCCCCCTATTAGGATATCCATTGCTCTTTACTAATTCCCCGATTGGCCATAAATTCAAATGGCATATGAGTAAAGCTACGTTATAGTTGCAGAAAAATCTTGCAATATTAACGACCATGTCTGATATATTAATGTATTCATCTGAGTCCAAATTTCCAATCTCACAACAAGTAACACACCTTTGCCAGAAAAAGCGCTTTAACGACATTGTGCACGAGAGATTGTTTTGTTAGTGGTAAGTGAAACATTGTTGATGTCTAGATTACAGTGTTGGAGCCACCCCCTTCCTCCCTGGGTCCCAAAGATTGGAGAGCGGCAAAGACCACTCTATACTAGGCACTGCACATAAGTCTTTTGTCAATCCTGCATTAGAGTGCTTGCGTTTCTATAAATTACGACACGTGAATGTCTATCCTAGGGATAAAATTGCCATTTTATGGAACACAGTGGCATCCAGAGGTGAACACTTTCGCCTGGAATGATAGAAGAAACATCCCGCATTCAAAAGATGCTGTACAAGTGACTCAATATTTTGCCAACTTTTTTGTTGGCGAAGCTAGAAAGAGCAAACACAGATTTATTTCAAAAGTCTTCGAAGATAAATACCTAATATACCGATACAGCCCAGTTTTCACCGGAGATGGGGGCCACTTTGCAGATAGCTACATCTTCAACTAATTAAAGAAGAGCTAGGTGGCAAAACGCAAATATGCTCTTTTATCTACTAAAGTAAAAAGACGGCAAAATCAGCTTCAAGAGCAAACTAACTATGAGTATTTGCTTCTAAGTAATGAAAAATTTAACCTAACTTACGTTTAGTTATGCGTTAACTACACTTTGTTATTATTGATAATTACTCTTTTTACCATCATTATCATTATAATGATGATTATACTCGAATTGGCAGTGGGCTTTAACACAAATCTGAATATCAATGCAAAAAGGAAAAAAGAACAGTACCAACAGCTTCTTCAAACACTGAACTCTCAATTGTATCTCGTAAAATTTGTAGCGATGTCTGTTCGTTGTCTTGGCGCTTTTCGTCGTTATGCTAATGCTTTCATTCATACGTTTAAAGATATACACCTTTTTTTATAAGAAAAAAGTTTATAAGCAAATGAGGCTCAAATGGCCAAAATCTTAAAAAAATCCTAGGAAAATCACAAGGCTCAAGTTCAAGAAAATGCTAAGAAAATTACAGTTCATCTTCTTCACTGTGCCAGAAATTGATATTGGCTCATTTTTGCAAACTCTCGTACAAAGATCGAGACTTATTGTGGCCCAACAAATACAGAGTAGACTGTTTCGGCCAGTTTTTTCCTTCAGAAGTTAAGAAATCTTAAGAAAATCTCAGCCTCAAATTCGTGAAAAGTTAAGAAAATTGAACCTCAGGACAAAAAGTGTTTTTCTTATAAAAAAAACGTTGTAGATATAAACATAGACCACATTCCTATCATCATCAGAAAAACCTGCAACATAATCGTCCGTTCAATATGTTTTACTTTTTTGGCGCAGAAACAAACATTGGACCTACTCGAAGGTTATTTTATTCTAGTTAATTGTAGCCTCTTAATTTGTCTTTCTGTTAGTTAGGTAGTTAGGTAGTTAGTTAGTTAGTTAGTTAGTTAGTTAGTTAGTTAGTTAGTTAGTTAGTTAGTTAGTTAGTTAGTTAGTCAGTCAGTTAGTTAGTTTGCTTGTTTGTTTTTTTGCTTTGTTGTTTGTTTATTCATCATCTGTAGCTAGGCTAGTCAACTCAAACTACCTAAAATAGTGAGGTTTGATATTGAAGTCATATTTACGATTTAAAACAACGAAGTTTACAACGAGATTCCTAATATAAAATTCCTTGCAGTTGGTAGAATTTCACTAGTAGAATATGCGAAAAATGAGATCCATAATAAACCATATTTGAAACAGCAGAATTGCAGCAGTGATGAAAAGTAGTAAAGGATTCAATTGTCTTACGAATTCTGAAGTTTCATGTGTTAGGGGTATCACACCCCACATCTCCCCGGTATTTTCGCCCCTGTATGCATAGACAATTTACATTAAGTAATAAAGGGTAGTGGGCGAGTGGCCAAGTGGTTAGAGCGCTTGACTGCTGTGTGAAACATCGATGGTTTGAGCCGAACCCTCGGATCATAGTTGGGATGCTCGCTCACTGTCCACCCAGCACTAAATGGGTACCCGGTGGCAACACTGGGGAAGTTAAAGGCGGCGAGGAAAGGAACTGGCCACCCTACCTCACTATGCCGGCGGCTCAGGACAAGTGTTCCTCTAACGGGCACTCCCCCAACGTACGAAATCGTACATGGGACTCACCTTTACCTTTAATAAAGGGTAAAGTAGACAGTAATACTTAAATGAAGATGAAACTTGTTCGACATAAAATAGAAATGTATATAAGCGAAAGCACTGTACCGGTACATTAGAGGAATCGGGCATACTAATTTTTAGGGCAATTTTTGACTTCACGTTCCGTCTTTCTAGTCTTTTATGGGTCTAATGAATTCTAGCAGTGAATGTGAGTGGTTTATCGCATCAGGCATGAGGGTAAATGGAGCTAGCCTCTATATGATATAGCAGAATCTAGCTTTCAATTGGCAATTGTTTCGTTTCACAGGCGTACTTGTGACATCTGAGCTGAGACCGACAGTAGTTTTTAATTTATATGTTCAAATGGCCCCGGGGTAGTCATAGTAGTTTGCTCCCTGGGGTATCATTCTAGTAGTATTGTAGTCTGTAACATTGCCAGTATGGTAAACTTGTATCGTAACTTTCATGGATACAAAAAAAATTGGCAATTTTCATTCAAGGTTTTGGACTGAACGATATCTTAGGAACAACTATTTGGTCACAACTCCATTCAGTGTTCGCTGATCATGAAAGAAATACACTGATACATAGACGTCACAACGCTTGGCATGCCTAAACACAGGGGTGCGTTTCCTGGGGGTAGGAACGAGAGCTGCCCCTTGCCCTCGGCAAGGAGGAACAGAAGGGGTAATAAGTACCCTTTAAATTAGAGTCATTTGCACACATTTAGTCAAAATTTTTCCTATTAAAAAGAGCCTAAACGCTAATATCTACCCTTGTAGGAGCACATACCTATACAAGCAATATTGTAAGTAAATCCAATACTAACGTATTTTAAGTAGAAAACTTCCACGATGTGCCCGAAGTGGAAATCTTACCCCCTGCTCTAGTCAAGTGCAGCTGCCCTGCTTGAACAGATGGAAACTGACTAAGAAGTGATGACAAAGACTATGACACACTAAAACAGCAATTGAAGAGGGTCATAAATGAATTCTTCAGAATTTGAGGAACATTATACCAGCAGCTAAACCAAATGACGGACAAAGCCCCCCTTTTGATCAATTGGAGTGCTGTAACCCAATATGCTCCCATTGATTTCGCTTCAGGCTGAACCATTGTAGTATACACGCTTTCTTTTTTATAAGAAACCTAGCTCAAGGCCTAGTTCTAAAAGTTCTTTATTTTTGGACCTCCAATGATCAAATTGTAATACTTAAATTTCCTTAACAGTCCCTTAATTTTCAGCGCACAATCAGTGCTATAAAATGGTACTGAGACATGTAAAGTAATGAAACCCTGAATTTTGCCTTTAACTTTGACTGTAACGTAAGATCAATGAAACATGAATGACTTAGCACAAGTATACCAAACAATCTACGAGGGGTTTGGCTGCAAATGAACGGAACCAGCTTCCTAATTCTTGATTTTTTTGTGTTATAAAACTTGTTCAAATTGAAAAGTTCCTTAGGAAATTTTCCTTTAGTAGTATATGTTCTGTGAATAGTTAGACATTCTACATGTAGGTTCCTTATAGAGTAGTTCCTTATAAAAAAGCGCGTGTAAAATCACTATATTACATATGTTTTGTTTTGCTGTTGCATGTATTTGGACTACTCAATGCAATTTACTTAGAGAGATTTGAAGCTATGTGGAAACATGTTGTCTTTCTTCACTCTATAAATTCTTCAAGAACTTTGAGGATGCCAACAGCAAATGCATTTAGAAGGAAAATTTACAAGCGTAGTGACAGTAGCACCCCTTGAAAGAAATAATGCATATGAAATCTGGTTTCGATGTCATTACTGCATTACTGCAACAGTTGGAATCTGATAGAATTCTTGGATCGATGTTCTCATGGTCCAAAGATCATACGGAGAATCGACCAAAGGGTGCTGACAATGGGAGAAATTAAAGTCAGGTGAGAAATAAGATGACGACTAGCATATGAATCAGCCTACACGTTTATTTTTTATATAAGAAACAAACTTTCTCCCTTCAGCCTGGATGTTTCTTAATGTTATGTCACACCCAACCTTAAATGCTTCTTAAAGTGTTTCTTAATATTCTTGAAATTTCCTATAAATTTCCTATTCTTGAAATTTTTCTAATTTAGAAATTAAAGTTTTAGTTAAAAACATTTGAAAGACGGGTGTTGTTTTTACTTTTTTGCAGTTCATTGAAGAAATTTTGTGCAAAACTCGATTTTTTAAGTTTATTTTTGAAGCTCAGCCTGTCTGTGTTTCTTGTTGCTTAACTTCTGCCTGATTTGAGCCTCATGTTTCGTATAAACTTGTTTCTTATGAAAAATCTGAAGATAACTTTCGATTTCATTCGTCAATTTTCTGCGGTTTTTTAGACATTACATTACATTTTGCGTTGGCAGCTTGGGACCGCTTGAACAGATACCTTTTCAATTTGAAATGATCCGGGATTTTCTTCTTGACATGCAAATAAATTGATTCTAAACAATCATAAGTGTATATTTCAAGTATAAGAGCTGATATGCTTTCTAACAATGGTACATTTCCTTTGATACCCTAAAGTGGCATACTTGAAACATGAGGCTAAAATCAGGCAAAAATTAGGTAACATTTAAGAAACACAGTCAGGCTGAGCTTCAATACTATACTTGAAAATACTATAAGTGCAGGAATGTTTGCATCAAACTAGAAAAAGTACAGCACCTATCTCTCAAGGGCTTGTGACTACACATTATATTTCTCATCTCACGGCCACCTTGCTGTCATTAGGAAATTTAAGAATTTTAAGAAACATCCAGGCTGCAAGCAAACATTTTGTTTCTTATATAAAATCGTCCATTCTGAAGAGAGGATTCACAATATGCCGAACCTGTCCCAGATTTACAAAATGCCCTAAACCGACAATTGTTATGCAAAGCATTTTTATAGCATGTCAGAATGCTTCATACTAAAAATACAAACAAATACATTAACTTAATCTATTTTCTGTACGGTACACGCATTCGAATATATAGTAACAGCAACAACAGGATAGGCTGAAGAGCATCCACAACAACAAGGATAACTAAAATGGCGTACGTGGTCTGTTCTGTTATGTCTTATGCAGTACAACTTATGGTCATCTTTATTGCAGAGAAGAAATAAAGCAAGAGGATAAAGGTAAGGATTTCTTTACTCTGTTGTCTATCGAATCTGTTTAACTTCCAATAGCTATTCATATTCCCTCGCATAACTGAAGATTGCATTCGTAGCCAAATCCTGACAATGCCCAGTTTCATCATATAACTGTCGTGTTTTTCTTTCCCCTGAATTACCTTCTCGTGCGTAAAATGATGTTCGAATTGGAATAAATATATATTCCAACTCATGCTCAATCGTATGATATAACATTTACTAGTTTCATGGCAGCACCAAACGTTACGAGCCACGAATTTTACCTTACCTTTCTTATTTTCGAGCAACGGACATTATCAAGGACTCGAGCAGCACCGAGTAGACTGAGTTTGAGCATCATTTACAATTTGATGCAAGTTAGCTACTACACTGAAATTTGGCATACATGTGGGTCTCATTCTGATCGTTTCTACGATTAATTCGGGATTGATCTATGGGGAGAAAAGTTACAAAAATTTCAAATTTCATATCGGGATTTTTTTGGAAGTTGGTTTGATACTTCAAATTAACGCTTTTGCGTATGTAGAGCAATATCTTGGTGATATTGTCCCAAAATTTCATGAGGGTATGGCATTTGCATCACATTGTAAAGGCGATTCAAGTACCGGTAACAGTGCAGTAGTGTCAACAGTTTGAGTTACGGGTCATTAAGGTTGTTCTCGTTTCAGAGTTCTTTTATGGTGCCATTAAGCCTATTGTTTTGCTTATTACAATCTGTCAGAAATCCCCTTTCTTTTCATATTCTAAAAAGCCTATAACATTTCAACCACTTATCTATTTCATGTACTTGCAAGAAAGTTCATTTTTGACTTACGACTAGCTAGCTAACCATGTGGGTAGGCCTGAATATGTCCTGAAGGCATGTGCTTAGAAAATTATCTTGGTGTGCCAAGGAAAAACTCCTGTTTCATGCTGTATCACTGACAAGAAATGCCTAGGATGAATGAATGTAACATTCATTGTCACATCATTGATAGAATGGCTGCATGAAGCATTGCCAAATTGCCTATGGCTGTGGTTTGACATGCTACTCTTCTCTGTCAATTGTTTCTTTTTCTTTATAAGTCCCGTCTTCCACTGAGAGGTTTTTGCATATTGCTGAACCCACCCTTTTTCAGTCAACCCCATCATTGCATAATGACATAATGCTGAGAAAACTGCCAGGCATAGGATCAAAATTTTGATTTATTGAATACACCCTGAAAGATAGGTAGTTTTGTCTTCTGCAGTCTGGATGTGTGACAGCCTACCTGTCTGGAATTGGGAATTTTTATATGCCACAGATCTGCACCAGTGGTTCAAACTGGCTACTCCTATGTACTCTTTGCACACATATTTCTCATATGCATAATCTCTGTATACACCAATGTAAAACAAACTCACAATTTGAGTAAGCCACATATCTGTGGGCTGTGACATGATCCCCCTTGGTTTCAGACTGGTCTATGCTGAGGAACATGGCAGCATCACACATGAGAATATTGCTTTTGAAAATCATGTACCCTTGTAGAAATATATGAACTCTGTTCATAACTTTTGGTACTAGAATAAGACAAGCTGAACTTGCTACATATCTCAATCATTATTAAAGTTTGATGTTTGATCTTATTCAATCTTTGCTAAAGAGTTTGTGACATAGCACAAGTGACTGAGTATTATCTTTCCTTAATCTTGTGCTAGTTAAAGTTGTATCTCAAACATGAAAATAAGATTTCTAGACCTAGAAGACTCTATAAAATGACAAAATGAATTTATCTTGATTGATGTGGGACAATGCCATGCATAGAGATGTTACTTTTTGGATGAGTAGAAAGGCTTCTTTTTGTGGTCAGATGAAAAAGGAGAGGATTGTATGGAAAGCCCTTACTGGCTTGCCAGCAGGATTTGCCATTAACCTAGCTGCAATGATGGATAAATACCCTTGTCTAATTGGTCGGGAGAAGATGAAGAAGAAACTACTCACTGTTGTAAGCTATAACTTGAGATCATGACATGTAACAGTCCCTGGCACATGTGACCTCTGATTAACATTACCTTGGTGCATATAATGCATGAACAGATATCTCCAATATTATTTAGAGCAACTGATTATGCTGTGGTATCTGCCTATAAAAGATGTTTCATTCAGAAGGATGACACCTCGCCATCTATTGAGTGTGCTTTCTGTCTATTTATGCATTAGACAGATCACATATTTCCAATACCAACCTCAAGGTATCAATAAAGACATTTGACTTTGTGATGTGAAGTGGTCAATCCTGATGCAGATGATAGTGATAATGGTTATGATGATTAAGGTGATGATGATGATGGTTATAAATGACAGTGATAATTATGACGATGAAGATGGATGATATTATTACTGTGGTGGTGCTGGCACTGATGGTAGTGATAATATTGATTGTAATGGTTATAGTGATAGTAGTGACCATAGTGATGGTAGTGATCATAGTGATCATAGTGTTGGTGGTGATTGTAATGATGGAAGTAATCAGAGTGATAGTGGTGGTTATAGTGATGGTGGTGGTTGTGGTGATGGTGGTGATTGTAGTGATAATAGTGATCATAGTGTTGGTGGTGATTGTACTGATGGTAGTGATAATAGTGCTGGTAGTGATTATAGTGATGGTAGTGATCATAGTGCTGGTGATGATTGTAGTGCTGGTAGTTATGCTAGTCATGGTGGTGAATGTAGGGATCATAATGATGGTAGTGATTGTAATGATAGTGTTGACTGTAGTGATGGAGGTGATGGTAGTGATGATAGTGTTGGTAATAATAATGACAATTTTGGGAATGGTGTATGCCTTTATGAAGAGAAATTGCCATATTTACCAACACACTAAGATCTTTGTTTCCTGGTGGCATTTTCTGTAGTTCACAAATGGACCCTCTTCTTCATGAGCACCCACTTGTTACTCCTCAGAACTAAATATGTAAACTGAGTTCCTTCAATTAGTGTATTTATGGCATGACTTTTTATATTTACAATATGCCAGGTTGTTGTGAGAAAATATTTTGTTTCATTTTAGATTTTAAATTATTTATACATAGAAACCTCATTGGGCAATAAGACTGATTTTCTTGATATTAAAAGACAGGAGAAAATACAAATGGGCATCTGGGGCATCTGTTTTCCTTATTATAGCATTATACGTAGCAGAATGGCATTCTGTTAAGTAGGAGTTCAACATGCAATAGACTTGCAATATTTTCATTTCAGCAACTTTCTCTGGCAAGAAAATCAACTTTCTCTGGCAAGAAAATAACATGTTTTGAGAGTAATTGGATCGCTTTCTGTATTATGGCAATATTATAGGAAATAAACCAACATTCATTGTCTTGTAATTTTTATTTTGTTGATATTTGTTGGTTTTTGCATGACTGTGCTTTTGAACTGAATATTAAACATTTTCAAAGAATCAGCAAGCTTTTATAACTACAATAGCCACATTGTGTCTGTATCCCCGGTGGCTTTCTGTGATATGACAATTTGGTAGAGAAATCGACGTCGTGTTTTTTATTTCATGTTTTTTATAGTGATTTTACTTTGTAGATAATTATTAATTTTGAGTGACTCTACTCCGGAGTGGCAACCCAAAGGCCATCAAGGAATCATCAGACTTCTGCTATTTTCTGTGCCACATAATGTCTGTAGCCAAAGTCATTGGATTATTGGTAATTGCAACAGGTCTGTTCTTCTTCTTCAATCCGTTGCTACTGAAATACTTTATTTCATATGCGATGCTTATAGTAAGTATGGTATACAACGACTTGGAGAGGCACTCGAATGTGACCAAGCTTCAAGTTGTAATGGAGTTTCGTATGCACCGGCTGGAGATGCAATTTAACAAGGAGAACTGTAAAAGCCAGCCCTCCTCCTCAAGAGGGCCAGTGTCATGGCTGACTGCCATGACAAATGATGACTTCGTCATAGGAGCTGTTCTCAACGCCTATATGATAAAGCATTTGTCCTGTGAACATACAATGATAGCTCTCGTATCTGATGCTGTCTCCGAAGTAGGTAGGTCGGCGTTGTCCAAGGCAGGCTATGATGTTAAAGTTGTTGAACCGCTGGATTGCAACTGGATGGATAGAAAGAAGGGTCGGAAAGAGCGCAACATAGGTATCATCGGGACACACATGCGCTTTCACGCGTGGTTATACACAAAGTACAAGAAAATAGTTTATTTTGATGCAGATATTATCCCAATATCAAGTATAGACGAGATATTCGATTTAGACAGTGACTTCGCAGCGGCCTATTGCGGTAAGCCAGGCGTCCTCGATCCTTGCTTCAATGCTGGGCTGCTCGTGTTTAGCCCTTCGGACAAATACTACCATGAAATCATGAACATGTGGTCCACTTTGTCGGATCATGGATGCCCCAATGATCAGGTATTATTGTGGCACTACTATGCAGATAGGGGACTTTGGACTCCTCTTCCATATGCATACAATGTGCGTCGAGAGATATATCACCCAATGAAAGTTTACCATTTTGCATGCTGCCTAACTCCAAAAGCATGGCGCGTGATGCATCCCCCATCTAGATCACAATCTGAGAATTTCGAAGGACCTTTAGACGTGCCAATGGATATGGTAATATTGTGGTGGAAGTACTTTTACAAGGCACTGGATGAGTTCGAATTGCACGATTGGTGGAAGAACGCCTCTAAATCTATTAGACGAAAGGACCATTAGTTGTGTGGTTTTGTGGCAGATTTCTGGTGTTGGGATAGCTTTAATCAGATGTATTTGTAGCATGTAATTGTCTATTTTAGATGATATCACAATTACTGGATACTACATTTGTCCATTGTCATTCCTCAATGCATACCAGATATTTTGTGGCGATCTCAATTATACCTTAGTGCCTTTTACCCCCGTTTCCCTACCTTTTTCTTGTTGTTCCCCTTTTTGCGAAATGCAACCAAAGAGTCTCCCCTCACTAGCGTAAATTGCTATTTTTTTGGATTGACATTAGCTGATGTCTTTAGATGTTGGTTCACTGTCCCAAAATATTGTTATTATAGATAAATAAATAAATATATATATATATATATATATATATATATATATATATATATATATATATATATATATATATATATATATATATATATATATATATATATATATATATATATATATATATATATATATATATGTATGTATGTATGTATGTATATCACCTATTTGGTTAGTGCATCAGGTATAGAGGAAAACCCAAATGATTTGAAAAAGGACATGAACAGTTCTGTTAAAAGGGGTGTATTGGACTGGCCTTATCATAATAATACATAATTTTTTATCGATAATATTGAGGTTGCCATTCCCCCTTGGCGTCTAATTTTTCTCCCTTGAGAATTCTCTCAACTTGGGGTCGTTCATTTAATACGTACGCACGAAGTTGGGAGGGGTACGTAGAAAGCGTACGTGTGGGTACGAGGGGGAGGGAGGTCGAATTTTAGCAATGTTGGTGCGCACGTACTAAATGAATGACCCCGTTGGGAAACGTGCAGTTCTACTACTAACTTGTGGTGCCTGTTGCCAAGGAGCTCACAAAACATAATCATTATAGAGATGAATATGACAGGAGACTGGGGAGGGGAGGGATTCCACAGGCTCAGCAAAGCTTTTCAGAGGAAACTGTTGGACTAGCAACTTATTTCATACTACAAAGATGTATCAATAAATTTTCTTTTAGAATATTTTTCAACAATTCAGGGAAATATCAATCTTCATTTACTACTACCAGGGTTACTTCCAATCTTCTCAGCATCACCTATCATTGTGGTATCTTCTGACAATTTGATCTTTGCTTTCAGAAAAATCCTAACCCGAAATTTTAGGGGCCATGGAATTCTATCGGGACCTATAGCATGCTCTTCTTCCATGCATTGGGCTGCATAAATTTTAGAGTTTGGGAATCCCTTCCAACCGGGACTTTGTAGTATGAAAGTTTGTATATCCATGTATCTTAAGCAACGGAAATCCCCATGGTAAATACCCAAAAGAAAGCCATTTACAGGAAGACGATGTTGAATACGTTGTGGTTTGAATACTGTTATGCGCACCATAAGAAACAAACACTGTAGATAACAGCTTCGTTATTTATCCATTATGAAATCATGTTTTTATTTATGAGTATAGAATTTGCAATCTAAGGCTCTGTTCAAGCGATAGGTGTTACTGCTCTCTTAGAAACGGTTTCCATCTCTGCGGTGGAGCCAAAAGAGCAAGGATAACGGACACTAATTAGAGCAGTCCTGACTGCTCTCACCTAAACGCCAGAAATGTTTATGTTAATTTTGTAACGTTTCCAAATAGACCTGCTCTGTTTTTCTTGTGTAATGGGGGTTTAAATCTCGTTCTATTTGACATCTGGGGCACTCAAATGTTAGCTAGCTATCTGCAGTGCAGAAGGGTAGTTGTCTTATTCAGAGGTAGCACAGAAATAAAACAACATAATAGTCTTTCATAGGCCATATCAATGCCTCAAACTTTAAGCAGCTTACACAACTACTAGGCTGGCTCATATTTCTTTAGCCCCGTCGGCGGTAATAGTAATATCCACGACGGCGATAAAAGTGGTAGCGCCTACGGCGATAATAGTGGTAGCGCCTGCGGCGAAAGTAGTAGTAATGGCGATAGTAACGGTAGTAGTAGGAACGCCTCCTATAGTAATAATGGAAATAGGGAGCCTTCTTTGGCTTCTCTCTTTCAATAGCAGTCTCTTCATCCTCCATGTCATCGGGATCCTTCATAGCTTCTTGGTTCCCTTCTTCAAGGTTGTTTTGATCTTCATTCTCTTCATCCTCTTCTTCGTCGCCTTCTGCTCTTCTGCGAGGAGGACTGTGTGCGTTATGTTCTTTGTAATGCTGCGAAGCCTTATGATGATCTTGAAGGAAATCTTCAGAGGGAGCTTCTGCATCGACAATGCTTAGCATCAACCAGAGGGTCAGCAATGCTCCGAGCAGCGTCAAGCTCTTCATATTTCTTCCTTGAATTTAAGTGAAGATAAATACAACTTAGTTGAAATTGCCTGTGAACCATTAGAAGTATGCACAGGGAAATATAGATTGAAAAAGTTGACGTAGAGAAGCTCTTGAACAGTGCACTTGACAGCAACTATTGTATCTAAAATGTGTCTCCAAATGATTTTTGAGAAAGCGAGAAAGCATGTATTCCTGCAAATTTAAGTTTTTGTGGAACTACTGTAAAGATGTTGAAATTGCTGATGAGAACTTTCATTACTTCTCAGTACAGCTATTAGCATCGGTATAGGTTTTCATTGTAGAAACCTATTGATCGATCGAAAAGATACCCGACTGGGTCAGTGCATGACGTAAATGTAGCCTGTTACCAATTTTTCAACACGTGTTAAGAAGGAAAACTGAGTATCCACTCACCAGACGAGTGTATTGGTAGAATCAATGGTGTATCTGACAAAGGTTAAGGTTAGTGCAACTCCCAAGGACTCCAAGCTCCCAAGGGCCCCTAAGAAGTTTTAAACGGGCAAATCTTCCTCATTTATTGATGTGAAAAGACATTTAATAAGCCGATTCCTACCTGCTCAAAAGCTACTTATTGCTTCTTTTCATCCTTATTGATAAAAATCCTAATTCGTTATTTTATCTAGATCTTGGAAAAAAAGTCATTTAAACCTCTACTACGCCATTGGGTAGAAGTATACTAAACTGCTAAGGGTCGAAATATGATATTTTAAGTGGAAAGAAAACATTCAACATCGAAGGGTAATCAGTTTCTGAGTATAATGAGCGACAGTCTAAAGCAGACAGGGGTGTCAAACTCATTTCCACCGAGGACCACATAGTATGGTTGGCCTCAAAGAGCCAGATGAATTGACAATATGCCTTATTGTTTTGCTAGGTAACTTCTTCTCTATATATTAAGTATTCAAGTCAATGACACAATCAGAATCACACACAAGCTCTCGCTGGCCACATAAAATAGCCAGGTGGGCCACATTTGGCCCACGGACTTTGAGTTTGACGCATGTGGTCTAAAGCATGTTGGTGATGCTTTTAGCGAACAATATTTGATTTCTTGATATCATTCCTCGCATAGTGCAAACGCTCGTAGAGTCTTTGCTAAGTAGACATAATCATAAATGACTTCATATTACGTTTCTTTTGCAAGAGAGTTGTTTCACCCCATTGAAACTTTCCTAGCTTTTTCAAGACCTCAGTACCAGAACTGCCTTGAAACTCTCTTAGCAAAGATTTGTGACGTATGACGCTACTGTACTGAAGAAAGGAAAGCGCGCTGTACGACACTACAGTGTTACACAGACAGACAGGTATAACAGAAGCGTAACAGAGGAATCCATAGCTTAATAAAGGAAATATATACGAACTATATTGAAGCTGTGATGGGATTACGTGAAAATTTCCTTTTTAAATGAACTTATGGATTTTCTAATGAACTTATGTGTTTAAACTCCAGTACTGAACTTTCTTACCTTTTTGAGTAGTCGAACCTACTTTCTTGCAAAACTGACTTTTTATTAAAAAATGAACTTCAGAAGCATAGCTATTATTAGTAAAATCACAGTTAGATTGTCATCAATTTTAAACAACAGTTCTTCGCAGCGACTTAATAAGTACTTATTACAAAATGAAATGAAATTGTGCTCCAGCTTTTACCTGAACAGGTTGCAGTTCTTTCTAATATATCTGTCTGCTGGTAACCCAAGAGAGAAATGACCCCTGATGACTTCTTTGACTTTTTATACGTTATCATGGACAATGGACATGACAGGGTTACAGGGGATTTTTTAGCTTCAATTCAAGCTCATAATCCCACTATTTGGTCCTAATAGCTCACTAGTAAAACTGATCATACAGCCACTGCAGATAACACGCTTAGGAATAATTATTCAGTTGTATCTAGGTCACGTCTGAACAAGTTATTGTCAGATTGAATGGGGGACACTTTGTACTAGGAAGCAACAGTCTTTTCTGCATAAATCAGTGTCACCATTCTACTTGCAAATGTACCAATGCTGTTCAATGGGGAAGTTGCTCATAACGAGCCACAAAGATAGGAACATCCTTGTGATCACTCCCTGTAGACAATTTGGTAGACACTAGGCAGCACATTTTTCTTGTTACAGTGATAAAATCAAACTATGCTTTTACATGGTGCTAGAACAACAACCCAAAAGAGTATCACTCTCTCTTTGAAAAACATCATTGAGTGGGCCCAAACAACTGGCGTAGTTCTTTGATTTCATCTGCCACTACTTGGGGAATGCATCGGGCCTACTAGGGGCTTTTCGCCAGTATTTAAGTTGCTAAAAATGCTCAAATGCTGTTAGATTATACAGTTAGTGGGAGGGTGTAGAGAAGTAAACTCTTCATGGGAGTACACTAACAGGTCCAGTTTTATGTTGTTTGATTAATCGTATTCCAAAGATGAAAGTTTCCACGTTGATGGACAATTCAGGCCTGCTTGATGCAGCTGTGCCATATACCATATTTTTCAAAAACTATTTGGTTATTTTCAATACATCATTTGATGAAATGTCACCTAATGATGGGATTACTCTGTAATATATCAATTGTCGGCGCACACTTCTTTTTGTAAGAAATCGGTTTATACGAAGCCTGGTACTAGACGACAGAAAATCTAAGAAACTTTTAGAACTACAACGAAAAAGTTAAGAAACTTTAGAAATTCCTGTGCCATCTTTCAAAATATTGTCTCTTCTAAGAAGTTGCTACCGAAATTGGATCCTTTTTCTACATATCAAGACATTGCGAAAATAGGTTTGATTTCATAAAATCGTTAGAATTCACTTGATGAGGAAATTCGTGTTAAGCTTAAGTTCACTCCCATTTTTTCTTGTAGCTGTTATTTAAAAACTTTTTCCAAATCCATAAATGATAATTTCCAGCCCAATTACCTTCATCCAGCTTAGAACGAATAACTCCTGAAAAGACGTGGCCACGCCTTTCGTATTCTTCAGTCGTTGATGCCTACAACTGGACTTATTTCTCATTGATTTTGAAAATTTATAGCTACTGCACAAAGTGGTTAGTGAAAACTCTGAAAGGGGTTGTTAAATCACCATAATAGACGACAAGAGCGTCTTTCAAATTCTTGATCATATCAGGGTTGTACGCTGCAGTTTGGAATTCTTCATGTAATTTGCTCTTAACTAGGTAAAACAGAGAAGTTGGATTTTTCTTGTTCGAGCATGATAGGGAATCTGTGGCTTGTGTTCAAAGGTAGACCTGCATTTCACTGTTTCGGAATCTTCCGCTATTGACGTAATGAATCAAGGATTATTGAAGTATGATAGAAATGATGACAAATTTGTGCTGTATTATTTATTGCCACAGAACATATGCCTGCTGAACTGTTCTTGCAGTCTACTGTAGTCTTACCTGCAATAGTGCTGTTAAATATTCGTGTTGCAATTATTTTTACTATAACTGCTCACATTATAGCCTGTCATAGCGCCAAAATAACCCAACGACAACCAACACAATATGCATTGACAGAAGTATATTGCATGATCAATTTTGAAGGGTGAATGTTGATTACGCGTTTTTTCATATAAGAAACAAACTTTCTTCATTCAGCCTAGATGTCTCGTAATATTTTGTCAGATCTAGCCTTAAATGCTTCTTTAAGTGTTTCTTAAAAGTCTTGGAATTTCCTATAGCAAAAACGCAATTGTGAGACGAGGAATTGAATATTTAGTTAAAAGCATTTGAGAAACGGATTTTGTTTTTATTTTGTTTCCAGTTCGGTTAAATATTTTATTGCAAAACAGTTTTATCAAATTTACTTTTGAAACTCAGCCTGCCTGTGCTTCTTAACTGTTTCGTAATTTTTATTTAAGGCAATAGAGTAGCACTCTATATCAAACACTTTACAAATTTCACTTCGCATGAATCATGACTTGCTTCACGACTTACTACATGAAAACCTTATCAATATAAATCTTATCAATATTGAATTTTATTTGAAATAAGCAATTTATGGTCTGACCATAGATATTGCAGTTATATACAAATTCATCCATTCTCATTCTGTTGTTCCGGGTTACTCATGCTTTCCTGCAGAACACAAACACATCCGTACAAAAAGGAACAAAATGACAGCTTTGCAACTGTGAATTCGATGGAAATATGAACAGAACTTCTGTTCTTTATAAGATATGTCAGTCTTCACAATGATAAGATAGAATATCAAACAGGGGTGATTATACGACCCCACCCCTGTCATTGCTTTATGAACAATTCTTCTCGATCAATAAGGAAGACATTTGTCAGAATGACCTGGATATTTTTCCACTTACAATTTTTCTTTAATTGAAGGATTTTACGATAACAATGAGGATTGTCTTTGACCCAAGTAATATGCAAGCGAGTGAAATCCTCAAATCACAGTTCAAAGCAATGTTGGAAATCCATTTAGCATAAAATTTCTGCTTTTGAAAGAGAGCTGCTCTTTTTTGGGTACAGTATGCAGCAGTGAAGGGACACACTAACATATACTTGTACCTGCATTGTCTTCACTTTGTAACAAGCTCGATACTAGACGCCAACTAAGGAACCATTAGGAAAATAAAAAACTTCAGTACAAAGACCGCAACCAAAAAAAGAGACATTTCTTCGTCTTGATTTTATAACGACAAATCCAGTGGTACTATTGCGACTTTAAAATTAATCTACGACATATCCAAGAAATAAACGTTTCGACTCACACGAGAGTCATCATCAGTATTAAAAGGATGAATGAGGAAAATATCTATATATGAAGTGGGTACAAAGGGAGGATCAATTAGACGGAAGTGTGTACCAATAAACGTGAATCAAGTCACGTACGATTAAGTAAACAACCTAGGAATATATATCAGGGGAATAACAAAGACAATAAACAAAAAATTACCTAAAAGCAAGAAAGCAAGAAAATAAAATACTCAGGTCTTAGGGAAGAAGTGCACACGTTGTCTCTCAATCTTACATAAACCACAGTACTGTACAGGGACGCCTATGCTGGGGGCAGGGGAGCAGCTATCCCTCCTGCCCATTTCCAAGGACTTAATTATTTTAGTGCGAAAATGTTTATGATGCACCCTTAATAGGAAACTTGTCTCCATGCCCTCGGTGTGGGCAGGCGTCCCTGGTACTGTACACAGTCGTGGAGTAGACTTATTTAGTTATCTTATTCCATAATACCTCATAGTAACAACTCAAAATGGTAGCTGATTCTAACTTAAGAAACTTAAGAAAAGACTGCAGGGCACAGAGCTTGAAGGGTATACCAATATTCTCAGCAGCAAGACGCGCCATTGTTCTCTTTGTTACGTCCAGTTTTTACAAAGAAATAGAATGTTGAACGGCTGGATATCCCATACATCACAAAACAGTGTGAACTGCGGATCGTAGGGAAAGAAAATTATTTGCTGGTGATGCCAAATTTACTTAGATACTGTAAATAAAAGATAATACATATATGCTTAAAGCCTTGCACAGTACAAGTTTTATTTTAGATAAATATTCATCTTATAAGAACCTACATATAGAAGGCCAAAAGGAATACGGAGCTTCTGCTGCAAATGGCAAACTCCCTAAAGAAAGTTTCAATTTAGACTATTCTTCTCACTGGAAGCTATCAAGAATTAAGAAGCCAAATTTCCATGAATTGTGTGTTATCCTTGTAGCAAGTGGGTTCATAGGTGGGTTTCTGTTGAAACTTGCAATGTCCATAGTGCCCTGTCTTGACATTGAACAATGTCAGCGACGCTAAATGCACCATAAAAATTATGGAGCTACTAAGGAACTGTTAGTGCTATACTATGATCAAAAGAAGTCCAAAATAAGGACCTTTTAGAGCTAGACCTTGTGCTAGGTTCTATGAACAAGACATATACCCAGTTGATGTGAAGCTGCATATGCCCAGTTCTCAAACAACCAAATGAACTCTCTTTGGATGTCGACTGTAACAATGAACGTATGATAACGGAAAATATCATGCTTGTTGATAAAAAATAATTGTGAAAAGAGCTAATTAACCATATTTCTAATTTGACTTCCACAGCTAGCGTGTAAGAGATATTAAATTTCTTCTAAGGTGATAGAAGAAAGCTATAGACCGTAAGAAATACACAGTTTTTGTAATGCTTCAGACAAATTTAGTCATGTAGGGCTCTCTATTTGACAAAACAGTTCAACAAGACTTCCTGCAGACAGTACCATGAAACTCTTACTTTTGCAGTTCAAAACAGAGCTTGCGTAAGAGATAAGAATAGGTAGCACGTGACATTTGCAAAATCTCTGAGTTTGGGATTGCCAACAACGTTCATTTTATTTCAAGTTACACAACGCAAGATCGAGAAACAGAGGTGCTCAATTTACATTTTTGTGCTAACATACTCAGGTACGTACTAAACATCGTCGTTCACTACGGAAAATGGCTACGGCCGTGGATTTGCTTGTAAGTCTGACAGAGCCGTTAAAGGTTACGTGGAAAGTATACATATTTTTTCCATCTCATGTACAAGCTAAATCTTGCATTGCTTTTATTTTGAAACTATATTTTGATTTTATGCATAAGAAAAAGAATTAATATTACATAGGTTTGCGCTAAGCCTTTTGGTCGGCCCTGTAATACTGTTATTTTAGTTGATGGGTTTTATTGGAGTGTTTGGATTTTTATATAGACTAACACCTTGGAAACTAGGCCGAAGATAGAGTGGCTTGCGAAAGCATTCGTATCTATTATTGTTGCACTTGGACTCTCAGTGCTTGGAAAAGACTTAGGAGTGTCATTTGGCGTCCATTGTGTTTGTTGTTTCGTCAAGGCGCCATGGGGTAGAGCCAGTATTATTGCTAGTTTTAAGGTTAACTTAGTTTTAGAGATTAGGTTAGGACGCATGTATCAAAAAATAGTATTTCATAGCGTCGAGCTTAGGATTATGTATTATTGCCATTGCATCAAGCATTACACAGCATCCTTATCTATTGTTAGGGGCAATCTAGAAAGCTCTAGAATTACGCAATGCTTCGTGTGGATTGAAATCTGCATTGTAGTCAGAAATTGATAAGCAGCAAAACTGCTGACGCAACATTAGGTATTAGGAAATATATATAGCCCTCATGCATTAAGTTAAGGGAGGAGAAGTTAGAGAGACAGATGATGAGTTAAAGCCTATGGTGGGGATGCATGTCACCTAGCCGAGCCATATACGTTTAGAAGTAATTTAGTTAATATAGTTAATAATTAATACGGTGTATCGAATAATTAATTATGGATACTCTCTTCTCTGGAATTGATTCTATTACGACATGGCAGGCCGCTCGCAACCATCACAGAAGATTACATCGCTGCAGTCAACATCAGCAGTACATTTTTAGACGATAATCGTCGTAATCATTATCATGAATTACAGATGAATCGCCAAACCATCTCATCACACAGTTTTCATTCTTCATGGTTCATAATTTTTTTTACATTTTGCATGCATGCTTTTCATGTGGCTCCTTAGAAAGAATAGCTGTCCCTGATCTAAGATATATATATATATATATATATATATATATATATATATATATATATATATATATATATATATATATATATATATATATATATATATATATATATATATATATATATATATATATATATATATATATATATATGTAGTTTTTGTATATAAGCTGGTAATGCTCTCTCAATATTCCAGTATACAATATTATATTCCCTGGCCAGTAACAACTTATCAGGTTCGATTTGCCCCTCCCCAGGGGATGGGTCCTTCAGGTTCGATTTTCCCTTCCCGAGGGGATGTACCCGTTGTTCTAATTGCAGTGTGTAGAATACCTCTGGAGAGTAGAAGCTACTTTTGAGTCAATATTTGTGTAGATGCCATTCAGCACATGTTTAGAATGTCTGACAGTAGATCATCCAGCATTAAATACTTATTACAGTAATTTATCTTTATCCGAAATGACTTCAAAATTTTCAAACGATTCAAATCGACTATCCAAGAAATTTCATTGAATGATGGAGGAAGTGAAGTGAACCACTTCACTTAGGCCTCAGAAGATGGCGGACTATTGGAACTCTGTTCTACGACTTCGAGTACACATTGGAAGAACTAGCACTGTTCAAAACGGTAAATATCACTACTTTTTGAGTGCACCCTTAAGCCAAGTATTCAAGGCCAGATATTTCTGAGGGCAATTCAGTTATAGGCATTAAAAGCGATTTCAGTCACTTCAAATCTTGCATTTGTGATATCGCTTCTACATAGGCCTACAATCAGGGCTGCCACTCCTAATCAGTGGATTCTACCTACTGCGCATGCGATTTCTACGTACGTTATACCTGTACACGTTTTCCAAAATAAACCCACAAATCACTAAGTTGCATTAAATTCCCAATGATAGCTCTACGTAATCACAGATGTTGTGTTTATTCTTAGCACGATTGGTAGTTGAAGCACAAATGGAGCTTACGAAAGCTTTATCCCAGCATATGCACCAAATTCTATCCAGTCCTGAATGCAACAGGGAGGCGATAAACAGATGAAAGTATAAATTGAAAAGTCTGTTGGTACTACAGAACTTCACTATAGCACGAAAAAGCGGGAACATTGCTTTAGCATACTAAGTAGTATGCTAAAGCAATGTTCCCGCTTTTTCGTGCTATAGTAAAGTATAAATTATGAAAGCAAATGAAATAACCAAGGGTTGCAATGTACGGGCGGCTTTTGAAGCTTTTCCTAAAAGTCGCTTTCAGTTGCATATCTTAAACTGTTTGACCCCGGTCAGTTTGTTTGCAGCTACATACTCGGAGCTCTCAAGTTGCAAAACTGAACATGAGTGAGATTAAAATTGTGTCACGTCCAAAAGGGCTCTCGGGGCCTAGAGGATTGGTTTATAATGCATTGTCGTTTATTTCTCAAAGCTCCAGATTTGTAGAAGCATAACAAAGTGGAATCCACATGATTCACAGATACATCTTTAAGTTTGTGGTAAAAACTTAGAATCGCCATTTAGCTCAGAAACGGGCCGAAAATCAATAGGTATCATTGTCATCAAATAGAATTTTCTCATTTTATGATTTTTACTGTCCCTTAGAATACCTTCGTGCAAAATGTGCTTAGAGATATTGCAATTTTTTTAAAAACATGAGTACTTGGATACAGTTAGCAGAACAAAGTTATAATTTTACTTTACAGTAGTATACATTGTGCCCTTCGCATTAAGTATTCACGATTCTAAGGGTAAAACGTCATACACAAAGTACTGCCTAGGCCACAATGATGTAGATCCAACTTCAGGGCTCTTCGTAACTTACAAATGCAACGAGTGCAATCCCAATTTTTAAGAAAATCCATCATATTCCGCAAAGTTTGAAGACATTGATTATTAACGTAAAGAAGATTAAGCTTAATTATTTTTACTTCAAGAGTTATAAAAGAGACTTGCCTAAATGTACCTGTGAGATTGTTACTGAAACCGCCTCACAACTAAATTCGGGTATAAATTTACTGAGTAGGCAAGTAGCCATAGAGGATTTCTGTAGAAGGACATATATTTGATATGATGAATACCATGTTTGATAATTATCAAGGGTATATAGCAATTAGAATGTTACATGATGACTTTGTTCCAAATCCCTCCGCTCCTCAACAAGGAATGGTAGCAACCAACTGCAAACAACTATAATTTGCAATCGCAGACATGTTTTGACTATATGTTGTGGATAGTTTTTGCTAAATCGACTAAGATGCTCATTTTTCAAAGAAAATTTAGAGCATGTCATGATACATTTAATTCGATATTCCTTCCTGAAGGATGGTAAGAATCTGCATAATGGATAAAAATCAGAAAACAGGCAAAGGACCTACATAATTAGTTAGTAGGCGTGGAATGCCGTAAATCCTAGGAGTAGTCCACTGGCAGTGACGTAACCCAGGTCACTTCGATGGGGAATCATCATCATCATCATCATCATTAATTTATTTATAGTAGGCTAATAGAAAGAACAATAGCTAAATTACAGCTAATTAAGGCCTACTTTGGATAAATATTTACAATTTCTAAGAGGAATAAGGGGGAAAAATTTACTATATATATATATATATATATATATATATATATATATATATATATATATATATATATATATATATATATATATATATATATATATATATATATATATATATATATATATATATATATATATATATATATATATATATATATATATATATATATATATATGTATATATATATATATATATATATACTGTATATATATATATATATATATATATATATATATATATATATATATATATATATATATATATATATATATATATATATATATATATATATATATATATATATATATATAGAATTCAAAAATATACTTTCTCCTGTTGTAAACGTTTCGATATATTATCTTCATCAGTACTAACATTACAATGATACGGGGCCTACTTAAATTTCCTACATAACAATGGGGTGACAATAGGTGTTACCCAAGGGGATCCTGCTTATTAACAATTGTTCCAGTGGTAGAGCGTAATTCAGGGGAGGGTATCATTGTAATGTTAGTACTGATGAAGATAATATATCGAAACGTTTACAACAGAAGAAAATATATTTTTGAATTCTCTATGTTTTATTTATATACTAAGTTAGTGCGGCTTTGACTTATTATTATTATTATATATATATATATATATATATATATATATATATATATATATATATATATATATATATATATATATATATATATATATATATATATATATATATATATATATATATATATATATATATATATACATATATATATATATATATATATATATATATATATATATATATATATATATATATATATATATATATATATATATATATATATATAAGTATAGATTACAGGATAAAAACGATTATCCTGTTAGGAACCCAACTTGCGGAATATATGTTTTGCAAAGCCTACAGTTGCACTCACCACCTTTCCAAGATTTAATTCTTTTTTTGAATATAGAATGGGTATTTGATAGAAAGGGAAGGGGCAGAAGAGTGAATGACGTGGCTACTGCCCATTTTAGGTGAATTGATGAGTGACTAAATATCTCTAATGACATTCCCCTGAGGAACTAGTTGCTTTTTCTGACGCATTATTAACCGGTCCCCAGAGGTGCAAACTTTCCCTAAATTAATGCTTTTCTAAGACACCACAAGTTCGATCATTTAGGGGATGGCCACCCTCTTGCCCAGTAGCTACACCCCTATCCCCGGGGGTTTACTTACTTTTCATAGTTTTTAGATGGGGGGTTTTTCAGGGGAAGATATATTGAGGGAAGAGTTATAAATCATATTATTTCTGACAAAAGTCACATTAAGACTACTGCTGTCTACATATGCTATGCATTTTCAGAACTCCTTTCTTCATAATATTAGAAAAAAATCTAAACTTAAACATCAGTCTATATAAATACCTTTATCCTCTTTGGCAAGGACTTATTTTAGAGGGAGGCTTATTGCCAATTTGAAGTTCTAGTATTGGGGGCTTATTCAAGATGGGGGGGGGTTTTATCAAGGGGACACCCAATTTGAGGATTTATAACAGTCCATAATCTATTTACCCTGACTTATAATATGCTTTGTAAGGCTGGTGGTAATTGAGGTAGAGATGTTCTTCATCTGAAGATACTGTTTCATGTTGACAGAATATTATGTAAATGAATTATATATATTTAGTGTACAAATACTTTCTGCTTGGCAAGATGAACCAAGATGCTTTTGATGCAACTTCCTCACAATATCCCTTTGTCCCATATGAAGAAATAAATACCACCTGTTTGCTAGCATGGCCTGATTAAGCACAAAACTAATAAGCAAAGTCCAGCTTCTATGTCCAGAAATCCTAAGTAACAGACATTTTAAGGCAAATTTGGAAGCAGAGTAGATGTAATATCAGGTGCACTTGTGAAGGACTGGAAGGTATAGAGTGAGTCTCAAGAATACATTTTCACGTTCATTTAAACGTGAGTAAAACATTTCTGAGCATTATATAGTCAAAGAGAGAATATCAACATTATGACAAAGATGGACAGTAGTGCAGAAGGAACTCAGAATTGAAATCAGAATTCAGAAGAGGGGATGGCTATCCAGTATTGATGTAAAGCATTTGATACTATGAATGTATTGAAATGTCATACCATTGCTGAATTTATCTACTTGCAATGAATAAAAATAATGCTGGGCTTTCCCAGTTACAAAACTACAGCTTTGCTGCAGTTTACAAATTGGAATGGGCAGAGCTCTGGCAGATCAAACAATCAATCTAAAATCGATAAACACCAACTCAATTGGAAGTCAGATTGGAGAAAAGAGTAACCACACAACCACTAGTGAGCTTGCACTAAAATGGCTTCTTGAAGTTTAACAAACATTGTTCATTGAATACTCTGATATTACAAAATACAAATCAGTTTCTATGTAACTTTACAATTTACCAACTTATACAGTTTTTGGCTTACAAGCAAGTTGCTATACAGACTTTTAATACTGCATAACTGTGACACAGCTTCAATGACCAGGAGGCCATACATCAGATAGCTGCATATTCTTAGCAAAATCGAAATGTTTTCAACATAAGAAAGCCTGTTTTTCAACTCTCTCTCCAATTAGTTAGATAAATAATAGACATATAGAAAAAATCAAAGTTATCTTTTACTTAAATATATGTTTCAATTTAACATCATCATTACTAATCTTATGACACTGGGCCTGTTTAAATGTCCCCACATTGTAAGTTAGGTAATTTATGTAGGTCCAGTATCATCGTAAAATTAATACTGATGAACATATAATATCAAAATCTCATGTAAATACTTTGAATACATATAAATATATATATATATATATATATATATATATATATATATATATATATATATATAGCTACTGATGGTATATATTAGAGCTGCTTGATAAAGGCGAAAGCCGAAAGTGACCATAAGGTGCTAAAAACCAGGGGAGTTAAAACAAGGCACTGTGGTCTAGTGGTTACGACACTTGCCCGGAATGCGAGAAACCCTGGTTCGATCCCAGGTGGTGGCAAATTTTAATTTTCTCCTGGTTTTTCTGAGCATTATATCAACCTTTCTGTCTGCACCGAAAAAGGAGAAATCCTGGTTACTCGCTAGCTACTGATGGTATATATATATATATATATATATGTCGAAACAAAAAGGGTCCTGGTAGAGTAAAAGATAGGTCGAAACACAATAAAGTCAACAATTCTTTGAGACTACTTTTCTTTGCTGCGACTAGTTTCGTCCATTCTGGCAGACTGCTCAGGCTATACTCTATATATATATATATATATATATATATATATATATATATATATATATATATATATATATATATATATATATATATATATATATATATATATATATATACACACTTCTTTTATAGTTCTTTGTTTCATGATGATAGTTTAACTTCCTTCTGATCTAGAAAGTTTATTCTGATGAAGCATTAGTGAAATGTCAATGAAGTTCTGTATTTGTTTGAAAATCTATATACAGATGATATAAACAGATATATATATATATATATATATATATATATATATATATATATATATATATATATATATATATATATATATATATATATATATATATGATTGGTAATGATTCTTACATTACTGAGTTCAAATGAAATATTGTATACCAATCAAACTATTTATACTCCTTAGGACTTAAACAAAAAAGATTTTAGATTTGGGGGGTCTGGAGTTTCTTTCTTTGCTGCAAACAGCAAATTTGCCAATGGACTATTAATTGATTTGCGCTTCTTTCTATTTGACGAACTAGTTGAATGCACTTTACTGCCCTTTTTAGGTGTCAATGCAGTTTCTTTGTCAGAGATGCATCTACTACTTTTACGCAGTAACTTTCCGGAGCAAATTGTTTTCCCACTAACTGAACGCCGCTCACTTTTGTCAACAGGCGGGTGACACACCAGTTTCTGTTGCTGGTTACAAAAGTAGCATTTAGATGAGACAAATGGGTGCTTTCTTGCATATTTTGGATTCCTACATTTCTGTTGCTCTCCGTTACTATTGCAGTTAGCCACATTTTTCTTTGTACCCTTCCTTCTACAAATTTTTGGTCGAACCCTAAATCTCACCAACAGTGGATTCTGCAATTTCCCACATACCCGACAAAAATATCCTGGAAATTCATCTCCATGCTCACTATGATGTATCTTCTTCTTTGACGTAGTTTTTCTGCTGCTTTGTTTACTAGGAGTTGGTGTCAGTGGGCCTAATAATCCAGAACTATTGCATTCCGCCTTTATCTCGCTCTCTTGAAGCTTCCTGGTGAAATACGATGCTAGTTCTAAATCACCTGTATTTAGCATCAAAGAAGTGGCTTGTGATAAAAAGTTTCTATTTGCCTTCGCCATATGCGTATTGTCTGTTCTTTCCTTTCACAACGTTCACATGCAACCAAAAGGCAGAATCCTTCCAGACTACAGCAGAATTAGCCTCTCTTTTGTACAATGAGAACAAAAACAACAAACAACAACAACAACAACACCTAAGCAAGATGGAACTATAAATTCTGAATGGTTGCTTCTGAACTAAGGAAGAATGCTATTTTATTTCAGAGATACTACGAATGTTTACAAAGAGCTGTTATAGCAGGATCGCGTATCACTTATAGGGAGAGAACTCCCAATGACGTCAATGAATACTTTTGCAGACAAAAAATTTTATTCAGTATACAACATATCAATGAACTCTTACTCTCTTCTTTTGTGTCAGGTGTTATCCCTCAAAGGATTTCTTATTAATTTGATTAAACTGCATCCTAGAGAGTCAATATCCTTTATCTTCTTAGCAAAACTAAAGAAAAGGCATTGCTCATCTAATTCAACACGTTCTACCTCTAATTACTTTTATTGTCAGAGCACGAATTATATAAATTAAATAAGCCCATCAACATTGCTCCCTTGAGTACTAATCAGAAACGTGGCATTATATACTCTGACAATGACTTTCTAAAGGGCATGATGAATTGCTGATACAATAAGACAACAAAACCTCCTCAAGTTAACTATCCCTTCAAAAAGAAAACTATTTAATCCGTTTTACAAGGGAGCTCTTTCGCAATAAGACATTGCTTTAAAGTCTTATGATCTTTGCCATCAGATAAGTTCCCTTAACTTTGACAATGGTTACCATTAAACCCAAGTCATGCCACTGCCAGTCTCTTATGCTGTAGTATCATACAATTTTTAAAGGCGTGCTGAAGTAAGAGGTGTTGGGGTGCCACATCCCCACTTTTTGCAGAATCTACAAGTAACTTATTGTTCTAATGATAAAGTTAGCGTAACGTAACGATCATGGTTTTTCTGATTACCCGTAAAATCCTTTTGCTTACACCCCCACTCAAAAGTCTATCGGCATGCCACAGATAGTTTTATATCTTGCAATGTTGTTATGGACAAAGATAGATTACGTGATGGGGCCCATATGGGGCCTTATCATTTACACATTTATAGATATGGAAAGGATCAACATTTTCTATGCTTTATTTTACACTATGTGATTGTCTACAGACTCTATGCAAATGGGTGCCGAGCTTCAATGCCCCCTTTCGCCTGCAGGCTGCAGAGTATAGGTAGCACAAGTTAGTTAAGGGAAATCGTGCCCGAAAAAATCTTGCAGCTTGGGTAGAGATTTGAAATTGAAAAGTAAAAGAGATGGACATTCAATATGTACTAGAAGAGTTCATTGTGTATCGAACTGTATTATTTGTATTAAAATGTTATGCTATGCATTGCTATTACGCGTTGATATGTGGACCGTGAAGGTTGGATCATTTATGATCGGACGTCAATATAAGATTGATTGTGATTAAAGAAATGGTATGGATAAGGTCACTGAGGTCAATTGCCTATTAGGCTGTTAACCAATACATAATTATACATAATTGCACATGGATATCCAGGAGGGTTAGATCACCGGTTTTCAAAGATAACTCGTCCAGTAGTTCTTGGACTTATTCATATGACAACGTTTCCTCATCTACGAATGCAGGTAAAACTCTATGCAAAATGTCATTCCTTGATTCAATATCGGATCCATATTTTCTTAGGCGGGCCTAGAATAGGTTTGGATCTGAGTTATTTTGTAGGGTTATACATCTAAACTGTGCATTTGTAATTTTAGGTGTAATAAGTGTGGATTAGCAAATTGGTTACCTAAATTTATGAAATTTTTGCCCGAGTTTAAATTTCGCGCATCTTTTTCACGCATTCAATTCTTGCGCAACTGGATTTCGCGCACATCTAGTTTTCGGGCACACCACAATGAGAGAAGACAATATAAGACACTTGTTATAGTACTAGTTTTATTTTTATCTTTGATTTCGTCGTGTTAAGTAACGTTGGTTCTCTGTTCCCATTTGTTCCGGTATTGTTGTCTCGCCATCAGCATTTTAGGTCATTACATCATCCACCCCCCACAGTTACCATGATCATGTTGCTTGTCCGTGACGTATTGTCTAATCTTAGTACACTGTTGTTTGTTATGTACGTGTTACCATGCCATTGCCCCTTAGCTCCATTGTATGTTATAATTACCCTGTTGCGTCATGTGTTTGTTATAAATAAAGCGTGTAATGTTCTGTGAAGTCAGTCGTTATGTGAAGTCGTCGTTAGTAGAAGTTGTTGTCGTGAGTTAAAGTCAAAGTCGTCGTTCGTGTTTAGAGTTGTCGTGTTGCTGCGTTTGGAATTTGTTGGAAAGTTACCGTATCAAATTTTCATATAGAAGGAGTAAAGAGAAGAATGATTTTTGTGACTTGTTATTTCTATTGTTTTGTTTCTTTGTATATTTGTAAAATCCTTTTATTTTACACACTTCATATGCAGCTCTACATATAATTTTCACATCTGTCATGTTCGACATATGTGTTTCACATTTGTCACGTTCGTTGTACGACAAGATACAATAAGCTAGTGATGAAGCATAAAATGTTAAACTGACAATGCCCTGAAAATTGAAAAATCCATTCACATGCTGCTACTCTTGTTTTGCCTTGCTTGCAATTTCACGGAATCTAATTTTCACGCACCTCCTGAAAGGAAATATTTCACACACTTCACCTTTTCGCCCAGCAAAATGGGCGAAAATCAGCCTACGTATTTTCACGCAACCAATTATGTCGCTGCGCTGCGTTAACATAAGATGCGCGCGTAAATTTCTTCAGTTAAGGTACATCTATATATTGAAAGTATGCCATGAGAACTAAACTAAATTCAGATATGTACTTATCATCAGTTTTAAAATTGATTAATCTTATAAGCAATGAGATTTAACATTTTACTTTTCAGATGTCTTGCTGGTGTTTGATCTCTGACACGGCCTTTCTACAACCCTAAGAAAATAGCATACCCACTCACTATAAAGATTTTATGTCACATTTAGTACCATAAGAATGGTACTGACGCAAATAAAACATTGACATCATGACTTTTGCCTTTAATTTTGGTTGTAACATAAGATCAGTACAAAATAAGGACGTAGCACACATGTAGATTGCTGAAACATGTAAAGAGCTTATACTACTAAAGAAAAATTCCCTTAGCAACTTTTCAGTTTGAAAAAGTTTTATAACACCAAATAGTCAAGAATTAGGAAGCTGGTTCCATTCATTTACAACCAAAACCATCATAGAATGCTTTCTATGCTTGTGTTAAACCCTTTATTTTTCATTGATCTTACGTTACAGCCAAAATTAAAAGCAAAATTCAAGATCTCAATATGTTACTCGTGTCTGTACCATTTTAATGCACTAATTGTGCTCTGAAAATTAAGGGAATGTTAAGGAACTTTTAGTACTACAGTTTGATCATTGGAGGTCCAAAAGTAAGGAACTTTTGGAACTAGACCTTGACCCAAGTTCCTTATAAAAAGCGTGTACATTCACAAATGAGTCGAAGTGGCAAACACTGCTTACACAGCAAGTCAGTTGTTGCATACCGTTGAAGTACTAGTTCTGTCGTTTAGTTTGATTTTGTAATGTGGACTGAAATGTTGCTTTGTGTATAGTTCTTCCTCTTTGTGATGCTCAGTTTTCAACATTTAGTGTTTACGTCATGTCATGTCATCGTCCCATGTCCCTTAGTAGTCATTACGTATGGCTATTCTTGGTGTACATATTGTCTCATTGCGTGATGTCATCACTCTGCTGTTCTTGTATAATTCGTTTTCAATATGGTACCATACATATATGACGTCGGCAAAGAGGGGGGAGGGGGGCACGACGAGTACGGCGAGTTTAAGGCTATTTTAGACGTTGTTGAGGGGGGAGGGGAGTTTTGAGAATTTGAACGCCCCTTTTCTTTCTTTTACTTTTTCTGCAAAACACCAATGAATTACGTCAGTGTACAGTATGCGTTGTGGAATTAATCGAATAAAAAACGTTTCAGTCATTCATTCATTTAATCATTACTCTATTTGCAGGGTTTTTTCTTCAGTAACAACTCATTACCATCATTTCATTTTCGGCAACACTGACTAAAACGTGCAATAACACGCTAAAATCGTATATGCTTTAGAAATATTATATTACTTTTATTTGAAGCCAGAGAAAGTTGTCCATTTTAGAAAGGTTTCTACTGATGACCGACTTCAAGAATAATTTACTTAGCTCCCTTTCCAATAAGCCCTCCTATCAAATAAGCCCCCAAGGGAAAGCCGAAAAATAAGTCTCTAGGAAGCTAATTTGAGGACTTACGGTAACTATACAATCTTCTTTGTGACAAATTTGCTGTCTTTATTGCTTGTTCTGATTACGCCTATGTATTGGTGAGGGGGGAGTAAAGCCATTTAGACGTCGTAAGTGGGGAATACCGAGTTAAGACTATGCCCGACAAGGGGAAGGGGGTCAGAAATTGCTAGTTGTTTAGACGTCATAAATGTATGACCCCTATAAATGAGTGTATGTTGTGTTTCGAGAGAGCGTCGTTTTTTGAAGTTGAAGTCGTTAGTAGAAGTTATTTGAAGCCGTTGCCGTTGCCGTTGCCGTTGCCGTTGCCGTTGCCGTTGCCGTTGCCGTTGCTATTGGAATGAAGAACATTGATGAACTTGTTGTACTTTTCGTTACTTTAGTTTTCTGTGTCGTTTCTCATTACTCGTCATTTGTAATATTGAGTAGAATATTTGTAAAACGTTGTAGTTTTACAATACCACTGTACACGCATTTTTTATAAGGAACCTAGCTCATGACTTAGTTCCAAGGTCCCTTATTTTTGGACCTCTAATGATCAAATTGTAGTACTAAAAAGTTTCTTAACAGTTCCTTAATTTTCACTCCATATTTGCATACTCAATGAAACGCTTTGACACAAGCATGGCAACTTAATTTTCAGCCACAATTAGTGCCATTAAAATGGTACAGACACAAGGAACACATTGAAATCTTGAATTTTGCCTTTAATTTTGGTTGTACCGTAAGATCAATGCAAAATAAAGGACTTAGCACAAGCATGGCAAACATTCTATGTGGGTTTTAGCTGCAAAGAAATGGAACCAGCTTCCTAATTCTTGATCGTTTGGTGTTATAAAAATTTTCCAGATTGAAAAGTTCCTTGTGGAATTTCCTTTAGTAGTATACGTTCTTTAAATACTTCGACACTCTACATGTAGGCTCATTATAAAGTGGTTCCGTATAAAAAAGCGTTAAATACTCGTGTAGTTTTGTTATAAGAAACCAGTCTGTTAAGGAGCCCAGTGCTGGACAGCTTTCAGTTTAGGAAACGTTTCAGGACTACAAGGAGAGAGTAAAGAAACTTTTGTGCTACAGGGCCGTAGCCAAGGGAGGTCCTGGGGGTAATGCCCCCTGGACTTGTAAGATTTGACTCTGTGCCTCCCCTAAAGACATGAATTATATAGATATATGTATTATATATATTGGCTGTGCCCCCCTTGTGAATTCAAGCTGGCTACGGGCCTGTTGTGCTATCTTTCACAGTTTCGGCAACACGTCAATCTAATAAGTAGAGAAGTATCACCCATAGCTGCATTTGTGCATTACTTCTAGAGCGATTTAGTGACCATCCCCCTTCACCCTCGCCGACCCTCGCAAGGCTTCTGTTGCGTGGGCGAATAAGTCGATAGTACTTTATCCCCCGTCCTCAACGTCATAAATCGTGACTCTAATTTGCATTTCTCTTGCCCAATAGTTTTTTGATGCGTTCTGTTAACCCATTTACTAAAAAGACAAAGGAGCATTGGCATGAAAAGAATGCTGGAGCAATTGAATAATGTCAAACAGTGATTTATTAAAGACCAGCTGATCTAAAACTATTGAGCCAACTATCGTACGTTCTGTTTTGTTATTAGACGTGCCTCAATTTACAGTAAAGGAACATAACCTAGAGAGGCAAGAGAATTGAACAGTATTATCACCTGGGAATTCAAGGTAAGGAATTGTAGAAGATTTTCTCGGTGTCTGTATTTATCTGATTATCTTAACATGTTCTATCCATCTTAATTCGATTTAAGTAAGTGTCATTGTTGATTTTTCCCGTGAATGGGGAGTGACCCTGAACGAAAGCCTGTTGATTATTACGACTATGTGAGTGTCCAGTTCGAAGTTTCAAGTCCACGATTGATTTTGCACATTCTCATGTTCATACGAGGTCAAAATGTGTTATGACTTGAGAAAAATATTACCTTGTCTATGCCTCACAGCCAGCTTGTTTGAAATTTTAAAAATGGCAATGCCCAAACAGCTAGGAAACGGGACCTGTAAATAGCACTGTATCGATGTCGGTCGGGAAGATGGAACAGCTATGGATGTCTATTGTATCTCGTATTCCTTTAATCAAAATAGCAACCTTGCCAACTACGGGTGGAGAAGGTATGCTTAAGAGTAAGCAAGGTTGTATAGCTTTTTGAAAACCCATTTATGTGCTAGCCTTTGGAACCATAGCTGTTTCCGTATGTGGAGGCAAAATCTCAGTATGGTTATAAGTGACGTCGATCGTACAAAATGGCCGTGTCGCATAAACTTCGCTGTCTTGTTGACATGTAGAAAGAGAAGTAGAATATAGACTAGTTATATAAGGGAATTGATTTATTGCTATGTACAGGCACGCCTGCCCGCACCGAGGGCAGGGGGGGGGCAAGTTTCTTATTGAGGGCACATTATAAGCATTTTTGCACTAAAATAATTAAGTCCTTGGAAAGGGCAGGAGGGGCAGCTGCCCCCCTGCCCCCCCAGCGTAGGCGTCCCTGGTTATGTAGCAGCGATTCCTGCCAGTTCTCGTTAGGAGAGGGTCTCTAAAAAGTCAAATCCACTAGTCCTTCATTTGAGTCAAACATGAAGAGTTGCTGCTCCGCGGTAGTAATTCTTGTTCTAGGAAATTCATTTGTCAAGCAATTTAGGAGCAATCTACTAGGCATTAAAAACAGCTACGAGTAGCGAAGCTGTGGTAATTTTTTCTTGTTCCTTCTAAGTTTTCATTTTAACGTGGGCAACAGCAACTTCAAAACATTCAGTTTTTCAAGCTCAAAACTTGCCAACCGTCCTTGATCCAGGGTGCAAAGGTGAGAGAATCATCTCACTGATGACAATATGTCAACACATGGAAGCCTTCAAGAACCCTCCCATAGGTATATTGGCAATGCGTCTCTACGTCTAGCCGTGCCTTGCGTGATAAGTAATTATTGGGTAAATTATTTTGAAGTGCCGCACATTAACAAATTGTCGCAAATCGAATGCGTCCTGACACGTTTTCTGTCCCCACTTGGTTTGTATACACGTCCCAGACGGAGTGGAGTCTCAGAGTGATATTGCTTATGAATGGTGAAACAGGTGAAACTGAACTACTTCCAGATTTGCAGTCTACATCCAAGAATTACCTAAACAGCGCATTTTACGAGATCTTTGAGCTATTTAGCATTTCACTCGAAGCATAATACAAGCTGGGAAGCGACTGTACTCTGCATTGTACATAAATCGATAGACGCTGTGAATGTAAATATGGTACCAAATGCAAGCAATTCATACAAATTCCTCCATTCAAGGTCCCACAATGCAGCTACGGGAGCTACCGATGATTTTAATTGTTTGACAGCAAGTGACATGCTGATTGTTCTAATAACATCGAGATAGTTCTCAATACTACAAATTTGAGCGGTAAATTTAAAAGAGTAATCTCTTAACAATACTCTTGTCATCTTTCAAGCCGATGTTTCAAGTACACGAATACCTTATGAAAACTTTTTATCTTTTCCTTATCATTTTACCAAACATATTGTTCCACATTATAAGAGTACCATTATGGCAGAATACAACGACGCTTTCTATGTCAGGTGTGTCCAAGCCAAAACTTCCAATGGTATTGACCAGAGAGTCCTGCGTGCATTCCTTGTAGCATACATCGGGCTAACCGGCATAGCTGATGCCTTTATGTCTATTAGAAAATGTTGTATTCAGAGTAAAGAGTAGACCAAATAACACGATATAACCATACAACAGCAAGCGAAATATATGAATCAGTAAGGCCCATTCGATAACACAAAACTCAGCAATAAGCAAAAACGAATCTGTCAATCATAGTAAAAGAACCACAGTCATATGAGTGATCACATGATCGTATACAACCGGGAAGTTGCGAATCACAACATGATTTGTCATCTTTTGATACTCCCACTTGATGAGCATCTTCAAAACAGCAATATCTTAATTTTCGTTCTTCTTAATCCCCATTAAAGAGCGCAAGTCCTCAAATCTCTGTCTTGGTAAAGCTTTTGTTAAAATGTCTGCAACCATTTTATCAGTTGGACAGTATTTCAGCTCAATCTCTTTGTTTTGTACATTTTCACGAATAAAATGATATTTAATGTCTATATGTTTAGCTCTTGAGTGCCCCTTTGTGTTCTTTGTTAAACATATTGCTCCTTGATTGTCTTCGTTTATTATAGTGGGTTTTGACACATCAACTAGTAAATCTTTCAACAGACGACGTAGCCAGATTGCTTCTTGACTTGCAGAGCTCAAACTTACATACTCTGCTTCGGTTGTTGACAAAGCAACTACCGATTGCTTTTGACTTCTCCATGAGATTGTGGAGCCAGCTAGCTGGAAAATGTACCCTGATGTTGATTTTCTGGATTGCACATCACTGGCCCAATCGGCATCAGCATAACCAGATAGCATCAATTCTGAATCATTTGCATGAAATAAAAGACAATAGTCTAAAGTACCGCTAATGTACCGCATGATCCTCTTTATACCTTGCCAATGTTCTTTAGACGGCTTTGACATAAATTGACTCAAAATACCGACTGCAGAACAGATATCTGGCCTTGTTGCTATCATGGCATAATTTAAGGATCCAATGGCTGCTTGATATTTCCTAATATCAAATTGCTCTTCGTCTTCTGATAACTTCTGGAAAACTTTTCCAACTTCCATTGGAGTAGCAACAGGTTTAGATTCGAACATTCCAAACCTCTTTAGAATATTTTCCAAGTATGACTTTTGACTTATGAATAATTTCTTATTATCCCTATCACGTTCAATCAGCATACCAAGGCAATATTTGGCATCTCCTAAATCTTCCATTTCGAACCTTCGTGACAACGACTTCTTTTCAACTTCTAACATCTGAGAATCATTTGATGATATCAATATGTCATCCACATATAAAGCCAATATTATGAATGAAGACTCGCCATCCTTTCTTGGTTGTACTTTGGTGTATATACAAGAATCAGCTGCGTTTTGTTTGTATCCTGATTGCTTCAAAAAGGTGTCGATTTCAATGTTCCAGCAATAGGCTGCTTGCTTTAAACCATAAAGGCTTTTATTCAACTTGCAAACTAATTCAGGATTGCTTTCATCAATACATCCTTCAGGTTGAGCCATATAAATTTCCTCCTGAAGTTTACCATTCAAAAATGCAGTCTTGACGTCCATTTGGTGTAAGTCAAGGTTCAATGTATTCACCAACGATAGGATAGTGCGAATAGAGTTGTATCTTGCAACTGGTGCAAAAACTTCATGGTAATCAGAACCTTCCTTCTGAGAAAAGCCTTGAGCCACAAGTCGAGCCTTAAAACGATTAATAGTGTTATCAGCGTTTCTTTTGATTTTGAAAACCCATTTGTTTCCAACTAGATTTTTACCTTTAGGTAAGTGAACCAATTCCCAAGTGTCATTCTTCTTTAAAGACTCAAATTCACTCTTAATTGCGTCTTTCCATTGTAAAGAATGTCTGCTGCTGATAGCTTCATTGAAATTACATGGTTCATCATCATCGGTGGATGTTATTCCGGCGAAGTCAAGGTTTTCACCATTCCACCAATCCCCAGTTACAGTCCCAGGTCTATCTGGAGCTGTTCTCATTCTTGTAGACCTTCTTACATCTTGTTGACACTGACTTTCTAATTCATCATCCTCAATGATACTTTCAGTTTCTTTATCACAAAGTTCAAACTTATTTATTGCATCGCCAAAATCAAATAGTTGTTTAAAATCATCTTGATCTTGAGATTCTGTTGAAAGATGCTCAAAGTCATACTCCAAGAAACTCACATCGCGACTTCTGATCATTACTTTTCTTTCGATGTCATACAGCTTGTATCCTTTACTACCATCTAAATAACCAACAAAAATGCACTTCTTGGATTTCTTGTCTAACTTGCCTCGTTTTTGATCAGGAATATGAACATGTGTACAACATCCAAAAACTCTGAAATTGCTTACATCTGGCTTTCTTCCGAACCAATGCTCATAGGGTGTTGTACCATCCAATGCCACTGTTGGACATCTGTTTCTAATATACACTGCAGTGTTCACTGCTTCTGCCCAGAAATACGAAGGTAGTTTTGCGTGATGAAGCATAGATCTCGCACTTTCTACGATTGTACGATTCATCCTTTCACTAACCCCATTTTGCTGTGGCGTCATTGGTATTGTCACCTCTCTTTTAATACCACGATCAATGCAGAATTGCTTGAACTCGTTAGAGACATACTCTCCTCCATTATCTGTGCGAATGATTTTAATCCTTTTACCAGTATGGTTTTCTACAGCAGCAACAAACTCTTTAAATTTCTGCAAAAGCTCACTTTTCTTTTTCAAGAAATACACTGTGGTGAAACGAGAATAATCATCAATAAAGATGACATAATATTTTGAACCTCCCACTGAATCGATATTTATGCATCCAATGTCACTGTGTATCAATTCCAGTAGATCAGCTGCTCTGTGTTCAGACTTCTTTGGAAACGGCATTCGATGCTGTTTACCTTCAGCACATCCATCACAATTACGGTCAAATGTTTCTTTTGTGTTCAAATTCAAGCCCGTTACCATACATTTATTCGACAGCAATTTAAGATTGTCATAACCGAGGTGAGCAAACCTTGAATGCCACAACTTGATCGAATCATTACTGCCATGTGTGGAACTTAAAAATGCAGCTGTTATTTCTTCAGTATTCAACTTGTACAATAATCCGTCTTTGCGACCAATATGCATTACCTTATTGTCTAATATAACACTACAGGTATTGTCCTTGAAATGAATTTCTGCCCCTCTATTTACCATCGTTGGAATGGATAACAGTTGCTTCTTGATTCGAGGAACGTAGAGTACACCTTGAAGAAACAAATCATACCTTTTAGCACCATCAAATACAGGAAAACGAAGGTCTCCTTCACCATATGCAAAAACGTAATGATTGTCAGCTAGTTTAACTTGCAGTGGCGTTTTAAATGTAGTAAAATTGAACATCAGGCGTTTGTTTGGAGTCATGTGTTTAGATGCTCCAGAATCAATGCACCACTCATTTGCCTCTAGTTGACCCGCAGTTGGGCACACGGTTAATGCGATTTCATCTTCATTTTCAGCTTTTAATTTTTCTTCAATGTTATTAGCTGACTCAGCACTTGATGATTTTTGATCGGCTTTCTTTTTGTAACAATTTTTTGCAATATGTCCTTTTTTACCGCAATAAAAACACTTTCCAGATCTTGTGTTGACAGGTTTTCTTTGGTATTGCGCTTTGCTTGTCAATAAGGCGTCTTCATTCTTCGCTTCCGTCACAGTTGGCCTTCCGTTATGACTTTGGTTGTGAGTTTTCTCATATTCGTGAACAACACGATCCCGCACGTAATCCCAAGTCAAACGATCTTCTGCAATAGTTTCTAAAGCAGTTATCAAATACGCGTATTCATCTGGTAAACTACTGATTAATATTATGACCAGATCCTTTTCCATTATGGGATCTCCCACTGCATCTAAATGCTCCGCCAACGTCTTAATATGATTTACATGATTGATCATAGTAGTCCCCTTTTCCATCTTGGCAGCATACAACTTTCTACGATAAAATATTTTATGAGCCAAAGATTTCTTTTCAAAATGCTGTTCCAAACTGTTCCAGGCATCGCTCGCTGTGATAGCAGAACGAACATAAATTTGGTTTTCAGTGGAAACGGACAAACAAATCAAAGCGAGGGCTTGATTTTCTCGTCTCTTGTGTTTCTGTCGATCTTGAACTGTAGCCTGAGCATCTAAAACTTCATCGCCAGTAACAATTTCCCACAAATTTTTACCAATCAATTGCATTTTCATCTGGAACTTCCATGTATGATAATTATCGCCTGTAAGTTTTTCTACCTTGAATCCAATGTCTTCTCCCGTCGCCATCATAACACACGTTTATAAATAAGACTGAGATTTCAAAATGCGTAATCGCGATTTCATAAAAGAACTAACAATTTGATTCTACTCACGAGCCTCTGGGCCCATAACCTATTAGAAAATGTTGTATTCAGAGTAAAGAGTAGACCAAATAACACGATATAACCATACAACAGCAAGCGAAATATATGAATCAGTAAGGCCCATTCGATAACACAAAACTCAGCAATAAGCAAAAACGAATCTGTCAATCATAGTAAAAGAACCACAGTCATATGAGTGATCACATGATCGTATACAACCGGGAAGTTGCGAATCACAACATGATTTGTCATCTTTTGATAATGTCAGCATACTGGTGTGAGAACGTATTGGTTTTAGGGTTGGCCTACAGGCATATGACATTAGGCTGGCCTATTTCTGTTACCTTGGCATGCAGTTGTAATGCCCAGTTGCAATGGAAAAGAATCAGAAACACAGAAGATACATGCATTTTCTTCCACTCAGCAAAACCGATGCGTTTGATCGTTTTCGCTCCTTCGCTGCTGTGGGCAATTGCTTCCATTTTTCTACTGTGTACTACAACATAATACCATAGAGTGACAACCGATGTCAGAATCTGACACGGCACACATCGACGACGACGACGACGACGATGATGTACTGCAACTACTTTTTATTACGACGGGGGTATGCCTAGATAGCTTATTAAGGAATGCACCTTTTGAAGACGGAGTGCACTGTCTGCAGTTATGTATTAGAAAACTAGAACAGTTACATTATCGTCTGCTTGGGACACCTGGAATGGGTTACTTGATATCTTCGATGCATTGTGATAAGACGAAATGTTCAAAAGGAAACAATTACACCTCTTTACCAAGAATTCATCCATGTAAAACGAGCTATAAGACACGGTTCTTACTGTCTGGTACGAGTGCTTGCTGTCATATTGCTTCGCTTCAATGATAGCACCATATAGAAGGGTTTTTGCTTTGCGGTGACTCCTTTTACTAGGCATTCAGGGACCGTGTCAGCCATCAAAGACACAGGGGGACTTCAGCGAACCCATTTGCAATCCTTTACCAGGATGACATCCTGCCAGGAAGCCTCCATAATGACAGAGCAACGAAAGCTTAAGCAAAGATAGAGGCAATGTAAAGTTTTGAACGATGTATTTTTCTTAGTTAGCATGGTATCATTTTCTTGCAAATTGAAAGGCGTGGCTTGCATAATATTTTTCCGTGGGTAAACCCCCGGTCCCCAACTTGTTGGTTTTAAACGAAACAGTGGTTTTTGGGTGTATCCATTTTTCCTGGTTTAGAAATAGACCTTTCTTTTATGAAGTGCTGGAGATGCGATTTCAGTTTTTGTCACGTGAAATTATGACGTAGAAGTTGGCAGATAGGAATTGGCCTGTCCTCAATGACCCAGTATAGTCTCGATGCTCCATTCTGTTGGTCAAGCAGGCAAAAGAGCTGCAAACAGCAAATATGAGATGTTTTCAGTTGTTTATTTGGCTGCAGACTTGTATGACTGGCTTTTCGGGAATTAATATCGGAAAGAATAGATTTGATACAACTTCAGTGTTGAAGTGAACTGAACCTGCAGCATCAAAATGAACGAATTCCAAGCAGTATAGCCGTCAAATGTTTGGGACCTCTAATCATGTTTGTTTTCTCCCAACCTAGCTGACCAATCAGCATGCAAAACGGGCCTAAATGCAGCTGCGGAGCACGTGTGTGGTGAGAATCCTGCATGATGATTGGTCAATTAGTTTGGGAGAAAATAGATCTGATTAACCTCTTACAGATTTGGCGGCTATGCTATTCCAAGCAGCTTTATGTGTAAAGAGTATCCACTTCAAAGAGCCTGGGACGTACTCTATCGTTCAGACCTAATTGTTTTGAATTTTGAGAAAAGATGTAGCTACGAATTCATGTATATTTTCGAGACCTTCGAGAAGACTTCATGCTCTGTGGTTTTGCAAACAGGAGACAGCATTGCACAGTCACCCACTTTTATTTAGTGCATTTAGTAGGTTTTAATTATCTTATGGGCTTTTATCAGCACAAGAGCTTCTTGCGACTAATGCTGCTCCCTCACAGTCTCTTTCCTAGAGGTTCCATTAGCTGCCTACTCTCGTAGTTATGATGTCATTCTCCTTCGCATGGTTACCACTCGTGCTGATACAATAAAATGGATCATACTGATATTTGTATAACCCATAATAAGGCCAACACTACCTGGTCCTTCGTACAGCCTTTAATCCTAATCCAATTTTTATGCATGTAGTCTTTGTTGTGAAAGATATGCCGTACACCCCACGTAGTGGAAGAAACGCATGCCCACCAAGGCCAAATACCACAGTCTATGACATTTAGAAATCGAACTTCCTGAGGTCGATGATATGGTATGCATGTCCTTTGAGTATTCCCATCCATCGTTTGCCGTCATAAGAAGAATGTGTTGTGCTTAAAGTATTGTATAAAACGCCATATTTTCAATGTTTGGAGACTAACTATACTAATGACGATAGTAATAATTTTTTAACCATTTTTATACAATAGCATGAGTAGCAAATGAAAAACCAACAAATGATATAAAAGTCTATCTAAATATAGCCTAAATTTACAATAAAACTCATACGTGATCTACAGTTGCATATGAAAGTCCAAAACTTAATCTCCTTTTAAAATATTTTACAGGTTGGGGCTTCTTTATATGCAATGGTAAGCTTCGCCAGAGATTTTGACATAGCAGACTTATATTTTCTAATCATGTTCTACTTCATAGGCTGTAGTTTGTGGCAAGGTTCGTTGAGTCAATCCTAAGGGGTAGACACACACCTGATTCATTCGGTCAATTTATGCAGTAATAAATGTTGGAAGTGATTTGCCAGTTATATTCTTATGGAAATGAACTGGACTTCTTATTTTCTCGACTTGTTGTTGCTGTTGTTGCTAAAAACATGCATTTAGTTTTGTTGTCTTAAGCTTTTTATTCTATGACTGTATTGTTATTACGACATGTGATCGTATGAAATCAATTCTGATACTTATCAACAATAAAACATGCCTGTTTTGAATTTGAAAAAACCGTATTTTATTCTAGGAACTTACTGGACTTCTGATCTTTCCATATTCCCCCTTACCCAGAAGGTCAATTTTTATCGATAAATAATTTCATGCTTGATTCGAGCAGAAAGCTGTTTACTAAAATCTTGGGAAAGAACAACATTGTTAGGTGGGGGGGGGGGGATCTAGTGTCAAAATCGTGAACAGACAACCCGAATACATTTGTCCATGATTGTAGTATCCCGTGGTTGGCGCCCACGTGGTTATACGAGCTGTGTGCATTGCGATATCGCTTGTTTCATATAGAAAGACTGGTCGATAACACAGATTTTATGGAAATGTAAACACTGGTCCATTTTGTCCTAGAGTATGATAGTATGAATGAAAGTAGTATTCTGTAGGAGAAAACAGCCATTTTGTGCTGTTTAACATATGCTGCTACATCTTAACAAGCAGAACTCAGTAGGACTTTGGGGTATTGTGCTTATGCAATACTGCAACCTTATAGCCGAAGATACGCCCGTAGGTGAGAATGGTGCCGTGGGTAACTTTTTATCAACGATTTTCTTAATTCAGTGGGGGTACTGCTTACACGTTTTTTATAAGAAACCCCAGTTATTGAGATAATTGCTTATTTACACAGTTTTTCTTGCTTGTGTTCTATTTCACTTATCATTTCATGGGATGGGAGCTGAAGTAGTGGTGCGGTCCACAAATTTTAAGAATGGGGACATGCTGCCAGCCGTTCTATGGAACACACTCACGACCACACCCAAGATTACATCTTAAAACTGCTCAAATTTGAATGCATACAAGGCTATACAAAAGTAATGTGCATTTGATGTAAACTATATATAAAGCAATTGCGAAGGGCTGGTTCATGCTACCAAGCTAGGAAATCACCAATCCAGCATCCGCTCATTGGAATGGTCACTGAGCCCCTGCCCCCCTTAATGCTCTACTTGTATATTAGCAAATAAGGCCAAGACTTCTTAGCCCCCTGAGCCCCCTCCATGGCATCCCTGAGTTGTAGGTCCCTGTCATCTATACGACCTTTTGTGTGAGGTTCCTTTTACAGGAGATGAATTCACCCTAAAATGAATGGTCTACAGTTGCACCTGTGATAAGTGCAGGTCTGTCACATCAAGTTGACTGTTAGTCTTCCACCATGTATTTATGTTTCCATTAAGAGTAAGATAGCGAAGGGGTCACACCTTGTTTCTAAACACATTTGAACTTCTACCTGCATTTACAACGTTTACATTAATTGACTGGCATGTCTTTCTGGCGCCTAGAAGCTTCGGCATATATCCTACGTAAACAAACATGAATATCTAAGATTAACCGTGGCAATACAAGGAAAACAACATAACCTAGTGAGACCGGGCTTGTGAAAGTCGCAAAGCAAGCTATCCGCACACTGTTTTTATATTTCTCCTCATTGCAGTGCAAGATGGCTGGAAGATTCGAGCTTATGATAATAGTCACTGGCCTGTTGACCCTAGCTTTCATATTGGCGTGTGTTTCCTCTGGAACAGATAGCTGGATGACGGTTGAACAAACAGGAACAGATCCCAGTATCATTTCTTTAACAATAAAGCAAGGGTTATTCGAGAAATGTATAGAGAAGACGATGCGAAGCCGAATGAAGTCGAACAACTGCTACAGTTTATATGGTTACAGCGGCTACAATATGAAAAGTAATTCACTTTTATTCATTTGTATACCTTTAGCAATCTGGTCTATAATTTGATGAGATATTACAGAGATGAAATTATAGCCCTTAGTAGATAAATGCTTGTACATTTATGGGTATCAAGTGATACTTAGAATCGTCAGTCAAGAGGAAGACCGACGAAGCTGCATTTTCTTAAGTGTGGATCTAGTCTTGATATCTGACTGGAATTAGCTACGTAGCTGAGCATGCAGTTTTTAGCCTTGTAACTAAAGTGGAACATCCCCCCTGTAGGCCCAATGCTTTTCTATAGCTAATATCAAAACCAGAAGAATCCCCAGACGTTTGGACCCTGTTCTGTAATGTAATAGTGGTGGTGACCCAAGCCACTGCGTATATTTAACATCTAGGCCATTTCTACCAGTTTTACTCGTAGTAGAAATTTCTTGCAAAATGCTCTGTATGTCATTGTAATGCCTTAACTAATTTTTCGTATAAAACAATCATGTTTTGTTGTGCCAAGAGATCGGCAGTCAATGGGTAGGGTAGGCTGAGTATTCAAGTTACACTTGCTGACAGGACAAGAGGAAGGAGGTTTTTAAGGGTAGTGACATCAGCTATCACATTTAGCTTTTGAATAGATTCGCATCAATTGAAAATGGCTAGTATACATAACTATTCAACAAACCAGGGGGTTGTATTCATCGATTCCTTGTATGACAAATAGAGGATTTATCTGAATAAACAAATTTTCTATTATGGCAATAATAGGTTATACACTCGGGAGGTACACGTATCCTGAAACTACTACGCAACTACAAAACGGAATGTTTTAAGACGTTTTTTACTTTTCTGCCATTTTATATGAAATGTTTACACCTAAACTTTTCCTCTTGGTATTATCTTCCAAATTTAGTGATTGGAGCATGAAAAAAGACCACCGAATCTACCGGCATATTGTTCACATACTATTTTAGTGCAACGAATCTACCAGTCTAACAACCAAACACTACTATGTCACGTCGTCTCTCATCTCCACACTGTTAACACTTCTACTATATATAAATATATATATATATATATATATATATATATATATATATATATATATATATATATATATATATATATATATATATATATATATATATATATATATATATATATATATATATATATATATATATATATATATATATATATATATATACATAAGGTATAATAATAACAGTTATATCACACTGTCATCGAGAAATCATGAAACTCATAGTTGCCATTCTACTTATGTTGTCCATCAAAGAAATCCTGACTAGCATTTACTACTAAACGCTATTAGGAGAACATTTTTGTTGTGTTGGGATTTTTAATTGATTTGTTGCCTCTAGTTGTTTCATTATAATGCCATCTCTCAATGCTAGTTGGGACTTTTATTGAAAGCGTTTTGAAATGAAGTATAATCATCATTATTATTCCTGTTTTTAAAGCTTAGTATTAAAACGACAAGCCCTTTCCTCCACTTTGAACAGTGACAACAGATTGCGCTCGCGTTTAGGACTAAGTATTACTCTCGAGTTTACATAGGCTACGACTTTAAAAGACATTGGAAAAATAAACGATGCTGTCTCATTTTTCCTCAGCGATGACTATGTCCAACAGATCCCAAGAACTAACTGAACTTAAACTGATCAAAACTCACATGTATCAACAGCTTACTGATGTTATTCCTAGTTAGCAGAAATATTTTAATTGTCTGCTCATTGTAAATTAGGCTATGGTGTATAGTTGTCTGGTTATTGGACCTTAAATCTCCGTAGCTTTCGGCAGTATAATTGGAGAGAGACGTAAGTAACTCTTTTCTGGATTTGCTAGATAATGCCTTGGTTTGTTTTTTAGCTTGGGAAAAAGCAACTGCTGGTCTCATGGTAACATCGGCGATCCTGATGGGATTGGTTGTCCTTTTCAGTGGTTACTTGATGGTGCAAACAGATGCAAAATCAGGCCTTATGAGCGATTTATCTCCAATTATTATTGGCAACGTGGCTGGTATGTAGAGTTTAAGGCATATCTCCTTTCAATTCTACTCTTATTTTAGACGGAAGAGCTTTCTGCCAAAATCATTCAAACGGACCAATAACAACGATTTTAGTATTGAATTGTGGGTGAGAACATTGTCTATGAATGAGGTTGTCTGCATACAGTTGAAGTTAACGTAAGACAGTTATAGTTTAAGTACCACGCAGTGAAAGGAGCAAAGTGAAGTAAAGAACAGCATGTCCAATTCAGGTTTTGGAATAAAATCATTTGATTTGATTCTCAGTTCTCCGGCTACTTTGGCCTCGTCAGTCAATCCACTGATTTTCAGTGAATCGTATGTATACCATCAATTCTGTATACTTTTTGTGGAAATGCGTACAGAAATGTTCCAAATCCTTATTTGCAAGTGTTTCTCTGAAAATTGCAAGTAAAACAGAGGTATAGAATATATGTCGCTAAAGAATATTAAAGTGAACGGGCTTCTGTTATTATTTACATAATATTTGGCATATCAGTTGCTCAAATAAACAGGTTACTGTTGTTATTTCCATAGCTGTTCTTGGTATCATCGGTCTGGCTGTGTACAACAGCAAATATGAAGTTGTTAGAACGTCGCTTGCCCAGGAACCAACAGGATCATCGCAAAATAGCTTTGCCGACACAGAAGTAGACTTTGGTTATTCTTTCTATGTTGGATGGCTTGCAGTCTTCTTTCAGTTCTTCACAATATTTTTCTACTTCATCTTCAAAGCTTGGAGTAAATACAAGGAGGAAGAGAGACGAAAACGAGGACCGTTCAAAATGTCTCATGTTAGGGCTGTCTAATACATATTCTGCTCTTATGGGTTTGTTTTGAAACCCAAAGACACATATTGGCATGTGCCCCAGATTCAGCTACTGGGATCCTTTCCAACATAGATTGTAAAATGTTCATTTAAACTTTTTTATTTAAATGGTCGCAGTTTCTTATTGGTACACTTTGAGCTTTACCCTGTTTTAAACTTTATCATGAGAATAAAACGGTGCTATTTCACTGAGATGTGTTTGATTATATTTGACTACAAGATCATTTATCTCATCAGATAGTTAATTGTACCAAAGTCTACCTAAGCTATTACATCATCGCTAGGACAGCGTGGCCCTTATTATTTTGCCACATTAGCTATAATACGGACTACGGAGTATATGTTAAAATGGCATAAGACGGGAGAACCGTATTGATAGAGGAAAGTATGTGCGGTCACTGGCCACTAGCAAAAGATATATCCTCGGCTTTGAATGCAACTCTTTTTGGTGGTTTGTTTTGAAATGATAATATAAAGATGTTGCTAGTGAACAGAAGAAAAAGCAAATTTTATTGCCTTGCGGAGGGTATTCAATAATTAATTGTTCATTCTTATTTAGACGTATTTACTTTGGTTTCATGTTTGCTATAAGGGTAGAAGTCAGTCGTAGATTTTGACAGCTCAAGAGCAGTGCGAGGGGGAGATGGAACGGTAGTTGTCTGCTGGTATTTAAGGACTTTGAAACGTGGGTACAAGAATACCCATATATGACAACAGAGCGCTTGTATTTTTAAGTATTTAAATTTATCACAATCAACTAATTCTTTCCTATTATTATGGATGAATTGATTATTGACCTGTTTTGACACTGTTATCAGTAGGAGGATATTTGATTATCAATTTCATGAGTTTTATATATGGCATGTTTTACAGAGCGAATGAACAAAAGGAATACGCTTCAATTTTTAATCTACTGCTTTACATCAACCCTCTGGTATACCTGAGCACTCATATATCCCCTTGCGTACATTTGGGCAATTTTACAGAGCTGTTTAATAGACTATGCACAGTTGCTTGATTTTACATAGTCTTGCCATACGTGGACCACAATAATTGTGTGTTAGTTATCAAAGTAGAGGATTCCAACTCCTACAGGAGAGTTGTCAGTTGTCTTCGAATATTATAACGAAATCCGATCATTTTTGTCTAAGTCCATGACTCTCACATCGTGTACACGAAACACTTTTTTCATAAGAAAGTTGTTTGTAAAAAATTAGTGCTTAATTGCTCAAAAGTTAAGTGGTACTGAGTTTCTGAGACCAAAGAAAGTGGATAAGTGTAGATATATTTAACTTTCAGTTTTTATTCTTGTGCAGTGGTGCCTGTCATGAATATTATTTGCACTTTGTAAGAACGCCAGTATAAAGCATCTTGAAAGTAAGGGCAATATGGCTTTAGTCAATGCTTAACATGAATTTTTGAAATATGTTTATTTTGTGTGCAACCTTTCACGGGCCAGTGGGCTGTGCATTGCCCAGGTCTCTGTGGTGAAAGGAAGTATGTAGCACTTTACTTTAAGATGAATCTTTCTAATTAGATGTAAAATACAATCTGCACAGATTACCATATGGAATGCCACAGAGACCTTTTGGTGTTGCACATTTTGTGGTTTGCACGTTAGAAAAGACTTGATTCATTAAATGTTTGCAGGAGAGCGTTAAGCAGAAAACGTGATAACAGCGTCATAGTTTGCCAACAGTATTTTCGAAACGCCACAGTATTGTCTCGATCCATAAAGTGAAGCTCAAATGGAGAAGATCTGAACTCTTCGTTTATATATTCAACATACCAATACAAAAGGAAAGTTTGAGGCAATAGCTCACAAGTGTAGTTATAGTATTGTGCGAAAGTATTGTATATAAATGTACAAAACGATGGAATAATGGCTGGTAATCTTAAACATCGGTGTGTAAAAAATAGATACAGCTCTTCAGAGTCCTTGAATCAATACTAGGAAAGAGACAGGAAATCTACAAGCGACTCTAAGTTCTTAAATAGTTCGCATTAACGCTCTGATAGGTAGAAAATCTAACTACCACAGCTGTATCCTTCTTAGTTTTTGTTTACGATTGGCTTAGAAAGCAAAAATAGAGCCTTTGCATATTGACGAAATTCAAGCAATTGTAAGATGGCGAGATTTCGGCTATAGCCTAAAATAAGCCTTAGTAGTATTCTCCAGTGGCATTGCTTCCAATTATAACCAACAGCATGTTCCAATTCTACCTTCACTAACTTGGGAAATCGAAAGGTCAGTTTAAAATCACTTTCATTCATTGATGCCTTTTCAAAGATTGTTGCTCTTTCCATTCCACTGCAACATTCAAAGGCTCCCGATACTAATAAACTTTTCTCATGAGTTGTTAAAAAAGTTTCTAGCACGTCGAGGTTTTGCACTGGCAAATGCTACCTAACACCGTGCACAACCCATACCCTCATAATTCCATCACTTTCCTCTTAATGTTAAACTAGTACTATAAAGTTGTATGCCCTCCCCTAAACTGTTCATGAATCCTCCGTGGAGGAGAAAACCAAATCTTTCAGTTTTTTCCTGCTAGCAACACGCAACAATTCATAAGAAAACAGATGTACCACACAAAGTGCTTGTTTTCGAAAAGCGATGCATATTCATCATCCTTGAGGAGGCTAAATTGTTAACCCTTCTCCAGTTGTTCCATCTGTGATGCCAAGAATTGCAGATGTTAATGCGAAAATACCAATTGCCCAGGAGAGTTTAAAAGTCCATCCAAGGTCAAATCCGTCCACACCCTGAGCGTATGGAGATTGGAACGAGTAAATCAGAAGTCCCAGTATTGTGAAAACACCTGTAGAAGATTAAAAGTACATATTATCAATAAGAGTCAGATAAACAGCAGACAACATGATCCATTTATGTCTGTATTTTATACAGAATATTAAGCTTCTTTGCTAAGTGTACTTGTGTGGCAGTACGACCTGATTTTATATCTTAGTATTACCCTCCTGGGACTTATTTATGATGATGATTATTTGTCAGAAAGGGGTTTATTCGAGGGAGTTTTGTATGGGGCACAAAAATTTTCTGAAACAAGCCACATAAAGACTTTGCAGAACTCCTTTTTCGTAATAGAATAGACAAGTTTGCACATTAAGGCTTCTCTATAATCATGTCTTAATCAGGAGTCTTATTCGAGGGGCTTATAAATAATTTTGAGTTGAAGGATGGGTGCTTATTCCAGGAGGGTCATTCGAGAATTATGGATTTGTGTACTAAGTTTTCGATACCATATAGGCAGCATAAAGATTCCACTTTTGAAATTATCTCTTCTTCTCTGTTATTACGTGCTTGCTCTGGGTCTAGAGCACTGTAAGAGCACAGTTTAACTGATGAATGCTGTAAAAGTGACAGTACGTGTCTGCCAACATCATTTAAAATGACTTCTCCAGAAAATATCATTTATGACTGGCAGAATTGTACATGAGCATGTAAACTCCCCCAAAAAAATAGGGAAGTTAAAGCAGTGTCAGACAGTATTATCAGGTTTCATTATACTTTTTTGTTCAAATAAGTAATTTACGCTTATTTGCTTTCAATTCAATATTTGAGCTGTTGGGTAACATTTTACTTACTAACTGCAAACTGTCCGCATCCTGCAACCCAATATCTCATGCCTCGTTTGACAGCCAGTACCAACCCAACCAGAGTTCCAATGTGTGAAAGCAATCCCAGCAATGCCATGGCCTGCGTTGCTCTCAGCCAACCTAGAACATAGCCACATTCACGATAAATGGAGATCAATATTGCACGGCAAAGCTTAAACACAACCTTCGCACACTGGAAACACTTTTTTGCCTAACGCTCACCAGAACGTAGAACTTCCGATAATGACTTGAATGTGAGCTCATGACACCTGACGGCAAGTGGTCTTAGGTACCAGATTTTTTCAACATGAGGCACGTCGCCTCAATTTGGCCCACCATGTTGTCCTGGTAAAGAATACTGGTAGAGAAGTATATTGCAGTTGCTATGGTATGTAAGGGATGGCCCTCCACCAATGAAATAGTCCCTCTCAAATTAAGATGGAAGCATAGGCCTATGCAGCCAAATCCTGACATGTTTTAGACGTACTGAAAAGCTGTTTTCGTCCAACACAGGTGAACCTTTCGGTCGCTATGCGACGCGTCGCGACGTTTCATACTCTGACGAGTGTCGGACGAAAAAAGCTTTCCAGTATGCTTGAAAAATGTTCCCGCTTTTTCGTGCTGTAGTGGGGCCCTCTAGTACTAGCCGACTATACGTTCTCGAACGACCGAAAGTTGAACTGAAATATATAGCCAGAAGCGGATACACGTGATATGATGAATAATGGCTATATACTCTGACGAGTGTCGGACGAAAAAGCTTTCAGTATGCTAAAAGAATGTTCCCGCTTTTTCGTGCTATAGTGAAGTTCTGTGGTACCAACAGACTTTTCACTTTATTTAATGTTGGTGAAGTAAACAACAGATATAATAACTACTTAAAACTGAAGAATTAAAACAGAATAATAAAATTAATCAACGTTCTAATTTACACATAAAGTACAACATTTGCATGTACAAAGTACAACATAGAACTCTAAGTGCAACACAAGTTAACATTTGCAAATGTCGCACGTGCATAGAGTCCCATTCCAGGCTTTGATGTTTTGTTTGAATATAGCTAAGCTCTGTGCAGTTTTAATTTCGTTACTGAGGCTGTAGCAGACCAGACTTCCTTTACATTTCAATGACTTAGTACCACATCCAAATCTCTGTGATCTGACAAATTGGTAGCTTAATGTTCCCTCTGTCTTTTCTCTACGCATCGTGCAACGAGCATATCGATATAATACAAACTGGGACTAAAATTGTTTATTATTATTATTTTTTGTCTACGCTTAATAAAATGAAAAGCTGCAACATACTGTATTCAACAACTAATTTCCATTGGAAAAGATTGTGGACAAACTCGAAGCCTTGGTCATGATCAAAGACCTTACTGAAAGTATCTCAGTATGAACAGGAAATAGAAAGCAACCAACTTCAGGCATCATAAATGGATAGTTTTAAGATCAAATACGTTGCTGAAACTCAATAACAACAGAAAATGGAAGACGACCGGCTTCGGACATAACACATGGGTAGTGTTACGCACGCTGTTTTTGACGCTTAACACCTGAGTTTTGTGCAGGTTGGGTGAAGGAATACGTGAGAAAAGTTCTTGTCGAGAATGCGGCACGTGTTTGTGATAAAAAGTATATAGTTCAAGGTGTATGATAGATGAATAGGCGGCTTGCAGGCTTTATGTTCCATTTCTAGAAAGATTTTTAGCCGCCTAAGTCATTCCTCATCTCAATTACTTGGATAGCTATTACAATATTAAAATATTTTCCCCCATTATTAGGACTTACTCATAAAAGAATAATTGTATACACGTTTTATTCTATATGAAACAAGTATATAAGAAACATGAGGCTCAACTCAGGCATAAATTAAGAAGAATAGGCAGGCTCAAAAAGTTTCAAAAAGCAAACTTGAAGAATTTGTTTTTGCGAGAAAATTTAAATTGAACTGGAAGCAAAATACAAACAACATCCGTCTCTCAAATGTTTTTGACTAAGAATCCAATTTCTTGTCTCAAAGTTGCCTTGTTGCTATAGGAAATTTCAAGAATTTTAAGAAACATTTAAAGAAACATTTAAGGCTGGATTCGACAAAATATTAAGAAGCATCCAGGCTGAATGGAAAAAGTTTGATTCTTATAAAAACGTGTATTGCATACAATCTAAAGCCATATTGCTTGATTTGAAATGAATGAACAACTGGGGAGGGGGGAGTGCGGCACACTAGTTGTTATCACACCAAATCTGAGGCTTGCCCAATAAATGTATAACATATTTTGCAAAGGTTTTGGCTCTATTTAGCTAAGTAAGTATCTGCCTACTTATCACAAAGCCAAATAGGATGCAGCTTCATTTTTCAACTAAATATTTTGCAGTGCCTCATCGCAGCATTATTGATAAAATCAACAGTAATAAATCCCCTTACGTAATTAGCTTTTTATGTAATTTTTAGCGAAAACTTCTTGGATCACTGAACAATCCTCCAATGCGGGTATTATTTCCGTGGAATTAATGTGGAACCTGTTGCACATTTTGAAAATGCTTTTTGCTGGCCTAAGTATTTCCTGATTAGAGGGCTATTTTCTTTTTTGTTGGTCTTTTAATTTTTTTTACTTTTTTTGTTAGCTGGTTCTGTACGGACCGAAACGGAGCTGTGAACAGTCTACGCCCAGGGTCTTTTCCACAAAGCTTTATTATCGTTCTGTTCCGTCATCTTGCTGTAATAATTTTTATTTTAACAAATTAAGAAAATCAAAACTTAGGAAGAATAAGTGTAGCCTCATGGCCCCAAAATTACAGAAATAATAGCTATCGGGGTAACGCCCCATTGAGCCCCCAGTCCTGCACCACTGGTCTAACGCTGTTTTTGCCTGGTGTGAGAGATTGCTTTTCAGCTGCTCCTTACAACTATCGAAATAGGGGTGGCACAAAGTAGAAATAGAGTGCAGCTATTATTTCACGCACTTGAAAGCAACAACATGCAATATAAACTTGAATAAAAGTGCAGTGTGGTTCAAGTGTTGATGTACATTATAAGTTAATGGTGCTTCAAGTGTGTATAGCCACTGAAATATGGGTTTGATGATCCGATGTACTTTACAAAGTTACTGCATACACCAATGGAAAATACAGCGTGAAAACAAATTTCTTGTGCTTAGACTTTTGAATAGTTCATTGTAGACACCATTGAAAGCCCGTGGCGCGCTGATACGCTCATCGAAGTAAACGACTGCTATGCAGTTTAAATTGTAAAGATAAGATGTGCTTGGTTATCGTTGTTTGATCAGCCATAATCAATAGACTTACCAGGACAGCTTTTGTCGTTTGTTGCAACTCTACCGCAAATGTTATTTGTTGTTGTATCTGGCGAAAATAATCCGAAGCTGTCTCCCTTGTAAGTCGACCAGCCGTTTGAAAAAGTGCATATTATCGCAAAGAGAAATGAAAGAAGGCTACAGACAATGAAAGCAAGCCTTTTTTTGTCTAGATACAAGTCCATCTCTTCGATTAGGAAAACTCTAGAAAGCGTACCGAAAAGTGTATTTTCTTCAAAACACTATCAGCAGGCTTAGCTGGCTCCCAGTCCTTTGACCACGTCTTCTCAGCATCGCATTGTGTTTTGTAGAATGGGCTAACGAGCGTAACCTGCCACACCAATTGTTAGTTTAAATGTAAGTGGAAATTCACATTGTTCTTTGACCAGTTTGCGTATCAAATCTCATTCGAAATGAGGATTCGCATGGTCTAATATTGTGTGGGTTTTAATGGTTTTAGCTAGTGGTTTCACGAGCCTTTGTTTTGTGGCCTAGTTGAATCAAATAGAACCATGGAATTTTCAGTCTTCCGTTCAGATCACAGTTCGTTATAAATTCGAATGGGACTTCAAGCGTGATTATTTGCTCGAGAATACTTTACTAGACAGTCTCATCGACACTTTTTTCCTGAGACTCAATTTTTTTAACTTTTCGTGAATCTGAGGCTGATATTTTCTTAAGATTTTCTTGACTTTTGCAGGAATAAACTGACTGAAACAGGCTACTCTATATTTGTTGGGCCACCATAAGTCTCGATCATTGTACGAGAGTTTGCAAAAATGAGCCAATAGCAATTTCTGGCGTTTAAAGAAGACGAACTATGGTTTTCTTAGCATTTTCTTGAACTTGAGCCTTGTGATTTTCTTAGGATTTTCTTAAGATTTTGGCCATTTGAGCCTCATTTTCTTATAAACTTTTTTCTTATAAAAATACCGTGTATGACTTGGAGTTCATTCGGTATACGGGGGCAAAAGCATGGAATGAAAAAGCTAAAAAGCTCTGCCTGTACATTTTCATTTAAAAATAACCTCGAACAATACTTTTAAAAATCTGTATAAATTTGCTTTATCCAGAACTAGATGGTGCTGCATTTTAAGTCTGTTGAACTACACATTCCCTTTTTTATAAGAAAAACACTTTTTCCTGAGATGGGAGAGCTCTTCCTTAACTTATTCCAATATGTGCAAGTTTGACACTTTAGTATTGATTATGTATTGCTTTAATATGTGATTTGAAATTTTAAAATTACAATGAATTGAATTGAATTTGTAATAGTCCGTTCGATTAGGACTTGTGACAAGCTGGGATTCTCAGACTACTGACTTCTCATCAGCTGCTTCTCGTATTTGGAATTGCTACAGGTGTACTTTGTAAAATATCGTAGTCACCCCTTGAGATTAGCCTGTATTGGAATCTTATCTTCAAGTCATTAAAGACCCTTTGAAGTTCTCTACCATCTACTTTAATAGTATTTTTAGATTAACGGTGCTCTTTTTCGTTCTTGGCTCCTTACTAGCTGTGAAGAAATTCGAGAAGTTGACGACGTTTTCAATTCCAAATATCCTAAACTATTGCTATCAAGTAACTATTGTTACTTCCTCAAGAATTAGGCACAAAGGGCAGAGTTAGCTTAATTTGAGACAAATATGTTAAATTGTCTTACTGTGCTTTTATCATTTATAGCACAGAAACCCAAGTTATTGCATGTTCTGTGAGCACTTTCGCTTAGCTTCAGAAACGTTAATAACGCCAAAAGCATATTTTCAGTCAGTTGCATTTGAATGTTGATAGTTGTTGTGAAGTTACTAAATAACTAAATAGTGATTTGAACTGTAAAATGTCTGTGTTCTTACCAAAATGTATATGCATGTATGGCATTAAACTTTAATGTACCTAGTTCTCATGCCCCTAGCTAATTTCCAAAGGATATAACCGGCAGTTGGTTGTTGTTGTTGTCAACTGTTGTCACAACAAAGTTTAGGAACAGAGCTTGGCACAATAAATTGACCAGGGACTCAGAGGAGACATTTATAAACTGCAATAATGGACGGTGTGCAAGCTGTAGAGGGTGAATTAAATGCCATTATAAAAGAGGTTGGTTGTAGGTCAGGTTGCACAACAGTTAAAATTTCTGCTAGCGAACGTTGATTTTGATAGTCTACCCAACCCAGGGTATCAGCAGGAGAATGGAGTCCAAGTGAGTCAATAGGGCTTACTTGAAGCATTGCAGTCTAGGTGGGGTAGTGGAATGTAGGTAGAGCCTTCTACCAAATGGATATGTATATTTTCTGTATATTAAAAAGTAATGAATGGCTTAGGCCTGTCGTCCAGAATCATACCCACTAGACTTAAACTGTTTCTCTTGTAAACAAGAGTGTCTACATTTGTATTAGATCTTCGAATTTCAAGTGACATTGCAAATCATAGTAGAAATTGCCATTTTCCAACCAAAAACTCCCCTGTTACTCCTTTCGTAGGCCAGTAGATGTTTATTAACATTTTGTTGAATTCTTTTAGAACCTTTGTTGGCCCACTTTAAAACATGAAAAATGAAACTAAACTGTTATTTTGTCAAGCAATATACCTTTGCAGTATTTAAAGACAGAACCCAAGGAGGGTTTGGAAAGATACTATTATATTTAAGGTTTTGCAAAAGACAAGATATTTCCCAATGTTGGGTATTCTAGCATAATTTTCTACTTACTCAGTACTTACAGATGCTGGAATACAAAAAGAGTGTTGGCATTTTTGATGAGGAAACAATTGATAAAGGAAAGGAGATCATTTCTGATACATTGCCACCTTCACAAGATGAAAATCAGATGCATATCCAGGTTGGTTAATAATTTGCATGTTAGACCTCTTACGTTACTCAAGCAATGGATATTTCAATTCAAATTGAAATTATCTGGTGAAACTATTGCTTGCCAAGTATATACTGTTGAGAATTCCATTTTAGAAAAAGATATTGCAAGCATTTGATAATGGGAACAATCAAGTCTTCATGCGATTATGGACTGAGAATATCCCGGAGCAACTGCAAGAGGAAAGCTCATGTAAAAGGCTTGAATTCAATATCCAACTTTATTTTGCAATTATCGCAATAAAGCAAGTACCTCGTGATCAGGTTTGTTGCTCTACATCAAACCTTCATTTGCTATTGTGGAATTTCTAGCAGAATTTTCTCCAAGCATTGATTGCTCCACTCCTTTTGTTATAGCATTTTTATATTTGATGGTCATTTCTGTGCATAGCTATTGTTATTAATAATGAAATTTTTGAAGAGAACCAATTTTAAGTCAATCTTAATCTAAATCTTTTCTGCTCCTATCTTTTTCAAAAGAGACAGATAATTTTGGGCCAGGCTGGATATTCTTAATGTCTTAACAGTTTATAGCCCAAGTATCCTTAATGTTCTTCCCATCCTTTGAAGAGCAACTTTTTAGAAATATTCAAATGACTGCATGTAGTATACAGCATCTTCAACATTAAGCTGGGATACTATCAAAAATTCAGTTGCAAATGCTAATGCTTATTGACAACCACATTAGAACTTGTTTACCAACTGATTGTAAGCAGTTCATTGCTTTTGATAGCTCTCTCATCTGAGGCTGAGCATGTTCTAGAAATGTTCTTATTTTTAGGTTAAACCCAGCCTTAGTGTTCTTATGAAGTTTGTTCTTATAGAAAAAGGAGTGTATATCATAGGAAATCCTATTAATCCCTACTTCAATTAAATCCTTCATCTCTCTAGAATAAAATTGAGAAAGGTTTAAAAGGATTCAAAAGTTTTCTGGAGACAAGGGGAGCTGTCTTAAGTCAGACTACAGAATTTGTTACATATTATGCATTGCCTTTTGTTCCTGCATCATCATTGACAAACCATCCATCATTCAGCATCCTGTTTGAGGTAACTTATTTTGCATAATAATCAACTTATTTTGAATATGTATAGTATATTTGCTGCTTCTCTGGTATCAATAAACTGAAATGATAACCAGGGCTTGATAATGGCCATTAGCACTTGCAGCAGCACTGCCGGGTAGTAATTGATGTCATTTGAAGGAAATTTCAAACAGTTTTACAGTAGATATTCTTAGTATTGTGTTTAATCTATATCATACCTTGTTAAACAGAGTAGCAATCTAGAAATATAACTTCCAGTTGCAGGAAATTTTGGTATTGCCTTCCAGGAAATAGGACCTAAAAAATGACCACCTGACATATATATTTTAAATCAAAGTGATTACTTTCAATCAGATTCCAGCTCATTGTTATCTCTTCACAGATGTTAGCTTTTAGTAAATGAAATGATTTTGAATTAGGCTGTCCTGTTTCTTTATTCATCATAGATGATATTGTGTTAGCACTTTTTTCATATAAAATGAGAATCCTTTGCCAGATTTCACATAAGTGATGCATTTTCGAATATTTTGATTATGGTCCTCCAAGCTTAGGCCAGGTCATTTGCAGCCACCATATACTGCGGGGATATCAGTGTGGATCATGCCTGGTCGGAACCGCGCCCACGACTATAGCGCACAATAGACTATGCAACCAACGGGTGACAAACAGTAATTGTATGAAACAGCAAGGAATTATACCTTGCTAGAAATCTCCCATCTGCGCAAGTCTTCTCTCCGTGATGTCAGATGAATTGTAAATTAGTCAAGGAGGAAACGTCCCCCAGTCTTACTCGAAGCGCCGCCACTGAACTTATGTCGTAATTTCACCTTTCTACTTAGCTAGTTAATCCATTTTCACTTCTTCATAATGGGCACGGGTAAATCCATAACCCAGTTGACTAGGTGTATGTTTTGATATGGTTCATTTTGATCATTAAGCTTATGTATTGTATACCCTGAAGTGTGTGAGCTAAAATAGTTTTCAGGAGCTTCCGGCCAAAAGCCTATCCAGGAATGAGGAAAGTACCAATTTAATGCTCCACATTTCCCATATCGTTCACAGCGTCTCAGAAATGAGCAATCTGCTCATCCTCCATAAAGTTAATAACATTTTTGAAAAAACCTCGAAGACGGTATTCTGGAAAAGTTGGGGCTCCAGGTCCTTCTTTTCTCCCTGTATATTCCACTAGTTCGTTCATATTTGTGTTGTTCCAATATCACGCTAGATTCTAAATTCCAGACCAACACTTTTGGCAATACACGATGCAAGGTTGCTATCGCTTACCCTTCTATGTATACCGACGGTGTGTTTTTTCATTTGGCTTGAAAATGATGTTAGGATGACATCAGAATGTCGCTCAACAAATTGGCTAGCACTGTCGGCTTTTAACAGATCGCAGAAATCTTACAATCGAGGAGTATTTTTTTGTACACATGGCTTTCAGCAGTACGATGAAACCAGCGGTTTTGTATGCCTTAGTATTTGTAGTGAGTGTTAACTAATTCTATTTTCTTTTTAGGATTCATGGACGGCAGATCTACGGCAAAAGCTCAAAGATTTTCTCAGCACTGTCTTGTATGCAGCACCTTTGCCGTATTTGTACAAGCTTTTTGTATCCTTTCATTATTTTCGAGAATCTTCCGTGGCCCTTTGTTTTACCTCTGACTTATTGATGTTGCCTTATTTATTAGCAGTTAACAGTTCGATGCACAGTATAAGGATTGGTCGGCTTCGGCAAACTTATACAAGTAATGGAAAGTTTCTTTCCGAGGCCATGCTCACAGCCTCTACCCTTTTCTCTTCACAGCAAAATGTTATCAATTGGACATGATTGACTGATTATACTAGCCAATCCGTTCAAACTGGGGAATAGCCTTACACAAATGAGCATGCACCAAGACATCTGTCTATTGAAACTTTACACTAAATGAAAAAATGAAAGTAATCGAATAAATGTAGTATTTCTGTCTTGCTGCTGATTTGGATGCCATATTTTAATTAAACGTCCAAGTTGAGTTTTCGATGGCCTGCTTCGTTCAACACATTGCTGTTAAGCATATCATTCACCGATTTCACCCATTCTTGAGGCTTGAGGGCTTATAAAGACTCGTTTGAAGCAGTTTTCAAATTGTTGTAAGTCAAATGCCGCTCTTTTTCGTCACTATGTCACCGGTTGAACTGCCAACTAGGTACAATTACACCTTAAGACCGTATACAATTCAAACTATTGCTACACTGTGTTGGAAATATGTGAATGTCCAATGCATTCTCTTTCACAGTTCTTGGCGGGTACAAAAACCTAGCTGACAATTTCAAAGTTAGATTACATACCACATGCCAGGCCTTAACATAGGGGGAAATTACAAGACCATTTTTCTGCAGACATGAAGGAAAACTTTTCATGACCACACCTATATTCTACAAGAAACCCTGTTTTAGTATAATAAACTCCAATGCACCTGCTTTTTGGCAATATAATCTCGTAACTGCAGTACCAGAGGCGGAACAAGTATTGGAACCTAGAAACATAGTTTTCATAAAGTTTTTTGGTTACCAATATTTTGATACGGCTTCATGGAAAGTCTAGAGCTGTTGAAATAGATATGAACAACACGCGATTATTTTGGCTCGAAACACCGGCACGGGCACTCGACAATAAACAAAGAATTAACAAACAGAGGTCTTACCGACTATTGCTTATACCACCAGTTTTTATTTTCAAGAACGCTATGTGAACGCCCAAGGCCACTATTAGTGATCAAGAAAATTATTTGAATGTTCAATACTACTGTTGTTTGGACTCTAGTAGATGCATGGTCCTCATGTGTTAGACTTTTTTTGGCTAAAAAGATCACCTGTACTACCAGCTTTTAGTTCATTAGACAGCTTCTCTGTCGTCGGTAAACTGCTACTGATATTATACCTTGACTAAATTTCACAGACAGGATCCGGAGACCGATCCAGAACTGGTAACAATTTTGCATATCTTCATACTGTCCCTACAGCTAAGAAATTTATGTTGAATGTATTTGTCTGCTCAGGCATTTTTATTTGCTCAATTTTAACTTTGAAATCGCGTTTCTTGATGATTTGCTTACTTTCCCATATCTCAATTATTTACATCTGAATTATCTGGCATTTTAGAGAAAGCACAATATGAAAACCACATTCAAGCTCTACAGCAACAGATTTCAGAACATGAATATAGAGCAACGCTTTATTTCAAAAGATACACAAAAATTCAGGTGACCGTTGTAGGACTTATCTTATGATACAGGTGCTGTGTATAGCCTGCCGCAAGAATTGAATTCCTGTCAAAATATTGTAAAGTTAAATTTGTGTGCTATGAAAATTTAACTTTAAAGAAATCTTTCCTTTACTTGCGTTTCATTCATTTTTCTTATCAATTTTTTATTAAATGGCAACCCTTCAGCAAAGGTCTAGTTCACAAGGTCCCTCCATTTCACATCTATCAACTGAAGTATGTTACAATCTCGCAAAACTTGCAAATTTACAGATTTCAGTATAGCTTGGAATCAGATTTTGATGTACCTAATGTTAAACATTTTGAACTGTTTTATGTGAGAATTCTACAGACTGATTGGAACTCTATTATCGGGTCGAAGTCATGACTCTATTTCAGGGGTTGCCAAACTATGGCTCGCGAGCCACATGCAGCTCTTTCCTACATAATCTACGGCTCGAGAAACATATTAGGCCTACAGCTAGTGAGGAAATTTTTTCAGATACAAGACTGGAGTGATTTCCGTATTTACAGAACTAGTGTACGTGAATATAGGATGAAAAATGTACTGTTAATATGGGGCAAAAATGTTTAACACATTTTAATGCAATACTCAACTTTCAGTTATGTACTACGCTGGCCACACATGCTTGAATAATTGCTCGACTTTAAAAAATGCACCTAGGTGTTGATCTATATTGCAATAATCTTGTAGGCTGATTACAAAAATCTCATCAATATTGCTGCTGAACTCGTTGACTCTCTGGAAAATGCAGTCAGGGGAAAAATGGTACGCAAGTTCTCAACTGTCCAGTTATGAATCTTTGTATCGCTATATTGTACGCACGCACGGACACACGCATGCACGCACCCACACACACAAACACACACACACACACACATACACACACACACACACACATACACACGCACACACGTATATTGGTATATATTTACGCAATATTTACACAAGTTCACACACATACGCAAAATACGCATAAATATGCACTTACTTACACATCCACACCCACATCCACACTCACATCCCTGCACGGACACCACAGCACATGCATGAAGACACACAGCACACTTTGATTGTTTCAATTCATCTTGTTGTAGGTGACGCCTGAATACCTCAGATCTATATGTGAAAGACTGTTCAGTAATTCCCAAAACCCAATGCAATCTACTGATTTTTCAAGACCTGGAACGGTAATTATTAGCCTTCCTATTTGCTTGTCAATTAGAAATAGTATAACGATCTTCATACCCTACATACTTTTCGAGTATCCTTCTCTGTATCATTCTCGGCATCCTCAGTATCTTTCTCGATATCTTTCTCGGCATCTTTCTCGGTATCCTGCTCGGAGTCGTCTTTTTATTCTTGATAAAGCCATACTTGATATTGCTGTCAGGTTTTGATACGTGTCCTGCTATATTACTAGTAATTGTTGCTTTCTATTTAACCACATATAGGAGGTTGCAGTTTATCTCTATATGTATATTGTTTTGATCATCTCCCACGTGTAGCTATCAGGTTTTGGTGTAAATGAAGCTTTGTTTGCCGTTTGCTTTAAAAGAAACAAAAATAACAATCTGTGCGCTATCAGCTAACTTATGCATATCAAATTTTTGCATTATTTGTTTATATTCATTCTCATGTGCGTTCTTAAGTTCTTATTTGTTTCTTGACCTCTTTTTATTTATTCTCCCTTATATCTATTTTTTTTTAACTCTGAGCAGCTCTCTTGTTTCGGTGTTCCCTTCAAAAGTCAAAGTAGAACAAAGTGCTCTTGTACTCCATTTTCCCCGAGCTGCAACCGTATGAGGCCAAATCCTTCCTGTTTATGTAACTTACCTGTATATATAAAAAGCCTGTTAAAAGTACTGCTAGCATGTATTTATTTAGAATATCGTTGCCTTATGATATTTTATATTGGCATTCTTTAACTGTACCGTGGGTTAATTAATTTCATTACATCTATTGCACTTTGCATTATTTGGATACTCTGTCCTCACCTTAGGCTGCTTCCTTGCTTCGAGCTTCAGTTGCAAATTCAAAGGCTGGGTATGTAGTAGTGTGTGGAACGTTTGTAGCTGTAGCTTCAGTAGACATCATCTATGCAAATTAAATATTAATTTAAAACCGGAATTTTTGCCAGAATATTTGTTCAATTTGAAAACACTTGATATCGACGTATAATGAATGCAAGCCGGAAGGATTGGAAGATGAATTTATTAATTTGTGAGGAGTTTAACTTGCCAGCTAGAAGGAGCAATTGTGTACTCGGAGTCCTTAGAAGTCACCTACAGAGCTTTGGGAATTTGGAAATGTATGAAGGCATGGTGAATAGAATTTTGAAAGAAATATTGCTCAGCCAGAGAAGTAGAAGTATACAGAGAAGTAGATAGTAGGATTATACCTCAGAGCATCTGAGAATGTCAGCTGAGCAGGCAGGACATCTGGCAGAATGCAGGACGATATACAAGACAGCCGGTTATGCTGCCACATCTTGAAGCATATTCTACTGATAACTATGATTCATTCATAGAATGTAGTTTCCATTTTTGCACCCTTTCATTGATTCGGTAATCAAAGACTAATATACTGTCTAGTTGTTTTGCTTTGAAAGTGTGCTTGTGTCTACTCGTTAGCTCAACTTCTCTTGCCAATATGAACTGTTCAGGACAAATTAGATGAATGCAACAGAGAATTTAGATGTAAACTAGAATCATGCCATTAACTGATTTCCACACCGTTTATTTCTATTTTCTTTCTTCAGCTTAGCATTTGGCGGTGAAGTCCCTTACCTGCCATCACTTAACTATATCAAGATAAAAGACGATCTACGTCGGCTGTCGCCTAGAAAACAGGCATTATTGATTCAAGCACTGCGCTTGGTAGGGGCACTTGCCATATTTGTAGCTGCTTTTGTCTGTGTTTTATATTTCAACAATCTGCGCAAAAGTTCTGCACAAAATTTCTATCTCATCAGATGTGTGCCTCACTTCCCATATATGGGTGATATTTGATATGTTTTAAGGAATGATCTCTTGGTGTTTTGATATGTTATAAGGAATTATTTTTTAATTTAAATGTATATTCTGTAAGCACTGCACGGAAAGGAAATATAATATCACAATTAGAAGAAGATTCAATTTGTTTTCTTTTCTTCTTCCAAATTTACAGATCGTCTTTATAAAAATTTCTTGCAGTGCCTCTTTACTAAAGAAAGTTTTCTGTATAGGAAATTCTTAGGTATTGGAAATGCTCTAGTGTGTGAAATTGGTCAGTATATGAACTGTGTCAGTGTGGGAAATTCTTCAGTGTAGTCAAGCCAGAGTCGATAGAAGTCTTCAGTACAGGCAGTACAGGGAGCTCCTCAGGTTGAGGGATTTGTCAGTAAAAGGCATTCTTGCAAAATATGATTGTTTTATTATGCTGATATGCGGCTGGGAATGATCTATTGCTTATTTCCTGTTGCTATACTTTTTAGAGACTTACAAGGTCCCAAGTTGGTGAGCAACGTGATGCTGTTATCTCAGGTTATATTGCCAATGACATCATCGGATGTGCTTCTGATATCAAACATGGGGTATGAGACATATGTTTCTCATCATATTTTAGGAAACAGTATAAAGTAAGACGATAGACACCTCATATGCAAACATATATCCATAGTCTTGTATCAAGGTTATGAAACATAGAGAGGAGAGAAAATATATCACTATTGTAGGAAAATGCGGGAGCATTTGTTTGACATACTGCAAGCATTTTCATCGTCTGACACTCGTCAGAGTATGAAACGTCAGTTGACGACCATATTTTAGCAGATGTGGATAGATTCACGTGACAAAATGAATATGACATACAACTGGCCATAAGGTCAGCCTATGGCGATCTATCGGCATCTGCTTATATATTTCGGTTTATCTTTGGATTGTTATGTGAAGTTTAATACTCTGACGAGTGTCGTGAAAAGGCGTGAGCTTAGTATGCTAAAAACTTTGCCCTTTTTCGTACAATAGTTAGGCTCTATTTTACTATTCAGAAAAACGGTATTTGGAAAATCTGTTTATTGTTGTTCTCAATTCATTAAAGAGAAGCAGAAAAGTTGTATTCACCAAATCCGATACAGCAGTTCTTTCCTTGCTATAGCTTTCTGCTCTTGTTCCTACATATTTCAGTACTGTGCATTGCTGTTGATTTATCTCCGTGTTTGAACTTCTGTGACAAAACATATTGCAATATCTTTTAATTTATCATTCAGGAAACGATGGTGAAGCTATTGATGAGTAAAGATGAAGTATTACAATGCCAGACTGCAATGCTTTTCAACGCTGTTGCGTCATTCACTGCTGGTTTGTATGATTTTCTGTATTTCTTTGTGAAGTCTATTGCATACAGATACTTTATACTATTCAGAAAAATACCCAGAAAACATCTTTCTTGGACGCTAACAGTGGTCTTCAAAATTCAGACAGTGGTCTTGCATATTGAAAATTAGTAGTGCAGAAATTAGTGTATGCTTCAGTTACGAAATTTTCTTGCCATCTGAGAATGAGTATGGAAGTATAATATAGGAGAAAAGTGTTTCATGTTGAAAATGGGTGTGGTTCTGAAAAACTATCCTTCGGTTTCCGCCAATAAACTCTTGATATCTGCTAAATAGTTGTCCTATGATTTCCATTATTTTTGGCCCAGGGACGGAGATGACAAAATGTGTTCTATTCTGTATTCCATTCGCAGATGGGTATTTTTGATTGCTGAAATATTACAAGTTCATTATAGTCATATAGTGATATAAGTAGTACCAAAATATTTCATACGATATGGGTCTTTGTGACTTGTTATTGTGTGTGACTGTTGTTAGCGCAGTTACATATGCAAAATCGTAATATTTCCAGGTCGTGCGTACATCGGACAGTCGGAAGCGATGATGAAAGAACTTATTAAATGTTTGAAGCGTGAGTCTAAATGGAAGAAGACTGGTGAAAATCTGCTGGGCGCAATGCAGAAACTTAGTCTTCGGTACGCATAAAATTCTCACAATGGTGAAAAGCACTTGGTTATTTTATTTGCTTGTCTGATGTGTTTTTTCATAATGTGTGATTTACATATTCAAATTCCCTGCTTGCTTTTCTGGTTTTGAGGTATTAGACATCCGATTATCAGGATACCTGAAATTTCATTGAGATAATTTAAGTCGGCTGTATCTTGACTCACTTTGCAATCTTATGTACCTAAACCACTGTCATCATTTATCAAAATCTATATTTTAGACGTCAGGTTCAAAGTGTTATGATAGAAGCTGGCATCGTCCTGTGGCTTGTTATGCTGTTGGAAGAACCAGAGGCTCTTAACGATTATTCCCTGGAGTACTCTGTTGCATTGCTCATGAATCTCTGTTTGCGTTCTGCAGGTATGTGTATAGTCCTGTTTGAAAGGACCGTCATACGCAGACCCTGAAAGTTTCTTCCTCATCTTTCTTGCATATTGTATGCATTTCTGTATCACACCTTTTCGACTTGTTATCTTACTTGTTGCATCCTTAGTTATCACACCTTCTGATATCTTCTTTATTTTTTATCTTGCATAATTGTGTATCTTGCGAAAGCGGAACACTCCCCATTATTATTTATTTCTGTCTCTCATTGAATTATAGTTATTTCCATATCACAGTAGATGAAGGCAATCGAATTTTATACTGTCGTATATAACTATTGCACTTTGTTTTAGTTGTTAAATTATGCATTTTGTGTCTCAACTGACATTCCCATCGCCGTCAGTTACATGATCGACCGATTTTAACGTTCCTAATCTTTGTAGTTCAGTCTATTTCTTTTTGAAGTTAATCATTTACAGCAAATGCAGAATTTAGCTGTATGGTAACACCAAACTGCCACTCACAGTGCTTTATGTGATCGCTTTTATCTCTGCCTATTACTTTAACTTATTGAGTTCACAGTGTTGTTGCCCTGGTATAAGAGTATAATATTGGCAAGATTCAATTAGATATGTCATTAGTTCATTCTTTGTGTTCATCCGTTTTTGAATTTCTGATCCTCCAAGGTAAAAAGGAATGCATTGAAGACTGCGAGAGTATTTTACAGTTGCTTGCAGATTTACTAGGACACGAAAACAAGGAAGTACGGACTTGTTGACTATTTGACATGTTCTCCTTTACATGTGTTTCAGTTTAGAGGCGGACTGACTCGCAGGCCGCACTGTGCAAACGCCCACCGGGCCCTTTTAGATTGATGTACAGTATTTTTTTAAGTGTAATCTACTTGGTGAGAAGTCTTTGAAAAGAATGAAAAAGATTGAACAGAAAGTGCCTGGATCCTTTATTCCCAGCCAGTCTACCCCTGTTCCATTTAACAGTATAAATTCCTGATGTTTTGAATTCATTACACAGATTTTGAACTTTACCTGTCTTGAACGCTACTTTTTAATCGAAGCTTGGATAGCTTTCTAGATTTTAACCACCTTCTTTCCTATATTCCTTCTGTTGTCAAATATTACTTCTTTCATCTTCCACTCTTGATTGTCATCACCTGGATCTCGTAACTTTTCTAATTTGTGCATTGAAGGAAAAGTCTCTCGTATGTTTTAATGGAAACCCGTCCACCACTGTGCTAGATGACAAAGTTGATACAGTGTGGACTCTTATTTCTCTATCAAATTCAGACTTCCACTACTGGAGAGCTCTCACGTGCTTTTGAATGCAGTTTTATGTTAGAACATCAACTAGTCATATTGCTTTACCATTAAAATGAAGTATGGTCACTTGATCAGTTTTTGTGCCACGAATTGTTTCACTTCGCAATGTCTTAAAATTATTTCAGATACGGCCGTACGTGAATGGAACTTTGTACAGCATTCTTGCGCTTCCTACGATTCGACAGCGAGCTGTATCGATGGTGGGTATCTCTTAGCATAGATACCAAGTGCTGCTATTGCTCTAGACCTCAGCCATTTTGATTCCTTGCTTCCACCAAACTACAAATGCGTATCGTTATGTAGTAATGCGCGGTTCCATTGAAAATCATTTATGAGTAAAAAGTTTCCTCGATTTTAAATTCAGTGTAGTAATATTTATTAATGCACTGAATTTACAATTGAGGAAACTTGTTACTCACAATGAATTTCTCTGTAAACAAGCTGTTTTTTCGTTCATATTGCTATGATTTCGAGGCATTGCACATAGGCCGCATTGTGACCTAGTATACAGCTCTCTATTGTTAGTGATATATTTCGAATTCAATGTTGACCAGTTACTCTTTCCAAAAGAGAATACAATAGTTTTTTACATCTAGGGTCTTGAAGAGGTCTTACGATGCTATATGCAAGACGATGATCCTGACACGAACCGTCAAATAAAATTCATTATCAAACAAATGAATATTGGTATGAGTGCTATTCTTTGTAAATATTCGTCCTCCATGATAAATTATTGTTTTTGGAACTTCTTATGAATCCCGATAATTGCAATACAACAGTACACCTCTTCGAAATGCAAATTTAGGCCATAAGCCGTTCTTGTTTGTTCGGTTTAGCAAGATTGTACTTTGTATTCGGAATACTATATTAGAATATATGGGAAACATGTGCAGTATCTGTCAGATGCTTGAATTGTTTTGTTTTAGCTGATAAGAACGCAAGTGATGATCCTGTTTCTGATAACGAGGAGGAGGAAGATGATGATGAAGTAAGCCTATACAGCATATCACTACATTCGTTGTTTTTTGTTGTCAAATTGTCTTTGTTTACTACTGAAGGTTCAAATTCCTGTGGCTCTGAAAGGACCAAATAGAAAAATACCACCAAAATCCTGTGACTTTGAAAGGTTCAAATAGAAAATTACCATAGATAGCTATTGTTGATGATTGTGGACTAAAATGATCCTCGCCGCGATAAACAGGCAAGAGGATCAGTCTCCTCACAGCAAAATTTACTCCAGATACTGAGAAGGGAACTTTAGTGTATAACTTTTTGAATACCACTTGTCAATTGGTTATCGAGTAAAGATTTTTATCACCCAGAACTGTTTTTGTTTTTTCTCTTTCTTTTCAGGGTATGATTAGTACTTTTATTTACTCCTCTAGCATTTACTCTTACTTTGCATTCACTACGTCATGAGCCTAGATAAACTCTATTATACCTGCGTCCTGGCTTTAATTACTTACAATTTTCTCTGCGATTTTATTAAGTATAGGGAACCTCTCGTTCACTTTTCTCTAGGAAGGTGATGTTCTTGATATTGAACTTGACGAAGAGGAGACTCAGCTTGCAAAAGCAGGAGAGCTCTCTGGGGAGCAATTGCTTTCAGCAAAATACCTAGGGGTACGTTGCTATCACGGAATTTGTATCTGCATGTTTAATAACAGATAAGATATGATGTAATAAGGTCCCACCTTTACTCAATTGTATCGATGAATACCAAAGGACTTGAGACATTAGTTTATTAACACCTGATATTATGTAGTCAATTGCTCTTCTGTTATGTGAATTTCCACTGAAACTAAAACGGCCTGTGACCTATCTATATGGTACAGAGTAGTTTTGGAGCTCTTTCAGTTTCTCGTAGAGTCAAACGTCATGTATTCTATGTTTGTGTATAACCTTCTCTTTTTTTCGTAGATTCTCTCTTCACTATCGACATCAACAGTTATTGATCAAAAGGTTACTTTTAGCTTTTGCATTATCATAATCCTATGCATTATTTTCTGTTGATATTTTTCGCATCATTCAATTTCTTTTGAATGTGACTTTGATCCATTAGGCAATAAATAGAATAGACCGTGAAAGGTCGTTGTCATTGGGGATGTAAGGTGAAGAGAGGTATCTTTGCATTGATTGAGTGGGGAACACAGATGATCTAAGTATGCTGTGTGCAGATTTCTAAATGGTATTATTTCATCACATTTAGAGCAAGATAATGTTGACGCATTAACTGAGAAGATATTTTTACTTGCAAGAGCAGAGTTTGAAAGTACCCCAGAGTCAATCAGGGATCCATATGTCTGGAACTTAAGCCCAATGAAACAGATGCGATAGAGCAGTAGTACATGTGGTTTAGAATAGTTGGAATTTGGGATCAAATCCTGCATTTAGTATTAATCCATAGCCAAAAAACAACTGTAAAAGCCTTTCTGTTTAATTGCCACAACAGATGTCTTTAGCCGCTTCAATACTCGCCGAAGATAAGCCACTGACGCGACCTGTTACACCGAGAAGTCATCAGAAACTATCGGCAATTGAAGGTACCCTCTCTTTACAAATCTGTTTTGTTTCACATAGATTTTGTATACTATCCTCTTGTGACGATGATCCTCGTGTTAATGACCGAAAGAGATTTTTCCAGCAAACATATGATATTAGTTATACATATGGAGCAGCTATATTTTTAGATCAACTTAGCAGCTTCTATTTATAGCTTTCTTATGATAGAGCCCAACTGGACTTTCCTTTCCTGTTTTTGTCTTCTGGCTATACTTCGCATCTTTACCAAATGGATCTTTACAAGCTTGAAGTTTGGTTGGTAACGTATTCGAATCTTATTTTTCATAGAACAGAGTTCAAGAGCATCGGCTCGCTCCGGCCTCGTCTCACAGAGTGTGAGTATAACTTACATCCGATAATAATTTTCTTTGTATTATAAATAGCAATGATATGAGTTATTAGACATGCATAAGTCACCATTTCACTGTTGAATTGGAGTTCCTCGCAACTATAGCAACAGCATATTCCCTTCCTCTGATACTTTGGAATTTTACAATAGGCTTGTAACGATGAAAATGGGTTGTGTTAATATGACTAGGCGCTTGTGTTAGGAATTGAAGCAAGATCGCTGATAGTTTTTGTGTTCCCATGCATGGTGCGCATGCTTTGTCGATATTGCACGTCGTACCATGTCATGCCAATTGACTGAGTAAATTATATTCACGAATTTTTTTGCTTATCTGCTTTAACCTTTTTATGGGGATGGTTTTCGAAGTAAGTGTCATTTTGCTGTTCACAGGTTTTTGAACGTTTTTCTCGTTCAGTAGTAGCCAACGTTCCATATGTTCTAGCAAATTGCAATTTGATTGTCTTACAAGTTGCGAGTAGTGACCACGATGGGTGCAAAAAGCCCTAGGCTAATATAGATGCCATGTTTCCTCAATCCAATTCTTGGCTTACTTTTTGTATTGGGTGATTTTTATGAAACACTTTACGAAAATCATGAAAACGATGTGAATACTGCAAAACTACAGAAATTCTTGTCCTACCTTTCATATCTCTTTTTATAGAAAACACTTCAGAACTAAGTTGGATCAAAAGTTATCACCCTTTTGTAGCCCAATGTCAATGCCCTGTTTTAAAATGCCCAACAGCTTGCCGATGACAATTGACTTAGCTTAGTTCCGAGGCCGGCCTATGTTTGTGTTGGCAACTAAATAATTTCAACCTATGAGATGTATGGGTGCAACTGTGGTGAAGATATCGGGATATTTTTGGTAAAGATGGAAGTCTCCAGCCCTGCAATTTACTATTCTTGATTCCCAGCATCTTTTTAGTACATTGTAGGCTAATCATAAATTGATAAGCAGCAGGTGCAATTCTAAGTATTAGAAGAACGATGCACGACTAGTTAGTGGTTTTCACACAACAAAATTTCAAAACCTGTTTAAGAGTTCAATGTTTTTTACGCAGGGCCGGCCAAAGACGCAGTCTTCGGGTAATGCCGCTAGGAAAGCTGGTAAGTAAATGCTTGTTTTCCATATCAGAATTTGTAATTCGATTTATGTTGGGAAAGATAGATCTGGAAGTCCCTGAAAGATTGTTAAACTTTCCAAGGAAGAGGCCGTCATATTGGGGAAGTGTCTTTTGTTAGGCGGGGTATAGTATATTTTTGTAATGGCGTATTAAGTAGAGATTTTGTTTCACAACTCAATAGGAAGTCTTACGGTGAATATGAAAGTTTTAAGGTAATTAGCATAGTGTTGTGACCGTACCAATTTTCATGAAGTTGCTTGGCATGGAAACTCCTTTGAACAGCCACGAAAATAATGCAGCTGTTTCTATACAAAAGCTACGTTTGGCATACATAAATTCACTTTGCAATTTCATTTTAAATTTCTGTATTGGCTATGTTTCGTATCAAGAGTAGATTGACCCATGCATACGAACACACTATAGATATCTATTACAATATCATGCTTGGCTGATATTCTAAAACGCGTAAGATGAACATAGGGTACAATTGTCAGCAATTTCTGGCATCTCAAGCATAATTGTGGATATGTATAGGAACTTAGAAGCTTCCTTTGCGAGATTCCATGAGAATGCTCCGCCCAAGAGTTCTGTCACCTTGGAAACTTTTAGTCATCTAAGTATTCATATATTTTGTGTGGAGAATGTTACCATCAGAAACAAATGCAGCACTGAAGCACATTGGATTATCGTATCCGTACGGAATTTCGTGGGCAAGACTTCTACATCTTTATATTTTCGTAATTACGTTTGAGCTGCCAGAAATTGTTGGCAGTTATATTTCATATTTTCGAAATATCAGCCAAGCATGATCAAAAATGCCTGACCTCCTCCGCATCATTTTCGAAACGTGGTAAGAAGGAGGGCTGTCCATGCCAATGCCTGTATCATTTAAGGAGTGAATTTCTTGCCATTTATCCTCTGCATCCAAGTTGACGTTTTCATTTTAGTCGCTATGTAAGGGGCTGTTGATTGTAATAGCCATTGCAATCACTATAGCCAAGAGAAGTACCAAATCTATATCCACCACAGTGGTACAGCGGACCAGATATGAGAATCAGGCAGTGATGACCTCTATCGAACGTTGCCTTTTAGCCTTAATCATGGCAAATTCTGTCAAACATGTAGCTCTTGTTCTTACTGTTTTCGAGATGAGATTACTAGAGAGCGGTTTGCCAGGTACTCGTAGCTCACAAGGAACAATGCATTTTTGAGTCAGGGGCAAAAATAGCGCATCTTGATTATGTTCAGAATAATGTTTAGAACATAAACTGCGGCATTTATCCACCCGGCTCAAAGGCTCATTACACAATTTTTCCCAGAATCGAATAATTTAGAACAGATATGAAATACTGGAATATCAGAAGTGTTTCGGGTTCACACTGAATCTTCATCAAATCCCCAATGAAATTTAATTGAGATGAATTTCAGATAGATTTATTTTACGCAGTATTAATCTTATAAGCACCAAAAGACTCTGGTGCTCGCAGTGTGTATAGCAGGATGTCTCATTCTTTGTTATCAACAGATATAAGTAGACCCTGATTACTCATTCTTTGCAAAGATCAAGCCTGAATTGAAATTAAATTCCTCCAAAACTGCACTATTTTTGGCTTCAGGTTTCTGGTCATCTAGAAACGGTGATGTTATGGATTCTGTGGATTAATTTGGGAATCAGACCGATTGCCAATAGGATCAAAATGGAAGCAAAATATAGATATTTTGTGCACTGTAATTGCTCTTTGTTATTTAATAAGATAAGAATAAGAGAGATTTTTTGGCCTAGTTTTGGAAACTGTCTTGGTTTTTTCATGATTTCGATGTTTTGCTCACCAGTACTCAGAACAGTTACACAAACTGACAAACACTACAGACAATGACACAGTAATATAGAAATGAGCACAGGAAACATTTGCACAGTAAATAAAAGGCTGTGTTTTAGAATCAGAATTTTAAAGTATGTGAACGGTTTGAATTTCCAAAGTCTCAAAAATCCAATATTGAGCATTGTTAACTCTATGAGCAATCGGGCAAAAATTTATTGTGAACTACCTTGCTTTAAGAATAGCGTGTGGAGCGGAATGACTATTGTCATTATAAAGTAAATGAAGTAGTCATTCGAGATTTCAAGGGACAAAATCTAGTAAATCACAAGACGGGTACCGGTGTGATTTTGTTAAATGCTTCTCTTACATCCCCGCTCCCCAATATACTCGCACGGCTCCCCCCTGTACACGACGCAGTGAAAGAAAATCCCTTTCACCATAGTAAATTGCAACTAGTTTTGAATTGATGGAAGTTGACGTCATTAGATGGTAGTGTGCAATCCAAAATTACTGCCATTTTATCAAGTATTTTGTGACTGCTTATAAATCACCTATAAAGGAAAGTGCCATTGATCACAAAATGGAGCGGGACATTCCTGTTTAAAAGGCCTTGTTAATCAGGGCTTACTATAGAAATACTTAATTTTGTGACCAAATTAAATTGAGCTCAGCATCAGCAGATGTATTCAACATTGCATACAATGGAGATAGCCTTTTGGATAACAAAAAACAATCAAGGCTTTTCGTATGCTTGATTTCCTTCTTGGAAGTCTAGAGGTTTTCGATTGAGTAGATGTGACTTTATCATGTAAACTTTCACCAATTCCGCCTATGCTGGATTTAATGCATATGCTTTTTCTTTTGCAGAAAGAGAACCATCGAATCCAGAGGTATGTACATCTTATATTTGATTTTATACGTAACAGATAAGCTCAGTATCTTAGTGTCGTTTCGCTTAATTATTTCTCATTTGCTGGTCCTCTTTTATGTGCCCTTTGTTACAAATTGTTTCTCTCACATATGTTGGTTCCCTATTACCGTCTGTACCAGCAGCAACTTGTTTTATTTTCATATTTAGCTTAGCTGCAGAATTCAATCCTGTCAAGTTTCAGATACTTAACAAGCTAGATTGTTTTTACCTTTGTATCTCACTTGCACTCTGAACAGTTTTCTCGGGTAGTGTCATTCTTGTCCTTGTTGCTATGAGTCACACTTCATAATAATTCAGCTTTGAACAGGAAATTGAATTTCGGCATGGGGATGATTGTAAATATAATTTATACATTTTTGTAGATAATGCGATTTGTATATTTATTATGTATTTAACTGTCTTAACCAGGTCAGCACTAGTGTGTGTTAATTTTTTTAAATGAAAATGAAACATATTGCAATTTCTTTATAACGTTTCTGTGTAAACGTTTAATTGGAATGCTCCACACCTAATGATAAATCCTAAAGTTTACCTGTATCAGGTTTTTAACTATATGCTTGCTTCCTTCTGTCTTAGTCCAGTGTTCCTTTCATCTCTGTGTAGCCTAGTGATTTCTGGAGTCCTTAGTTCCGTATATGCTTTTAGCATTTCGCATGTCGTTTATAAGAAATTGACTTATAAGAAAGCAGTAGTGCTCGACTGCTCAAATCGTTATGTTCAATACCTGGTTATTGAATCCTCAGAAAGTCGATGAGTTTATATACATTTGAATTCTAATTTTCACGTGAGGCCTATAATATCTTTGATATAATTTGTCTATATCTGGAAATGGATAATCTATGTATTCAAGTGTTATGTTTGTTTAATGACAGTCTGTCTTTGTAACATTGTGATTTCACACAAACTCAAACGTTCATGTTAAGAATATTTGACAAATGTTTTGGAACTGGAATGATTCAGAAGCTCAGAGGGCTCCAATACTGGGCCGAATAAAACATTCTAATAAAAAGGACGTATACTTAGCTAAAAATTAGCCACTTTGTTTGTATGTCGTATGTCTTTCGCTGCTAGATGCCTCCACCAAGGAGCCAACGAAGTTCAAGACAGCAGAGCAAGGGAAAGTAAGTTATGTCGAGCGATGATAATATGGCTTTATGCAATGATAAAATGGTCGTGCGTAGAGCATAGTCGCCAAATGTTTGAGATCGCTGATCAGGTATATTTTCTCCCAACCTAATTGGCTAATCATCATATAAAATGGACCTACATTTAGCTGTGGAACGAATGTGTGATCATAATCCTGCATGATGATTGGTCAGTTAGGTTTGGAGAAAATAAGCCTGTTCAGAGCTCTCAAATTTTTGGTGGCTATGCTAGTGATCAAATAACTTAACTTCTTCGTTTCTGATGATTTCATATCACACCCTACTTTAGACCATGTCCGAGAGGTAACTCTCATCCTATTGCATCTCATAATATTACATAAATTGTATCAGTCATATCATGCGTCGTGATATATAACATATCACACCAGGTCGCATCATATAATGTCAAATCGTATCATATCATACAATACCATACCATATCATATCATATCATATCATGGCATGTCATGTCATATCATATCATATCATGTCATGTCATATCATATCATATCATATCATATCATATCATATCATATCATGTCATGTCATGTCATGTCATGTCATGTCATGTCATGTCATGTCATGTCATGTCATGTCATGTCATGTCATGTCATGTCATGTCATGTCATGTCATGTCATGTCATGTCATATCATATCATATCATATCATATCATATCATCATATAATATCATATAATATCATATAATATCGTATCATATCATATCATATCATATCATATCATATCATATCATGTCATGTCATGTCATGTCATGTCATGTCATGTCATGTCATGTCATGTCATGTCATGTCATGTCATGTCATGTCATGTCATGTCATGTCATATCATATCATATCATATCATCATATAATGTCATATAATATCATATCATATCATATCATATCATATCATATCATATCATATCATATCATATCATATCATATATCATATCATATCATATCATATCATATCATATCATATCATATCATATCATATCATATCATATCATATCAGTTGTACGATATGGCATAATTTCCTATCAAATTTTTGCAGTTATCTCATTAAATCAGTCATATATCATGTTGTTAGAATCATATTGTCATCTCATGACATATCAGTTTTATGGTATAAACTTAATCGATTCTTCAAGCTATCAATATAGTTAAATAGAATTTAGTCACTGTCGAATATTGTCTACCAAATGTTTCCAGAGCTCGCCGGCTCATTAAGCTATGCTATTCACCGGTAGAACGAGAAGTAATGCAAAAGGCTTGCCCGGTCATAACCATGGAAACGAATTTGACCCTTGTCCTCAGATTTTATCTTTGAGTCCATTATCCTTTTGTCTTGGATATACGCTATTGAAAGCACAGCCGATAACGACCCACCGCTGCTTTGTGCTCTTCACGATTGCGAACGGGAAAGTAAACCTGCCTTCTTAATTACGTGACAGACCCGTAAAGGGATATGTAACTATCAGCTCTTTAGCGAGACCACTTTTTTGGTGAATATAGCCCACCAAGCATCATTGTAGACACTCATTGTGGTGAAAGTGCTAGATGTTTTTACACGTGGTTTGCACTCTTGATACGTGATATTTCTGTATTACTAGCTAGACGTCTGATTTGGAAAGGGCGTTTACAACAGTTACTTCTCTCCAGCCCGCAGAACAGAACCAGGAATATTGTTGACAAGTGTGACGCCCTTTCATGGTTACTAGTACAATGAGATATCTCACCATGCTGTGCCCATATTTTGTTTCGTATAACAGATAAAGATTCGGGGTTACTCTCCATTTTCTGGTAACGAGATCACGTTTGACTACGCTGGATGTCCTTAATGTTGGATGATTTTAGACTCAATTGCTATTAGAGTTGTTCGTATTTCAAGACTGAATTTTATGTACAAACTTGAATGTACATTTAGTTTGTGGTTTCTAAAGCATTCGGCTGGACCATCCTTTTAGATAGTACAGCAATTGCTAGTGTTTCTAAACAACTCCTTTTGAGTTTGTTTGCTAAAAAGAATATGGGTAGGTGAGTACTTGTAAAAATCCTCAGCTGTGGCTGAGCATTTTCTACCTGTGATTTCATTGTTTTTGCAAATTGAGCCTCAGTGTTCTTGCAAAGCGTGTTCCCACAGAAAGAATAGTACAGAGTGCACAGCGTCGAATCACAAGCTTATTTCACACCATTAATATTGCTAGATGCTCCCATTTTAGCAGACTGATTTTGAACTTCAGAAGTCGTTTAAGAGACACTTTGAATTATCATTGCCAATCTTGTACAAAATACCACCAGTGTGTTTTGGATTTAGAAAGTTGAAGAGCTGCTATTCGATTAAGTAATATAGACATGTTGTATGTATGTGTTCTTGTATAGGAGCTTCACATGGTAGACAATAATCTCCTTTCGTTCACATCATTTCAACAGCTGTTTGTAAAATTCAAGTTCATAGACGTAAGCCTCTTTCTGACTGCTGGGCGAAGTGATTTGTAATGTGTGTGAGTGTGAGTGTGAGTGTGAGTGTGAGTGTGAGTGTGAGTGTGAGTGTGAGTGTGAGTGTGTGTGTGTGTGTGTGTGTGTGTGTGTGTGCGCGCGTGTGTGCGTGTGTGTGCGTGTGTGAGTGTGAGTGTGAGTGTGAGTGTGAGTGTGAGTGTGTGTGTGTGTGTGTGTGTGTGTGTGTGTGTGTGTGTGTGTGTGTGTGTATGTGTAAATGTAACAGCTGTGATTCCTTTATACTTTTTTTGTAGAAGGAAGTTTTTTCGTCCAGTACAAGTTTTTCATGAGAAGCCTGGCTCAAGGCCTAGTAGTAAAGCTTTCTTTATCTTTGACCACATTTTAGTTTTGAAAGTTCCTTAACAGTTTCCTAATGTAATGAAAGAAATTTATGTGAAAACGAAAGTAAAACATGAACCGTTTTCTTTTGCATCTTTTGTAGTGCCTTTAGAGCTTAGGATATAAAGCGCACTGTAATGGAGACTTATTCAATCCATGGAGGAAAAGAGGTTTCCGAACCTGCGAATGATAGCACTGAAATTTCAAAAGTTTCTTAACTCTTTTCTTGCAGTTCTCAAAATTTCTTAAATTTTAGAGTGTATAGCGCTAGGTTTCTTATAAAAGACCGTGTACTGATACTTGTTTAGTCTTTTCAATATTTCAATACTGAAACTTTCTTAAGACTATCTCAGCGAGAGTATTCGAGTTTGTGGAGCTGTGCAGTGCTAGAAGGATAGGCACTGCACAAACTTAAGACTGGAATATATAGATTTTCATATACATCCTATGCAAATGAGACAGAAGAGATGACTTATATACGTGAAAATTTGATTTTCAAGTGTGTATCAACTTATCAACTTTCTTAGTTCTCTGACAACCAGTACTGAACTGTCTTCACTTTTTGAAGAGCCGAGTACTGCTTTCTTATATAAGATGACTTGTACACAATTATCATACTTTGGAGGACATCAATAGACGAGCTGCTAAAGCAGTACAATCCTGCTGGTGAACGGTGCTTCCCATGAATTACTCTGCAAATCGTAGACATTTTTCCTTGCTGGATTTCGCTTGGTTTTCATAATATGTTCACCTCATCTTTGGACTGGAAATGTATCGTCTTGTATGGTGATTTCTCTTGTCTCTGCCTGTAACAGCACATTAGCCTATCCAATTTTAGTCCCGTCTTGGGTTTAAACCATCAGTTCTGCAAGCGTTCTACCCACTTCATTTTTCAGAAACCTATCAACTGCAATATATCTTTTGCGCTTTGTCAGTGTGAAAATCTTTGACAGTCCTCGTTTGTGCTCTTAATGGGCAATAGTGGTCAGATGATGTCACCCACTTCATTTGTCAAGAGGCTGTCTATTGGATGCTGCATATATCTCGCACGCCCATCGAACGAGTACTACCGCCTCTACCAGAGCGTTTGTCCATAGAAATAGTGCTTCCATCCCACGTGCACGTGGTTAATTTACTCTTTGTTTCCCTGTCCTTTGACTTGTCATCTTACTTGCAGTGCAGAAAAATTCCGCTTTGTTTTTTCTCACTTCCATTGCTAACCTGGGCTATACCCAGGACGACGCTAATCCAGAACAAGGTTTTTATAGCGTAAACGCACTCAACCAGGGTTCGACCGTTGCCCAAACCTACGTTTAACCTGGATTCATTTATGGCTCAACCTACGTACAATGAACCCTACCTTTAATAGAGGCAATTTTAACGTTGTTTCAACCGACTTGAAGCCTATGCAGAATCATAGCTACCAGCATAAACGCGGTTGAATATATTTGCTGTTTGAATTTTTTCCACTAGAATATCCCGATAGTCTACCAAAGTAGGTAAATAAGAAAAAGTAGGTATGCCTTGGAACTATCTTTCTCCATTTAAGTTTCTTGTGCTATATGTATACAAATGGTTATTTGTTATCTAACTTCGAAGGAAATTTTTAATTTAGTTAACCTTTTCCGGAGTTATCTCTGTAATCCTTTCTTGGAGGTTTCGCTTAAACCATAACCATATTTTCCTTAACAAACTTATCCTTCAACCAATAGAGCTCACTCGCATAAATTTACGCCACCGAAGTGATTGTATTATTATAAGTCGAATTCTGCTCTGATGCACATTGAGCCTTTTAGCTTACAAACTAGCGAGAAAATCCCCTACCAGGGTCTTAAATTCGTTATGTAGTTGATCCATGATGCCCCACTAGCACGTGCTCTTTTCTTAAAATTTTGTCGAAAATTAATTTGAAATTTTTCCCTTTTCCTGTTCGTGTGTCAAATTTCTTTAATTCGTTTGTCTCATTACTGTCAATCCTTGTCTATTGGGTTCTGCTTGCACTACACCAAAGCGATGTGGGTCAATTCACGCGAGATTGCTACGGCATATTCCCCACATACTCCTGCTACGACGTTCCTGTGTGTCAACCCCCCCCCCCCCAGCAATGAAAATTCCTTAAAAGAGTCCCTGGTTTTACGTATATAGTTTAACATAAACTTACATTGTTTTATACATAACTTCACCTTTTCTCTATGTGACTCTCTGCTCGTTTGTGGGTTTTGAAAAGTTCCCAAAGAAATCGAGGTAGTATGCCTCAGGCTATTCGATCCAAATCTGTAGTTCTTTGGTTCATTCCACACTCTTATCTCTCTTGTTTCTGCTGTGATCTTATTGTTTTATGAATGCAATGTTTTTTTAAAAGAATTACATAACTGACCTGAGCCTTGTGATTCTTAAAAAAGCGCTAAAATTGATCCTCAAATATTCTTAAGTGATTCCTATCATATCTTGGTTATAGTCAGCTTGAATGATTTTGTAGCAAGCAACTCATAGCTATTTCTTTCGTTTGGCATTGATTGACATTACCTATAAGAATAAATAAACTTGTATTGATATCATAAACAACATATCACAGATATCATCTCGTATTCTTGAACCCTGGTCAAACGATCCAACGTTTGCTGGTATGCTTGATGATGTTCAGTGTAGAGGTGGTCAGACGTTTCAATATTTCACTGAACATTTGAAAGCAATAGGAATGTTGGGTGAAATGTTAAGCCTCGGTCAAACGACCCAAAATATCACCCAACATTTCATCCAACATCATGTCAGGCGAAATGTTGGATTGCTTGACCACCATGTTGAGTTACCCGACATCATTATTTTCAATTTTGGGCGAACTTTGCCGGCGTTCAAAAATGTTGGATGAGGACCTCCAACAATTCCTTTGTTCGGAGATGCTGGGTCAACTGTGATCTTGGATCGTTTGACCATCCCTCCCAGCATTATTGGCTATTTAAGTACGTAGAGGACTATGTTTGGAGGGCACACTTTCCACGGTCACTGCTATGGGGGACGAAATGTTGGATGAATTGTTGGATGAAATGTTGGATCGCTTGATCACTCATGTTGTATTGCCTACTAATGTTGGGTTGAATGTCGTATGAAATGTTGACTTAAATGTTGGGTCATTTGACCGAAACCTTAGCTTGTTTTTGATTCCGATCCAACATCGCAATTGCCACCCAACGTCGCTGAACACATTGTTGGGGGACTGAACATGGTGGTCAAACGATCCATCAGTTCACTAAACATAGACGTCCAATGAATGTTGATGAAATGTTGGTTCGTTTGACCGGGGCTTTATATAACTGGTTATTTTGAGCCTGGTGTGATTCTAACCTAACATTTGAGTTTTTACCGACTTTCGGCCTCGTAATTCTTATAAAACGAATCGTTATAAAAACAGCTTGCAGTAACGTGTGGATAGCCCTCATTCACATCGTTTTTCTCATTGTGGCTAAAGTTATTACCTTAGTATGGGACTCGAGGCAGCTGATGTCTATCTCATGTTTGGATTTGAGGAAGATAGACTTCAATATCAACTTGTTATATGTTATTTGACTACATTTGAATGCCTTTCCGAGTTGCTACATTTGTTTTGATTCGAGAGTGTTTTTAACTAGAAGAGATCTTCAAAGTATTGCGTATTGGCTAAATTAGATTATCAATAGCATATAGCGTACCACAGCTTTTCGGTTTTATTTCGAATGTGTATAGTTATTTAGATGGCACTGTAAGACCAAATGACTTCGTTTTTATTCACAACATGGAGCCAAAAATCTTTGACTTCAGTCGTTGGTTGGATATCAAATTTTTATGATTTGTCCATCACAAAAGTAAGTTCCCAGTCCAAATAGTGCATTGTTTGTACTGAAATCAAACTCAGAAGCATCTATGGAAACAAATTTTATAGACTTTCATTACAGTTCGTAGGTGCCGAATTTCGAGGGCCTATTCCCAGTTATGTTTTTCATGATATTTTCCTCCTTCAAGGTGTCTCAGCAAATGTGCATGTTACCTCTGTAATCGAAGTAGCTATCTCCTGTTGTCCATTTTCATCGTTATCGGTTTACAATGATGCATAATTGGTCTGTTTATTGATTGTCGCAGATAAAAAAATTGAAAATGAAACTCAAGTGACGTCACGCAAGTAAAATTGTATGCTCTTATTATTCAGCTTTACAGCGCTTTGTAGTGCAATCATTAACACATTTTCTATTGTCTTTGAAATTAACTGCAGCATAGCGGGGCCTTGCATTGCAGATGTTCTGTTGCACATGGGCTGTACACAGTTTTAAAAGGTGTTTCGTTCGGTTGAATGGATGCATTTTTTGTCAAAATCCATAAGGGAGGTAATATTTTTACGTGAGAAAAACAGCAAATTTTCCATTTACCTTGATACTATGACAAGCTATCACTGACAGATTTTAAGGGGGTAGGGGATAAATGTCCCCCTTGACGAGAATTAATGGACAGTTTGCATAGTGGGACGATTTTAAAAAATAAGCTGTGCATAGTCGTTAAACTCTGTTTACAAAGTCGGCCAGTCTACTACTTATCCTTTTTTAAAATATCTAAAAGTCCCCCATGCAGACGATATTCTTTTCATTTCCAGTTGTATGTCTAGATTTAAAGAATGGTAGTTCGTTTGCTGTTAGCTGAGGTCAACTAGAATGTTCCTTTGAAGACAGATGTAACAAGTTTGCAAATGCAGCTTGCAGAACTTCGCAAGTGTTGCTTAGCAATGTGAATCCGCAAAAGCCACAATTGCAAAGCTTGAGAGTTTGTCGGTGTTTTTCTGTATTCACTTCGGAGAATTGTTAGACTAGGCTCAATTTTTCTACAATGCTGGCATCTTTTTAGAGCCTCTTTCCTATACGCTTGATCAAACAAAGTGCCCGGCATTTCTAACTTGTCATTTCTCAGTCAATACAATCAGCCTTTAGACACTGTTTTTCAGCTTTTCGAAAGAACCCTGTTTTAAAGAAACACTCATTCAGTATGGTTAAACTTGGCTTGGAATGATACCTAGTATTTTTCTGACTGTGTGCGCGGTTTTGAACTAGTTGGTATTTGTAACAACAATTATCTTTGGTGACCAGCTAATGAAAATCCAAGTTTAGGTCATTGACACGAAATTTACATTCATTGTAAATAGGAAGATGACAATGATACACCTCATTAAAAGCAATTTGAGAGGCAGTTTTATTCTCTCTGTAATCTTTCCCGCTATTGCAATCGCTCTTTCTAGTTTCATTTCCTTTCAGCATATTTTTTGCATATCTTGACCGATTACGTCATCGTTCTGGTCGCAAGGTGCATTTTCTCCTGTTTTCGGCAAATCTCATTTTGCCTTAGCATCCCCCCGTGAATTGCATTATGTAAGCATACGATATTTGTGGATCTCTAGTTCCATGTACCGGGGGAATTATTGCACGAAGTTGATGATTTTGCGAGCGTAGTGAATCGTAATCTGGTTATAGAAGAAATGTTTTTTTCACCACACAATAACATCTGCATAATGAGCTTTCGAAGAGGCAATGTACGTTTTCAAGGTTGAACAATTGTAATTGTTTTGGACGCAGCCATGCGAAGTATTGCTAGTCATGAAGCCGTTTCACGTACATTTCGACTAGAGTCTATGCTGCAAGGCAGTTCGAAGCCGAACGAATCACTGCTGCGGGGTTGATTCGCGAAAATGGATGCGACTGGTGATATTGAAGTTTCTGAATACGATGCAATGAGTAAGGAGTTTCAAGATGATCTATTTGGCGTTGATGGATCGTAAGTCAAACTAATTGTCTATTTGAATCACACTTCTTTCAATTCATTTATTTGCCACGGGCTGTATTCTTATTCCCAAGTTTTATTTCGAAATGCTTGTGAAGCTGAAGTTATCCAAAATTAAGCGGCCTTAGAAAATGAAGTAGAGATGGACTTTGTGTTAGTGAAACCTATGTCACTCTTTCGTTATAAAATATAATTTGTGTGCTAAAAAATGCGAGACGCTCGCTAATTTCCCAAGACTGTCCTTTTGGCAATGGTTCTTTTCATCATACTTCGTGGAAAGTTCTTTTGTGCAGAAAAATTCCTTTCCAGAATGCACTTCCTAGATTTTGCCATTAGACACATCCAGTGTTGAAATTAATACATTGACTATTGAGAACTATATAGTACACAGCTATATAAATACCGGCGTTTGTATCAATTAAAAATTCTGTATACCAAAATATTCAGCGGCCTTTGTAGCGACCAACAAGCATTTGATATCATATCGATTTGTTTCACGAGCAGGTTGTATAGTCTATGTATTGTTTGAAACGCTGTTTTGCTTCTGTAGTTGCTAACAAGCATTCCCCAGATTTTCCCCTCGATGTTGAGCCTAAAGAACGCCTTCTAGGAATTTTACTCAGCGCATTTTTAAACACCTTCGCAACAAAAGCAACTATTTTGATATCAGTTACCCCAAACTAGTCACATATAAAAGAGAGCATTTCCTCTTTTGTTATTACGCACTCTAGATAAGCAAGTAGCTACTATTTTTGCAGCACTACACAAACAGCAAGTACTATTTTTGCAGTGCTACTCATGATTAAAGGATTAACAGGATTAAAGACCTGTAGCTAATTACTATGTTGTCAATTGCAACAGCTCATAGTAAGGAGTGAAGTGACCAGATGCGCCTCTGGTTAGGACTAAGCCAAGATTCCCTGCAATCTCTCCAAAACCCTTCTAGGTTCGACCTTGGACTGACCCGAATTTGTTCGTATTTGCTGTTCGAAAAATTAACCTGGTTAGATTTAGCCTTGGACGAGCCTGGGTCAACTAGTTTTGTACATAGACGACGTATATCTCATGCCAAATTTATTTTCCATGTCTATGTATCAGGAATCGGTAGTGTTGACCAAATGTTCTAGGATCTAGTCTAACTCTTGCAGTGAGTTCCTCACTGGACCATGCCAGTTTTTTGGATCGGAAAGGGGTTGAAATCAGGCGAAAAACTAGTGGGGGTGTGAGGCTGTAGCATCCCCCCATGATAAAAATGTTGAACATTTCGGACCATTTTTTTGGCTGCTCATATATCGGGCGGGCAATTCTGGAGAATTCATGCATATCTCTTTTTCATTGCTGCTTTTTCCACAGGAGTATTGTTCTTATGGGATATGAGCACACTTGAGTGTTTCATAGTTTTTGCCCCAAATTTCTTGTTTAATTTTCGTTTTTCCGGCCACTACATGCCCTTCCATCTAGCAGGCCACACCCTTTTATCGAATATCTATGCCTCACATCCCCCTAATGATAACAATAAAGTTTCACCCCTGGTTGCAAATATCATCTTAGAGGTACAACAAGATTCACACCCTTTGCCATATGTCTAATGGGTTTATTGTTAATTGTTAGTTTGCTGTTAATCTATTTGTGTTTGCCAAATGCCCATTAACTGTTCGCGTTATTGTAGCATTGTCACCACCCGGTAACTGCAATATTGTTCTATAGATATGCGGTTCGAATTTCTTCCTTGAAAAGTCAGCCCCCGCAGCAAGGAACGTAATTTTACGCAATATTTTAGCTATTTGACCTTATGTACGAGCTTCCTTGGCATTTTATATTCTTGACAGTTAGAAGAGAAGCGCACCTGTTTTCCTACATCGAAACAAAACAGCGCATACAGGCCTTTTTTACAAGTGACCTATCTCTAGGCCTAATACCAAATGCTCATTAGTTGCAGGGACGCCTACGCTGGGAGGGGCAGGGGGGCAGCTGCCCCTCCTGCCCTTTCTAAGGACGTACTTATTTTAGTGCAAAAGTGTTAATAATGTGCCCTCAATACGGACCTTACCCCCCCCCTGCCCTCGGTGCGGGCAGGCGTGCCTGATTAGTTGTGGACCACTTTTGACGACAGTTTAGTACTAAAAGTTCCGTAATTCTAATTCCACGTGTACTATGAATACTGCAATTTTCAAACGAAACCCGCCTATGAACCACGTGCTTCATGGATTGCTCATAATTTATGCGAAGTCTGCTTCTTAATTCTCGATTGTTTGCAATGATAAACATATTCGAAGTTGAAATTTTGCTTTGTGATTTTATCGTTTGTAGTACCAGTTCGTTAGAATTTTTGGCCTTCTACATTTATTGCTTCCAAACAAGGCGTTTCCTTATTAACGATATGCAGCCGTGTTGGATGATAGGGTGTAGCTACTGTACCCCCAATTCATAGCCACTATTGCTCAACTGCAAACTGACACTTGTCAAAGTCGTGAGCCATGGCTACTTTGAATATACAAGTTAGGCCTTAGACACTACTTCTAGCGTCAAACGCTGAAGTCAATTCATACAGTCCGTAATCTTAAAACATACGCAACTAAAAGAGTTTTATCGTTCATTATACAAGGTCGGATCGCAATGAATATCTTTTCTGCTAATTTGCATTGAAGATCCTGCCTGATCTCTGTGACGAAAGATTACTGTACGTTTGGAAATATTAAAAGAAAGACTGTCAAAAATATAATGAGAGTAGAGAGGAGGATTAATGTCTTTGACTTGTGGCCTTTCAAGCACGGGTGACCGAAGTGTGCCTGAAAAACAATGCAAGCAAGTTTTAAAGTTCTCTATATTTGGACCTCGTTTGGCTATATTGCAGTACCAAACTCTCCGTTAGTAGCTCCTTAATTTAAAGCTGAATAAATTTAGTAGTATATCACAATCAATACAGTAAAAGCCCGTACATAGGAACCTAAGAGTCTGGAATGACCGTGTTCATGCACTTTCGTAACGAAGTAGTTCCAGCAGTCAGTGTGCGTGACCTTGGTATTACTTTTTCCCCTACAGACCGTGCTTTCCAGAGCTATATATGTAATGTTTTTGGAGCATACATGGCAGGGATTGGTTGGCAAACAAGCTGAATTCATAATTTCAAGCCGAAGATTCTTAATTAATTGAGGTTCGTGTGTGCGTGTCTTCAAAAAAAAGTTTTCAATCCGAAACAGAAAAGTTCCTCAGGGGTGTTTTCTTCAGCAGTACAAGTTCCATAGAGTTTTGGCCTTCTGCGTGTCGGCTATTCAAAAACACGTAAAGGTTTTGGCAGAGTGCAACGATTGCTCCTTCTGACACGCTTCGTGCCTGCCACTTAGGTACGGTCAAACATCATTGTGTGTATTCCCACTCTGTGTGCAGTTAAAATCTGTGCTTGATGTTATTTGATGGCCCGAATATATGCTATTTGCGGTTAAATCTGTTAACAAATAGGGGAATTTCAGTTGCACTTGTAGCTAGATAAGTAAATGCAAATATAAATAAAGTCTGCAAATGTAGGGAGTGAAGCACAGATGACGTGCGATAAAACGGTCACAGAATCTTCTCATGGCTCTTACGAGCTCTTTGGAAAGAGAACTATAAAACTATTAAATGACACGTCCTGCCTTTGCACAATCCATAATAAAGATATCATTTTTCGATAGAGAAGTCAATAAAGAATAATAATGTATTTATACTTAAGACAGCTTTTTTCTTTGTTATTTCATAAGTAGATAGTTCGTTCAATAGAATAGAAGCGATATTTAACGGTTTTATGCTATAGAATTCTATTCTGCTCAGGAGCACTAGTGAGCGTGTTGTTCATTTTAATTCAAATCAACCCAATTCTACTTCTTCTACTCATACAACAACTACAACATTATCAACAACAACAACAACAACAGCAGTAATATGAATGATTTTCTATGATTATCCGTAGCACCTATAGGACACTTGCTTTGCTTTGCTTTGCTTTGCTTTGCTTTGCTTTGGCTTTCAGTGGTTATTAGAAAATCATGATAGCCTACCCTCTTTGCCATGAAGAGCTCAGGACCAGCTGAGCATAAAGAATGATTTCTCTTCACATTGAGCAAAGTTATGAGAAACGAAATTTATCAAGGTCATATTTTTCAATGTGAAAATTTAACCTCAACGACATGAGAACCTTTGATGTGTTCTATTATTTGTCACCTTTTGCCTAGAGTAGCTGGTACTTTCCTGGGGATTTCAAACTCAAAGTGAGCACCATAATCAGTTTAATATTTCGGAGAACTTGTCATATTTCTCCATAGCTCCACACAATTTGCTGGCAACTGGAGTACATAATATTAAAAATTTAAATAGACATTCTTCAATAATGGGAGCCATACCCCAAAAGGTAATTGCTAGGTACGGCCCTGGTTTAAGCTTCTTTTTAATGCTATTTGATGGCCTAGGTATATATATATATATATATATATAAAGTAATAGAAGAAAACGGCAAATAAAACTACCATTTCATCCCTACAAGCCTGTTTCGTGGTTGCCCACTCATCAGGGGATATTTTATCCCCTGATGAGTGGGCAACCACGAAACAGGCTTGTAGGGATGAATTGGTAGTTTTATTTGCCGTTTTCTTCTATTACTTTGTAAAGCTCTACCATCCAGGTATTGAGCACTGTATCACGGAATTCAACGCTACGCTGTAATATATATATATATATATATATATATATATATATATATATATATATATATATATATATATATATATATATATATATATATATATATATATATATATATATATATATAAATATATATATATATATATATATATATATAAATATATTATATATATATATATATATATATATGCTAGCTACTGATCGTATATATTAGAGCTGCTTGATAAAGGCGAAAGCCGAAAGTGACCATAAGGTGCTAAAAACCAGGGGAGTTAAAACAAGCCACTGTGGTCTAGTGGTTAAGACGCTTGCCCGGAATGCGAGAGACCCTGGTTCGATCCCAGGTGGTGGCAAATTTTAATTTTCTCCTGGTTTCTCTGAGCATTATATCAACCTTTCCGTTTGCACCGAAAAAGGAGAAATCCTGGTTACTCGCTAGCTACTGATCGTATATATATATATATATATATATATATATATATATATATATATATATATATATATATATATATATATATATATATATATATATATATATATATATATATATATATATATATATATATATATATATATATATATATATACATATATGCATTATACTATTGCAATATATATTACAGTGAACAGAATATTTCCCATGTTACTTTACAAACACTACAAAGACAATACTATCGGGAGCAATATACATTGACTACCCCATGGTCAATACAGAAAGAAGACACGAATGAAAAGAGCATGCAAAACAGAACAAAAAGCTACTGCCTTACTTTCGATAATCCAACAACTCGAACAACGCATTTGTGGATTTTGAAAGATCAAGAAAATTGCGGAGCCATCAGTTAGCATATGATATTTGCAGTTGCCCTTTGCTCTTGCTTCATGCCCATTTAATGATGGCCACACAGGCCACACCCTTCTGTACAACAGAATGTAGGTAGACTAGAAGGTGACAAAAAGCAATGATATGACGTGACAAAGAATTAACTCTAGCTTGAAACCTCCAGCCCCTCCAACGTTTCCTCTTCTACTCCAGTTCATTAAAGAGCTGATCTATGAGAAGACTGGGGAACAGGTTCCACAGCCACTCGTTGGTTCCGCCACTAGTTGGTCCTTTTGTGAAGTTAGATGAGTTTCAAACGGCCTTCATTTGTAGACCAGTTAAGTAAAGTTCCTTTTATGCAAGCCAGATAGCTTTCCCCACGACTCGATGTCCTTATTTTTGGGCTGTTAGAAGGAGGAATGTTCGTATCATTGCTTTTATGTCATAATTGATTTGTATTTCTCCCACAAAAAACCTGTTAACAATACTTTCAGTACTCTATAGCATTTTTCTTTTTTTTCATGCAATGCTTGAGCTCTCTAATACGAAGTGTTTATTCACTGATTTGCCTATAACAACGTATTATAAGCAATTCATAATACTGCTCATTGCCAGTTTTCCATGATATTTTTAGTATCTGAATAAACTTTCAAAATCACATTCTCCCAATATTGCATCTATAACTGGTCATTTTTGTATTTTCTTGATATCTAGTGGCAAATCGAATCTCTATGCTCGTATAGAGAAGGGATAAGGCTATAACCTGATGAGCAGGATTTCAGTACATAGGCACGTTATTTCCCTATTATTTAGAGGCAATTTTTCTAGTTTTCCGAATGTCTAAGACGTTATCAGTTTCCTTATTGTCCAGTGTACAAGTCGAATTGGTGTAAGAGTCTAGGTACGAATGTTAAGCTGAAAATAATTTAAAATGATATGCGCGTTGTATAAGTCGATTGCATTGTTTGTTTACACCGTCTGAAATGTCGTCTAAAGTATCGTGAAAGTCTTCCATTTGACTTCCCTTGTCAGTCGTATCTTACCAAAGAAGATAACCTTCTACTCTATCTAATGTATTGGATATGCCTCACTTCTTGAAAGAACGCACAATTACTTTAACAGAGTCCCAATCTTCACTGGCGCATCTGCACGTCTCTTTTAATGGTTCTGCTTAAACATTCCAACCAGTTGTTGGAAGTTCAGACAGTTGCATACGATCATACTTGAACAAAAATATTTGGAAATACCGATTTTTAAGACTGCATTTGAATGATACTCGATAGCTAAGTCGATTCCCTGTTTTCGACACAAAATTTCAAACTTAAAACTCGACTTATACACCTATCAAAATGGTACTTAACCAAACCATATTGGTTTAATGGAGTGGTCAACATTTTTATGGTGGTTGTCGAACAGAGAAATTACCTTCGTTTGCTTAAATTAGGTACCGATTAGTGTGATTATGTGTATCATCAAGTACCGTTTCTATCTATAATTAGGTATGGTAGCTGATCGATTACGAAGTTGTTAGAGCATTTCTGTGCTGTGTGATAGGCCAATCGATTTATACATCTCTCATATCATGGCTATGAGTTCACTCACTGGTAGGCCAGCAGTGAATAGATACCTGCCAGTAAACTCTGAGACTTTAATGTAGAAAAGAAGGAATTAGCCACCATATGTCGCAATAGCGGAAATAAGTTCACTTTGGCTGTAACAAGTAGAAAAACTCTTTAACTTTGTTCATTGGCAATGCTGTATTAAATTATCTTACTTAAATTAATTCTAGGTTCGCCCAATATTCATCCTGATAGTTTTGTTTCTTGTTCCTCATAAACAACTCAAGCGTACTGGGCAGACCTTGGTTTTGAGGTTCTACCTCACCTCTTCTTCGCATCAAGACCGATGTGCATTACACATCTTATTTCTTCCTAACTAGAGGTGGTATCATTATATATAAATATATATATATATATATATATATATATATATATATATATATATATATATATATATATATATATATATATATATATATATATATAATATATATGTATATATATATATATATATATATATATATATATATATATATATATATATATATATATATATATATATATATATATATATATATATATATATATATATATATATATATATATATATATATATATATATATATATATATATATATATATATATATATATATATATATATATATATATATATATATATATATATATATATATATATATATATATATATATATATATATATATGATCATTTGATGCTCGCATGAGCGTGAAACTCGGAGTTATGATTTTATGGACCTTTTAATGCTTTTACATTGAAACTGATATATATATATTATTGATAAGTTGATAAGTTGATACACACTTGAAATCCCATTTTTCACTCAAGCCCATCATCTCTTTTGCTTAACTTTCATAGATTTGATATGAAAATGTATACTCTTTAGTGTTATGTCTGTGTAGTTCTTGGTTGATTTCTTAATAAATTCCAGTAGGTTAAAGGCGAGATAGTGGGAAAGTGAGGGAACGTAGGGCAAAATCTGACAAATTAAATAGCAGGAATGGGACATTTATGTAAGAATTCCTAATGTGCAATTTTAACCATGTTGATAAAAACTTGACACGGTAAAATACTTTCAATCCTTCGAATAAGCCACAATGCTAGAACTTCACATAGTCAATACGCCTCCCCCCTCCCCCATAAATAATGATAGAGGCCGTGATACAGACTAATGCCTAAATATAGACTGTTCTTTTGATATTATGGAGAAAAGGAATTTTAACAATGAGGTTTTTTATTAAGCATGTATCAAGTAATTTTATGAGCCCCTCCTCGAATCATCCCTTCCCTCGAATAGGCCCCACTCAAAGAGCATCAAAACCAAATAAGCCCCCAGGGGGGCTAATAATTTGAGAACTTAAGTTAAAGGTTCTGACGCAAGCTGCTAGCGCAAATGTTTACCAGCATTATAAATATTATACAAGTCTTTTACTATTGCTACTGAGCTTTGGCATTTTGAATGGACGATACGACAGCTGCTAGCTGTATAATATTGCAAGTGCGGTTTGACGTTTTTTAGAAGCCATAGAGCGGTTCTTTATATGTGAATGAAAATAAATTATTTGATCTCGAAACTAGAAATAGATCTGAAAGTTTGCCAAGAAAGTCTATATGCTTGCGCCCGTTATGTTACAGTTATTGACATAGTGATCTTGTGGCCGATGTCTCGAACGTGACCAGCTTTTTGTGGATCAATTGGGATAACATCTTTTAGGCAGGGTTTTCTTTGTAAATGCCTAAGTCATATTCTATAGTTTAATGTTTTTATTAGCAATTACGTAACAGACAGATTATGGCTCCTCTTCTCGCACTGGCACGCTTTGCGTTTAGGAGCGAGGTTAATCTGATTGTAGCGATTACCAATCAACTGGGCCGCCTCGTAGCCCCCAGTGAAGTTCAAAATGCATTGGCCACCGCGCGGTAGTTTACGTCACTATGGGAAAGGTCTATTCTGATAAATGATGCAATGTAGTGCAAGTAATACAAGAGTCTCTATTTCTAAGGGGGCACCGTGTCACTCATTAGAACTCTCCGGGGGTCTTGCCCCAGGCCACATCCTAGCTACTTACCTTGCCGCTCATTTTTTAGGCTATTCCTATGTAATGTGGTTCTGAGTATAAGAGTTAGCGAGCACACAAGAGAACAATTCAACTTCCTAAACAACACTCCTTTTCCCCGGCACACACTTATTATTCCCAGGTCTACTTCTACACAAATCTTGTTCACAATTTGTAGCAGTTCTACGCTCTCTTCCTACAGTAAAGCCTTCTGTTAACCCCATGGGGGCTTATTTATTTCCGGTAGTTTTGTACGGGGACTTACAAAGATATCTGACAAATGCTGAATAAAGACTCTTCTTCTAATTCATTCCTTCTAGTCTATATCAAGGTCATCATCATCCTCTGTGGTAGGGGCTTTTTCGCAGGCTTCTATACGTAGTAGAAGTGCATGCTAGGACCCACAGCCCCCTAGAAATCTACAAAAGGGGAGAGAGGCAACTAGAGCATAAAGTTTCATCTGACCTCCTGAAGTTCTCTCGCAAACTTTGACTTCTTACAACAAAACCGTTATGTTTCAATAATTTTTCTCGATAGAGGCATCAAGGCTTTTGTGACGAGATGAAATCTGAAGTTCTATCGTGGCTGCTTATTCGAGAGGGGGCAATTCGAGGATTTACGGAGTGCTTTCTTCTCATCCTCTAACCTAGTCAAGTGATCATTCTCTCGTTCCCAGCCTCTTTCAACGTTTCTTACTTCTTCGAAGTTTCAGTGGCAAAAAAGAATCATAGTTTTTGACATTGCTGGTGGGAACTTATGGTGTTATGTATTTTCTGGTAGAAATTCTTCCAACGTTTGAATACACTGCTTGCAATTGGAAACTCTTATTGATTTAGTTACATCGCTTCGATAATGACCTCAGTTGCCATGACAGCTTCCTTGGTTCGTAGATACTTGAAGAAGCATTGATATTCATTTTTGACCATGAAGTGCCCAGCTCGTTTCAAATAATTTTAGTACGGGCGTTACTGTCTATGTCATCAATTGCTTTTTACACCTTGACATCCAATACATTTTGTCGCTTAGAGTCTTAACCCCGCCTTCCATTTGTGTATCAAAAAGTCTTTTTTGTAGCTCCAACCAAAACCCCATTCCTTCTAGACTTAGTCAAAAGCCGTTTCATCACCAGACTCTTGCTCTTGGCTTAATTATAATCAGCCAAAGGTCACTTGTCAAGAAGTATGTTGGTAAACCATATTGTATGTTCGTCGCTTTGAACCTACCAGACAACACATTTTACATTAGACCTGGACTTAGCAATAATTGGACAAGTAATCACTGACATATGCCCCACAATTCTGAGCGTGTACGCACGTGCTATGAAATGGTTGCTATCGATACTGATTATTTTTCATTGGTTGTTTTCATGATGTGACTAAAATGCATAGCAACCTTTATTATCCTCAGTAGTATTGGTATTACACGTTACGGCGAGTTACTGGTTGCACTTTCATTGCAAATGACCGCTTCGATAGTTGTTAGATTCATCATTAAAAAATAAGTAGCGTTGTCGCAGGGCCTAATTTAAGTGTGGGTCTGACTCGCTGCAAGGACTTATGAATCGAAGTTGTGGACTTTGAATTGTAGGACATAGTGGACTTGCAAAGGAGCTTATTTATCATTGACAGTATGTTATGAAATGCATTAAGTTCTATTAATTTTAGATAGCATAGTGCATAACTTGGTAGTTTTTAGTTTCTGCCACGCCCCTTGTGTAATTCCAGAGAGAGACCACACTAGTATTTTTGTAAATGTGTGGATCTGAAAGCATTTACTGTTTTAACCTCTGCATTTCAGTTTTATGTTTTAGCAGAAGCAGTTCTTTGAAATCATGACTTTGTCCCCTGTTGTATCATGACTAGCGATCAGGGACAACAGGGATATTAGGGATTGTCAGGGGATTTGATTTCTATCGTGGAAATTAGAGAAAAATCAAGGAATGTAACAAAATTTTGGAAAAGTCATTGAATTTCTTTAGCGAAATCCACTGGTCACCCTATTAATGATGATGTTCAATGACTTGCTTGAAAATATGACTTCTTTTAAGAAATTAAATATTTATTTGGCCATACCTACGCAAAGGGGGACTGGTCATGTAAGAAAAGAACTTGGAGTTATGAATCAAGCGACAGATTTAAGAGAGTCTTTTGCTGTGAAGCAAGGACCTTCAATCCGAATTTCCCTGTACGCCAATTACTGGCTTTGTAACGTATTGCTCGTACAAGATGGTCAACGGTGCTTATGAAGAGATAATGAAATCATATCCGAATATAAATTACCCATATTTATCTATTTTTGTACATATATTGTATAATGTATAGTGCATAAAATATAATTTATATAGTTAATGATTATATCTCCTCTTTTGTGTAGGCTGGATCCATTTCAAGCCAAGCCAAAGATTCCAAGAACTCCAGACTCTGTAGGTAGTAATCGTTCTAGGCCTGCTAGCGGTGATGTACCGCTGCCCACGAGGTCAGTATCACCACCTGTACCAAAACCATCCAGTAGAGGCCAAGGTAACTAGACCTATTTTTATAATCAACCATCCCCCCCCCCCTAGCCAATCGATGCACATATAAATTAGAGTAGAAGAATGCGATGACGAGTAGTAGAGTACACTCGAATCTCGATTTATACATAGTTCTATCCTTCTTTTTTTTACTTGTGAAATAGTTATAAAGTAACAGATATCGTGTATTAGCGTAATATATAAGTTCATATTAATTGGTTATGGAAAGTGCAGCTTACAAAGATCGCTGTCAAATGCAGTCCAAGTTTTTGCAAACGAAAAATCACAGATTTGATTGCTTAAGGAATTAGAATGGTTTGCAAGATATGCTCCGGTCGCAAAAGCACCCTGGCACGCCAAAGCTGTTTGTTCTGGTATTCCAGCAGCGTAAAATATCTCTGCTTTAGGTAGAGTCAAATAGAATGCTTGCGCTTTATTGCAATTTTTAAGGCACCTTGGCACCTCAGTTTACTTGTGTGCTATTTAGTCTCCCTATGGTGTCTGGGTAAATAGATGATATTGAGGTTCGCCTCATGCCTTATCAGAAGTGCTGGCAGAAAATGGTCCCTCTAGGTCATGTAAAAGAATCTGTAGTCAATGATTTCTCGTATGAGTGCTTTTCTGCCTGAGTATGAGTCACAAAGGAAAAGTCTTGCGATAAGATCTAGCTAAATCTTCCTAATAGTGTCCGCAGAAAATCAGGTTCACCTACTAGACAACGATTCTTGGTTTGTGACACAAACACCAAAAGACAGTCGTACGATGTCTTCGTCTTATTCTGTTTTAGAATCTGTATACATTACATGTCGTCTCTTTTTGCACTTGTTGCATTTTGGCGAATTTTTATGCGATATTTATTGCCCATTGAGTAAAGTCACATTTATTGTCTACATTTTGCGATTAAGGTATTTCGGATCTAATGTTTGCCTACTTTCTTCGTATTTTTGGTTTCGCTTGCTATTCTAATGAACAAAACTTTGAATAGTCTCCTGTGAATACCTGTTAAATCAAATCTGTATAATGTACTATGTATCAGTCTCATCTGTAGAATTTACTATGTATCAGTCTCAAGTAGATATGGCCTGAGGATGGCGAAATCTCCTTACTAGATTGCTTCATTCACCATTTTCTAATTGGCATAAAAGCTATCAGTATACCGAGGCTAAAATTGTTCCAAAAATTAAGCATATGGTGCGCATGCCCCAAGCCTGAACAAGTAGATGAAGTATACTCTTCTAGTCCACAAAGTATGTAACCCAAATAGAGGAAGACGCATGTTTAACAGTACATTGCACCTTTTTCATATCAGTCTCAAAATTCCCTTCAAATCAGAATATTCCTCTGCTCCATCTAACTTTTGATAGAGATTATAGAACGTCCGGCACAGAAATAAGTGCAAATGCCTGTTGCATATGGCAATTGTTGCACGTGCTTGAATCCCTCCATTTATAACGTAAGTCGCTCTTTAAATGTTGATAAGCAACTTAAAGTTTATGAAATGGATAAAGAACAGGCATGTCATAAGCGTATTTTGAAAATGATGAACATAGTTGAAGCTGAAGTCAAGTTGCCTGATGCTTATAAAAGAAAAACAGGTGTAGTTGACTTTTTGAAACTTTCCATTGGAACTCTCATTCATTAGTTAATATAAATTATCTTAGCTTTGCTTTAGAAATCAAGTTCCTAGCTGAAAATTGCCCGTGGTCTTTGGTAATGGAATTGAACACTACTTGTTTGCTTTTAGGCATTCTTGTTCACTAATTTGACAATGTATACTTATTTCAAAGTAGCGTAGTATCGTTTAAGTTCAAGGTTAGCACTCAGGATTGGTTTTTCTATCATGTATTGAAAATACGTTTTGACAACAATGCTGTGTTGACATAATTTTAAGTTTCATGGTATACCAGGTGCATTGTACAGTGATTACCGTATTTGTAGACAAAGAACAGCACTCTCTCATTGAAAATTTGTATAGCATTACATATAGTATATAGATATACGTGTTTGAAGTATTAAAAAACGGGAATGTCGATACATGCCATGTAATAATTTTACACAGCGTTATTGCTATACGTTGTAACCGAATGCAGCTAATGCCAAATAACACAGCAGAACCGTTCCCAGAAGTTTTCTATGGGAGATGAAGCACCTAGAATTTTCAGACAAAATAGGCGTGGTTCCCATGATTGAAGAATATCTGCCTACTTTCAAGTATTATATGCTCAATGTGCTGGTGTGAATCTAGGAATTTGAAACAAGTCCATGAACGATCTGCAACACTGCAATACTTAATTCTGTTCATGAGGTCCTAGCGTACAAAATATTAAAGGAATTTGCCGACAGAAATGACACGTTTTGTCTATTTGTCATTAGAAGTTTTGCTTGGGGTGTGTCACATCCTCATGCCCCACCTAAGGAACAAGCTTAATAACACAGAATAAAATTCCAAACTTGACGTAGTGATTGCTACTGGGTGCAAAATTCTTAAATTTGATGTTCATTAGTACAATTCTCCATCTTTTATTATTTACTTACTTAACCCTTTCCTTTGATATGGGGTACTTATGACTGCAGCGATAGCTGTATGAGAGAATTACCTCACAGAGTTTATGAAATTTATTGAAAAACACATCTTGTGTGATGAGCAACAATTTAACAAAGAAATAGGACAACAAGCATTTCAGTTCAAGGCTTCCGTAGAAAAACTGTTATCTACTGCCATTCAAATCTGTTCTCCGAATGCTGGTGTTTCTTTTTGGCTAAAATCGCTAGATTTCATTGTCGCCAGCTTCACTTACAGATAGAAGGCGGCAAACGTTTACCTTCATGTAAATGTACTTTAAATTGTACCAGTTTTTGAAGTCTGACAATTCTCATTTAAAGCACGGCTTCATATTTACATACATAAATACATAACATAACTATATAAATACATATTTAACATAAATATACATATACATAGCATAAATACATACATATATATATATATATATATATATATATATATATATATATATATATATATATATATATATATATATATATATATATATATATATATATATATATATATATATATATATATATATATATATATATATATATATATATATATATATATATATATATATATATATATATATATATATATATATATATATATATATATATATATATATATATATATATATATATATATATATACATACATATATATACATACATATATATACATACATATATATATATATACATACATATATATATATATATATATATATATATATATATATATATATATATATATATATATATTATACATATATGTATATATATATATATATATATATATATATATAAATATATATATATATATATATATATATAAATATATATATATATTATATATATATTATATATATTATATATATTATATATATATATATATAATATATGTATATTTATTTATTTATATATGTACATACACGTACGTGCAAATTATAAATTCATAAACTAAATGTCAATTTACTTTGATATCAATGGAAGATTTCTGTGATGTAGTATTTCTATTAACTGGATTTACAGATAGGACCAACCCGTTGTCCTATCATGTTCTTGAAGCCGTGAATACTTGCTGCCGATTTCAGTTGATTAGGTAAACAGATTCAGATGCAAGTTTCCATCACTAAATAGCGTCAAGATACTTGATACTGCAAATTTGCTTGACTTGTTTAGTAGTAACTTCAGTTGCTAAACTTCCTACATGGAAACTTGACTGCACTTATATCAAAGTGTTTATGCTTGAAAGATGGGTTTACGTTTTAAACTGTCATTAAAGATTTTTGATTCAGTGGTTTCTGTTGGGAGAGCTTGGTTTTTGGTTTGGGTAGCAAGTGAACCACATGGCTTATTTGATGTATTTAGTTAACCGTCGGCCGTATACTTCAATTTGGCCTTAGTGTCTGAGGTTGCCTTATTATTATTATCCTAGCTAAATTGGTTAAAATTATCAAAGCTATTCCCTCACAGATTGGCTCTAAAATCTTCTCCTACATTAATACTGTGTAGAATTAGAGCAGTTGGGCAAAACTTCCCTCGTGATCTTTCTATACCCAAGATCGCCAGCATTCTACTTAGGTATCAAACAGTGGTCTCTCAAATTTTGTCCATTTGTGCCTTTGTCCATCACAATAGCAACATTGTCACTACCACATACTGTATTGTATTTAGGGACCATACCAGTGGGGAGCAATCTCTGTGCCATACTCCATATACCACTGGATATACATGCAACTAAATATGAATTTAACACTATTGAGATGAATTCAATCTGTGACTTAAATGCAAAATATATGGCCTGTTTATCTATTTCAACCAATCTACTATTCTCCTTTACTGGTAAGAGATTTATTAGCATTTCTCTATTTACATGGGCATGGATATCTGTGTAGCTATACAATTAAACCTTTGGCAACAATCTGTATGGAGTTGATGAATAATCCTAGTGGTATTTATGAAAGCAGAACTATATGGAGGAATTAACCTCATTTTGAATCGATTTAAAGTCAACGTAAAAGTATTCCCATTCCCTGGACCATGATCGTCTATACTGTAAATCACGCCTATTCAAAAGGAGGTCTCCGTGCCAAATGTGGCCCATACAGCATCTCCAAATGGCTCAGAAGAGTGTTACCTCTGTGCTGCTGTCAATTTGCGCTTTTGAATAGTCAAAATTGAATAAAGCTCCTCTTGAATATGCCCCATCCTGGAGCTTAAATTGTTGGCAGTCCTTCTCCCTTGCATAAGCCCTCCCCCATCACAGAAGATGATGAAGACCTTGCAGACTGATTCTCATAATTTGATCGTTCCTTTTTGCATCCTTGAGAACATGAATGTTGAAAATGAGTTTGTATGTGGAATGCCTCGGATAAAACCATCACATTTTTAACCAACCCACCGACCCTGTATACGCGAGTATACTTTTGACTAGCGCATCCGAGTAGTTCCTCGTAAAATCATACAGTTTTGCAGTCTTTTACGTCTAGCATTTTCATTTTTGCTTTAATAAGCATTATTCCGACTTAGTTGAGTATACGCTTTTTTTTATAAGGAACCACTTTATAAGGAACCTACATGTAGAAGGCCGAAATATTTAAAGAACTTATACTACTAAAGGAAAAATCCCTAAGGAACTTTTCATTTTCAAATTCCGAGTGCTGTACTCAGATGCAAGTGAAGATTACATTACATTGGATGGTATCAATGGAATAGGCATGATACTTCTTGATTGAAATTATGCTTTTGCATATATAGAACTTATTTCCTGTCGCATTTGTGCTTTTGAGCTTGAGTTCTAGCCAGGGTTAAAGGTAAAATTCAGAATTTCAATGTTTTTCTAGTGCCTGTACCATTCTGTGGCACTCTATGTGCAGTGAAAATTAAGGAACTATTAAGGAACTTTTAGTACTAGAATTTGATAAAAAGAGGTCCGAAAATAAGGAACTTTTAGAACTAGGCCTTTAGCTAGGTTACTTATAAAAAAAGCGTGTAATAATGATGATCATGAATATGAATATGATGATGATGATGATGATGATGATGCTGATGATGATGATGATGATGATGATGATGATGATGATGGTGGTGGTGGTGGTGGTGGTGGTGGTGATGGTGATGGAGATGGTGATGATGATTATGATTATGATGATGATGATGACTGTATTGACATATTTTAACATATATAATGACATATTTTAACTTGATATAATTTATTATGCATATTTCACTTTGAACCAAGATATGGAATGTTCCCTTCTCTTATAAAAATATGCACATTTGAGCTTCCTTTAATTAGCTCTTATAAATCAATGGCTCGTGTTACCTACCACACACTGGTTCGTGCCCCACTATCATTAGGATTTGCGACCAAGATAGATTATTCATTGTAAGTGGCTCAAATATCATTTACTACAAAAATTCTTAGCCGATTTTTGACAGTCATCCAGCCATTTGAACTGAAAAAAGAGAAGTCTTAAGCCAAATAGGATTATGAGTCTGATTAATATGGTTGCAAGTTCAAGCGAGTTATTCTAAAGTGAACTGTGCGTGATAAACTGTATCAAGTAAAAAATATAATACGCCTGTATTGAGCAGATCACATAACGAAAATCCTAACGTTTTCAGACTTTTTAATCTAATTTGTGTGCCCCACATTGAAAGGACAGCTATCTCTGGCATTCTTTTATTAGATTAACCAATATCAAATCTTTAACTCTGCTTAAAGGATCCATCTGATCCTGCTATGGTCCATAACTAGTTTAAGGTCCTGTTCTGCTGCTTAATTTCTAGAACTTCCTGAGCAATGAAAAATGTCCACCCTATCAAGTTCAATATTGATAAGATACTCCTTGATTGCAAACAGGGGCGAAACTGTGCGTATGCTCCCTAATCAGGCACGACGCCATCAAACAAAAAGTTGGGGCGTTACAAGGTTAAAAAATTGTCTTATAGAGACTAGTAAATCGCTGGCTGGCAAAAGGTGGGAACTGATGCCCCAGCCCCCTGGGGACGCCGTGCTTGCAAATAAAAATAATGAGGTTTCGTCCTTGATAGGAAACAGACTTTGCAAATTATTCCCTAGAAGTTTATTTTTGGTTTATACTATTTCAATCCCCTCCCCCAAAGGATATAACAAATTCACGGAAATTATTAACTATTGTGCCTTCTTCAAACCTGTCGGTAAATTTACTTTTACTAGACCCCTTCTACTCAATAGTCATTCGGCAAACCACTTGTTTAATCCTCCGTTTAGCATAGCCTCGTACCATTCTTTTTAGACACTAGGTTGTTAGTACCTAAATAAACTGATAAATAGGACTGACCAGTATCATTTTAAAAGGGCATTTTCTGATTTTGGAGACGTAGAAGTGCAGTTTCTTTACAAGCAATGATTGACAATCTTCAAGGAGATCAGATATTCTATACCGGCCTCTATAATCACATACATGCGATGATTAAAAATGAAACTCTTTAATCGTTAGATATTGAGCTCTGCTGGCCAACTTCCAATTGAGATCATTCTTTTTGAGCTCAATTAATATCTTCTTCTCAAATTAGATTAAAAAAGCTAGGATTCTAAGGCATGTTTTATCCTTTATTACTATTCGGCTTGAATGGTAGTAAGGAAAATTCATCCGAGTAGCTTTTATCAAGGCCCACAGTGTCCAAAAGTGTTTTTCTATTGTTGCCTATTGTGACTTGTTGAAATGGCCCGATGTAATTGGTTACTTTTAAATGATATTACTGGCAGATAGCTAATTTAGAGGAGCAGCTGCACTTCTACAGGTCTTGGGGGAATACATAAAGACCGGTAATGGGGACGGGTCATAAATCTTATGCAAAGGCTTAGAACGCTTGCAACACGAGATTAAAAGAGCTCCTATTTCTTGATATTCAGCATCGCCAACTGAATACGATTGCCGTATGTTTTGCAAACTTTAGGTCGGTGTCAGTGATGGACTTGCTGAATATTGTAGGATAGAATTTCCTACTATTAATATCTTAGTTCCTAGAGCCTTCCGATGATATGCAAAAGAGTTCACTCTACTTCAGGGAGGGGGGGGTGGGTATTTGCTCTCTCAGTCCCCATATAAACCATCACTGGTGAGATTTGCTTTATGTTTTGTGTAGCACAATCCATGCCAGAACTTCATAGAGAAAGCTGATATTCAGTAGTTGCAGTTTCCCTTTCTTCTTGAGGATTTGTTGGAAATGGAGAAATGGAATTGGCCAGACCTAGATGAGTAGACGTTAAATGCAAGAATTTCAAACTTGAAATTGAAGTCGTAAGCACCAACCGTTCCCTTCCTATATGCTCTTTGCGCTGCATGAAAGCATCCTGCAATCAATACTATTGGTTTCAAGGCACTAACAGCACTCTTCATTTTGTTAAAGATTCTGCTGAATGTTTCCACGATTGCCTGAAAGCATGCAGGAACTTGAAGAGGAGACATTTTCATTGCAAAATTTGTGATTACATGTCAGAGAGGGTATGAATACATTTAGTGTCAGCTAAGTTCTCAAGCTTTCCTCTACTGCTAGCTGCTCGAATGTATGTGATATCTTCTTACATTTAACCCCATTAAGAGAGCTCATCTAGCTTCGAGCATAGTTAGATTTTGTCATGCGCAAAATCTATGGACCGTTTACAAGCGCACAACTAGGAGTTTTTGAGGGCAGGGGCCTAATCAACAAAAAGGGCACACTAAACAGCTTCTAAAGAGAATGTATCTCGAAATCATATTTTTCAGATGTAGAAGCAAAGGAAACCGTATGGGAAGTTTCAAGTTTAGTTAATTTCATGTGAAATAAAGATTATACGCAGGTTTGCGTGACAAAAATGCAAGAAACATTTTAAAAATTCTCCAAGGAGAAGGTCACTTTTACTTTTTTGAGAAAAAGGGTAGGAGTTTAGACCCCCGAGATCTACCCCGTAGTTGCACCCCTGCTATAGTTCTATACGACAAGATACAAGGACAGTTTGTCTTTGGTGACTATCTTTTTAGTACAGAAAGCTATTATTTAATGACATAGTAATCTTATTTTCATGAATATTGAACACTTTCATTTTTACTTAAGGCCATCGATAGCATTACTCTTGTTAACATTTATTTATCTTACTTGCACCAGAGGGCCGTTAGAGAGTCCGTGCCATGGGGCATTGTGCCGTGTACAACCCCACTCTTCTCAATGATTGCAACTCTAGCTTAATTGTTCATTTTAGCTAGATAACATGAAGCGTCATGTTCCATATCACTTTATGAAGCTGAAGAAAGAAAGACAGAGAGCTCCAGATGGCATCAAAATGGTGTGCCACGAATATTTCACGGAGACGTGCAACAGTGATGATTGTAGCTATAGTCAGAAGTCCCATGCACACCTGCACTGCACACTGTGCAAATCATGGGCATGCAACATTAAAAAGGTCAGTAGCTAAGCAATTCTTCTTCTGAGATTTATGGATAAAGACGATCTCGATACTATGATGATTGCTGTTGTTATGCTACGAGCCTCGTTTTGAAATGATGGCTGTGTCTTGTTGAGCATCATTCAGGACTGCATTATTTTTCCCCTGAGTGTTTGCCGCACAGTAAATTACAGCATGGGTCACACTTTAATAAAAGTCAAGAGAGAATACTTTCCCCTTAGGGTCATTCCATGCCAAATCATCCAAAATTTCTAAAATGTGTAACCATCATGTCTTCAAATTGTGCTCATTTTTACACAGTCTTTTGCATATTGTGATATATGATGAAATCCAAAATTTCACTTTCATATCTCAATCCATTTAAAAGTTATGGCCTTTTTAATTTTTGGGCGTTTCCCTCAAAGTATGATGAAAAGGGTGTGGTCATTCCTCATATGTTTCTCTTATTACGATTGTAAAATTGCATCTACTTGAGTGATTGGAATAAAAATTGGTATTCTGACCAAGTTAATAATGTAGATTTCAAATATCATGCCATCTTTGCTATACCTTAATATGAACCTAGTCTTAAAGAGAGATGAACATGTCATTCAAAAAATTTTGACTCAGAAATTTTGGCCGCCATTTTGAGGGTGTGGCAGAGCAATTCTGTAAAATCTCATAATAAATTTTGAAAGTGCTATACCAATTCTACTTCATGTCAAAATATCATGTTGTGGTATTGTCTGCTGTAGATTCTATCAGTATCTTAATGTTGGATGCCTATGATAGTCTTCGCACCATCAAATATCAACTACTGTGATTGTCAATAATTCTTATGCACACATGCTTGATGCACAATATGTGTTAGTTTCATCTGTATAATTAATATATGAATAACTGGTAGCAATTGCCAGGATCCCAAAATGCAATGGGAAGTAATAAAGTCACTTAAAAATTGAGTCACGCCTAGTTTTCGAATCTGATATATCAGCTGGTCATTTGGTTCTAAAAGCATGAGTCTCTCCCAGTTTAACAAGAAAAGACATACAGACTGCCATGATTCAAGTTCCCTTTTCCAAGCAATCAATGCAAGTTATAATCAATAGTGTCTTTAAGTAAGTGAGTGGAACCTAGTGGTCATACTGCTGACAACTGAAGGCCATTCCTACTCTTTTGAACATAAGTTTCCTGCAGTCATCCATTAAAAAAATCCCCAATAGTGCATTCCTCCTCCATAAAAGAATATGATGTATTGCAAATCTTTCGTCACAGTCAATTACAACAGAACAGCAAAAGGTGCACTGGGATAGCACTATTCACTTGTTGTGGTTCGAGCCATGCAACATTTTTCGTGTAACTCTGTCATAGATATAATAAATTTAACAAATGCTTGGTTAAAGAACTCTCCTTTGGAAAATTTGCTTGGTTCAATTTCTAAGGGGCTTCATTACTTCATATTGCATTGTGGGATTTTTCCTTGGATTGCATGAATTCCACTTCGCCAAGCTTCCATGAGCCTCCAGCATCAAGCAGTGAATAGTAATGCATTTTCAGCCAATTTGAAGATGCTAGAAGTGCCCAAAGAATTTGCTGTGTATGAACAAATCGTACTCGTATTCAGTTTACGACTAGAGAGGCCAGCAATCCCTAATCTTGATTCAGGAATGGCCTTCAGTTGTCAGCAGTATGACCACTAGGTTCCACTCACTTACTTAAAGACACTATTGATTATAACTTGCATTGATTGCTTGGAAAAGGGAACTTGAATCATGGCAGTCTGTATGTCTTTTCTTGTTAAACTGGGAGAGACTCATGCTTTTAGAACCAAATGACCAGCTGATATATCAGATTCGAAAACTAGGCGTGACTCAATTTTTAAGTGACTTTATTACTTCCCATTGCATTTTGGGATCCTGGCAATTGCTACCAGTTATTCATATATTAATTATACAGATGAAACTAACACATATTGTGCATCAAGCATGTGTGCATAAGAATTATTGACAATCACAGTAGTTGATATTTGATGGTGCGAAGACTATCATAGGCATCCAACATTAAGATACTGATAGAATCTACAGCAGACAATACCACAACATGATATTTTGACATGAAGTAGAATTGGTATAGCACTTTCAAAATTTATTATGAGATTTTACAGAATTGCTCTGCCACACCCTCAAAATGGCGGCCAAAATTTCTGAGTCAAAATTTTTTGAATGACATGTTCATCTCTCTTTAAGACTAGGTTCATATTAAGGTATAGCAAAGATGGCATGATATTTGAAATCTACATTATTAACTTGGTCAGAATACCAATTTTTATTCCAATCACTCAAGTAGATGCAATTTTACAATCGTAATAAGAGAAACATATGAGGAATGACCACACCCTTTTCATCATACTTTGAGGGAAACGCCCAAAAATTAAAAAGGCCATAACTTTTAAATGGATTGAGATATGAAAGTGAAATTTTGGATTTCATCATATATCACAATATGCAAAAGACTGTGTAAAAATGAGCACAATTTGAAGACATGATGGTTACACATTTTAGAAATTTTGGATGATTTGGCATGGAATGACCCCTTAGTGACATTTTTGTACAGGCCTTCTTTACTTTTGGGCTTCAACATTCCTACAAATAACCCCTGTAACTTAGGTAGAATTCGAAAGATGTCTTGTAAAGTGAAAAATATTGTCGCGTCTATTCGCCTCATATCAACTGTTATAATATTGAGAAATTTTGGAAACCCCTGTAATTATATTTGATATGCGATAACTCTAAACTGTCATGGGAAATCGAAATTCGCTAGAGTTGTTCTAAGTAGCGAATATTCGAGCTATCGGGCAACCAAGTTCTCGAATGTCAACTGTAAGTGTGTTTTGGTGATGCCTCAATTTTGTTAAGCCCCGGCCAAACGATGCAGCAATTCGTGCAGCATATGTTGCGTGAAGTTGCAAGGGTAAATTTTGATGGGAGGCCAAACAATGCAACATTTCAAACGTAACATTTGTTAGCGTTACTAAAAAGAGAACTGGAATCAAGTTATAGATCGTGTTTCTATGGTAACTATGCGCACTTTTGACGGATTTTAGTTAATCATACTTGCTATGCGCATTCGTACTTTTAGCAAACGTTGCAAAGCCTGGCTAAACGATGCAACATCATGTTGCACGGTGTAACAATTTTGATGGTTTTCAAGTGTTATGCAATATCATGCTTGCAAATGTTGCAGGCTGCAACATATGGTAGCCAAACGATATAACATCGGATCTGCAACAAATGTTGCACGAAATGCTGCATCGTTTGGCCGCGTCGTTAGAATTAACTACTAGTACTCTAGTACTATAACTATGTGTATATTGGTGAGTGCATTGATGATTATTCAGAAATGACGTCACTCTTCATGCTAGTTACTATCCTATTCTCATTATTATTCATACACTTAAATCCCGCAAAGTCGTACCCTCGATAAATCAGACTTTCGCCACTTTCGCTTAGTCGGATTGATTTCTCATTCCCCTTGGATTCACTCCAACTTATTGAAAGACTTGGTTAATTCGGAGATTCGTTAACTCGGACCAATTTCCAATCTCCCTTGAGAGTCCGACATAACTGGATTCTACTGTATTTGCATAAATAAGGAGCTCATACTCTGTAGGACAAAAGGGGTTCATTTTTTTGATACTTAGCGATCTCTGCCATCATTTTTGCTTGCTTCAATGCATAGTAATATTTACTTTAGATAACATTGTGTCCACTCACTCACTCATTCACTCACTAACTCATTTAATCATTCATTCACTCATTCACTCCTTCATTCACTCACTCACTCACTCACTCATTCACTCACTCACTTACTCATTCACGTATTAGCTAACTAACTCACTCATTCAATCACTCATTCACTCACTCACTCATTCATTCACTCACTCAATCACTCACTCAATCACTCACTCATTCACTCACTCACTCACTCACTCACTCACTCACTCACTCACTCACTCACTCACTCACTCACTCACTCACTTTATAATAGATTGAAAGTAAACCGTTACTGAGATAATCATCAAGCAATCGATACAGAGGATGATTTACCAAGGATGACATATCTTTTATTTTTAATGTGTTTAACGCATTTCTGTTCCTGCATTTGCTGTAGAGTTACAAGTATCGGCTGAGGCACCTCAATCGATGCCACTACATGTTTTTCACGGAAAATGAAAATCCAAACGAAATCATAAACGACGAGCGATTATCGAAGAAAATTGAAAAACTAAATCAAGCTGACAAAGTGAGGGTAATGACCTACCCTGCTGCTGAGGTAGATGTGCTTCATTCGCGCAGGCGCAGAGGAAACACACGAACCAACCAATACCAAAGACTGCAGACTGAACAGGTGGTTATAGGCAGTAATAATGACGAAAAGAAAGTGGACATAGAGTACTTTGAAAACGTTGGCAATGATGTAAGGAGCATGATTCAGCCGCTTGACATTGGGACTCCTCAGAAGGAGGACTATACTCCAGTAGAACACGATAGTTCTGGAAGTGGGTGTCCTGAACCGATAATAAACAGCGATGTGGATGCCAAAAAGGTCTTACTGGATGGGCAGGACAAAGGCTCGACGTTCTCCATTACGCTAAATGGTGACCTGAGTACCATCTTAGCAGTGCTTTTGAGTGTGAAGAAGAAAGGTGTAGCTGTAAAGAACCAGAGCCTGCGTGAGATTATATCCCGACATCCGAGCTGTTCTGCCAATGACTTGCCAAGGTGTCTTGGCCTTATCAATAAGAGAAAGGGTAAGAAGAGGAAAGGAAGCAAGCGTACTAAAAATACTGTGCGTACACGGAAGGATAATTTTTCTCCAGATAGTGACTCGTTGAATAATGGTGGGTCGTCGGAGACAAATGAGCTGCCCAAATTACCAAGTTCAAATGCAGAAGTTCATAGGACTCCTCCTGAAGAGGAGCCAAAATGTGTTACAATAGAGACCGAAAAGATTCTAGGATATCTTTCAAAGATGGTTGGAATTGATATGGATTTAGGAACAGAGCAACTACTTCCAGATATAAGTAGTGACACCGCAATGATTTGGGAAGAATTGTGCAGTGGAATTACTACTGAATGTATTGATTGCACTGATAATAATGCCGGCACAGAGGATACGCCTTCGGGTAGATCTCTGAATGGAAAGCGTCGCACAAAGAACTCTCGGCCATCAAAAGCCTCCAATCCACGAGTGAAAAATACCAAAGATAAAATACAAAAATCTGGAGCTTCGGTTTCAATCGGACGAAAGAAAGGCGGTCAAAGTACCAGGAAGGGCGTCAAAAAAGGTAGTCGAAAAAGCAAGAAGCATAATGTGATCTTGGATTCTACAGAAGTAGTAGAGACGTCTCAAAACAAGCGTTTTACATTCCAAACAATTGACATTAATAATGATATTTTGATGAACAAAGAGAGTTATGAAGCAGTGAATATTTATGATATTATTAATGGCTACCTTCGTAATGAAGATATTCTTGATATTAATTGCAATAATATTTAATAAGAATTATTTAATGGAATTGAGTTTCAGCTGATATTAATTTGTTTCGTTTTATTTTGTTGGGTATTTCAATAACAACATTAGGAATGTACCGAAGTGAAGGGCACTGGTGTATCTCAGCCTCCACAGTTTGTAGAAGCCGTCCGTAATTCTTTCCTTTATCGGTGGAAGTTGGCATAACGATCATGACTTGTTGGGCACTGATTTTGCTCTGTCAAATTCTGTCGTTAGGTTTATTTTGTGACATCCTCCCTCCCTCTCCCCTACGATTGAGTCCTTTGGCACGTCACTGAATGGCAAAGACAGTGAGACTTGAAATACAGGTAGTTGTGGCCATGCCCCCTCGTTGTCTCTCTTTTCGGTAAGCCTGGAGACAGACAACAGACGTTACTTAAACGTAATCCTATGTGAACCGGTGGCCTAAATTGAACCGGTGGCCTACATTGAATCGTAAGACTACTAGAGCCTATTCTTAACTAACCATAGTTTCATAGCCATTGTTTTACCTAGTTACAGCCTCAATTTTCAAAGCAGTTGTTTGCCCCAGTATTACATTCTTCATTATATCTAAACGTCCCCTTCAAAATATCTAAACACTCCCTTCCATCAAGTAAATCTGTATAAACATTGATATACTATTCAAATGTCTCACAGTATTGATGTTATTTGCCGGTTAATTGCTGGACATCAGGCCAATTCCCTTGGCTTTAGGTATCCAGTAACTTTCTTACAATCTTGGCAGTTCCTAACAGGCAAGCTTTTTGTAAAAATTATATTCTGCATTCTATTTCAATCTTCTTCAACCACCTCTCGAAGTTCTTTCCAATCGTTCCCAGAACTCCAATAATGGTACAATTGTAACCTCTATTTCACACCCTCTTGATCTCTCTCTTCAAGTCTTGATAAAACTCAATCGTTTGCTTTTCTTTTCTGTCAATTCTTATATCAAAAGGGCAAGCCATTTCAATCAGCAAACATGCATTCGATGCTTTTCATTTTCCAAGACAATGTCTGGTCGGTTATGCTCCAGTCTATAATCTGTTTGCTTTGGGAAGTCACATAATAATCTTAAGTTATTTGTCACAACTGCACTGTCTATTCTATGATTGTACCATCCATTTCCATGGTCTAAACCTAGTTTCTGACATAACTTCCAGTTATTATTATTATTTTTATGATTATCATCAAACATCCAAAGTACAAACTTATCAAAAGATAGCCACTAATACATTAGCTTCAACTGGCTGTCTTGTGTCAAGCAGGTTTATTTTTCTTGGATTTTTAGGCAAAATCATGCTTTCATTGTAAACTGTTGTACGGACAGAGGTAGCATCCTTCACTTCGATGAGCGGTGCTTCCTGTACTCCCCCGTAGCTTTGTGCATATATTTTAGTCCATGTGGAGCGATGTGAAAGTAATGCTTCAGGGGAAACCAGACCACCCCTCTTAAAAATTGATAGGTGTCAAATTGGGGGTCATTCATTTAGTACGTACGCACGAAGGGGGGAGGGGGGTTAAGCAAATGCGTACGAATGCGTACAAGGGGGGAGGGGGGGTTGACACATGAAGTACGTACGCAAAGCAAAAAATTATCAGCTTTTTGCATACATCCCGCAATATTTTCATTTGCAAAGGACCCTTCACAGACAATTACTTAATGTAGTACGTATTCAGTTGAGATTACTTCTAGTACAGGGGTGTCAAACATACGGCCCGCAGGCCGAATCCGTCGATGTGGCCCCCTAGGAATTTTGAATAAACAGAAACCAAGCGATATTTTTTCCCATTGTAATAGCGGCATTTACTAGTGGCATTTACAAGGCTGAACACCCAGTTTTTCGCCGTTTTCTAGCGTGCCAGATAGGAAACATGCGATGAGTTATGTATATTTGAAAGCCCCTATTACCTAGCCCTCTCGGCTTCCATCAACCTACCAGGCCATTGTGGCGCCATATTATACCCTACATGGCCATTTGTTTGAACAGTATTATAGATTTTTCATGAAATACATTTGAAGTGATCATTTTAATGTCTCGTGAAAGCTTGAAAAGTCTTTCTCCGTGGTTTCAGATGCCTAGAAACTTTTTTTTAGAGATGGGGGGGGGTCAACAACCAAGAGTACGTACGCAAAAGGGGGGGTGAGTATCAAGCGTACGTGTGCGTACGAGGGGGGAGGGGGGGTCAAATTTTAGCCAATTTAGAGCGTACGTACTAATTGAATGACCCCTTGCTTTGATATCATTCAGAACTTTTCAGAAACTTGCGTTTCAGGCACAGGTATGGAAAAGTTTGGCACTAATGAAAGTATTAAACTCGTGCTTGCCAATAAATTTGCTGCTTCCTGCCATTTGCTGCCGATTATTTAGACATCGCGTAGAAAATGTACTGTTTCTTTGCTGCAATTTGAACTCTCAGTCTATTTCATAATTCATTCAGAAAACATGCAATAGCCTCATAAGCACTGATACCATCTGTTGTAATGACACTGGCAGATAAATCTTTGTCAAGTGAGTAGGGCTTTGAGCATCTACTTCAGTGGACACAATGCTCTGTGAAACGAGACATCACCTTAGAAAGTTCAACTTACAGCGCTTAATCTCGCAAGAAGTTGGTGTTCTACAATTTCAGAAGAAACGGAGAGGAAACACCGGCAATTTCCTTTCGTTTTTTAATGTGTCTAACAAATCTTTATTCTCAACTACATCTACGATTGAACTTAAAAAGTCAAGGAATCCTGGAAAAAAGTTGCGTTAAGAAGAACCCAGTACAAATACGGCGTATGAGCAATGCGTTGACGTGGTATGTATTGTACTATTATCAAATAAAAAATATGCCATTCTCTGCATCTAAGTGCCTATCGATCCGTAATATCGATCATTTTTTATCACGTACCTAGTTTAATTTATTCTGTTTTCTTTTCATTTTTATTGTAATTAGCTTCTTTCGTGTAATTGATGTAAGTAGTGTAAAAACAGGGCAGGTTTGTAAATCAATTCTTTTTTGTAACCTCTACCCTGTATATATAATTTTTAAATGACATGAAATGAAATATCAACACCAGAAAATGCTCCGTATGCCTATTGGAACCTGAAAGGTGACATATTCTAGCACTCCTGTTGATAGGGGTGCCGAGAGGTGGGAAGATTGTCTCTGTGATTGGATCTGAGAACGAGTCTCAAAAGTTAAGCTGGTTTTATAGTGATTAAAAAAAAACTGTTAGATCTTATAGAGTTGTCATCTGGGGACCCGCGGACCTGCCAATCGAATGATAAATTTTTTACATTCATTGATATATCTAATATTAAAGTATTGTCCCAGAAACTGACCTTCACTTTTACCAAGTAAAGGGTAATTTGGCTTCAGTTTAAATTGTGCATCATTTTCAGAATTTGAATCTCAAAATATGACTATCATATATCTGTTTCTATGTGGAAAAGGTAGACAAGTTCATTTGAAGAGGTTTTCTTAAACATTAATACGAATGCGGCAAAGAGAAGCGGCAAACTTGTGCTGGCCTCTCGGACTAAATCTTTTCCTTCTACCGCTTATGCACTCTTGTTTATATATTGGAATATATGCACACAACTTAGCATATATGAATAAAATTTGGCTTGTGCGTATACAGGTATATGATCTTTACAAAATTTCCTAATGCACTTGGTCTGCCAAGGGAAAAACATAGAATAGACTTAGTTGTTGGAGCAATTTACTCCACATGTTTCAACCTAATACCACTCTATTACAGAAACGATACCCATAGGAGCAAAATATCCTGTCCACCCGGAGGTTGCAAAATGAATGTAGTGAATAAAATACACATATGCCAAGTTTTATAGATACTGTATATGCTAATTGGGTGCATATCATACGACTATTCGTTGGAGCAATTTGAGCTTCGATATGTTCAAAGCCTTTATGCTTCTTAAAACGGTGTATAACAGTAAGCGAATTCAAATCATTGATACCTCTACGCAGGAGTGGATTAGCTCTCGAAAAAGGGCGGGGGATCTCTCTTAGGGTCACCCTTATTACCGAAGTCAATTCTGCATGCTCTATCTGGGGGTCACATTTAAATTTCAGGAGGTAGGAGTAATACCTCAGGCATACCAGACTTTCTAACAGTATTAAAACAAATTTGTTTAATCTAAGTATGCAGTTCCTGCTGATTTATCGGTGATCCCCTTTGGGGGGTTACCGGGAGATCACCCGGTAGCCTAGTGGGCTAATCTGCACCGGCCTGTAAATCTACTATGTTAATACTCTGCTGAGCATTATTTTTAATTCACCTTCTCATGAAAACATAAATTATAAATCAAATATTAAGTTCTCTCATTTCTTTTTCAGATATTTGCCTCATCCTTTCCGCGGCGTCCTTGTGTCTCGCTCGATGGTACAGGAATACTCCAATCACTACTAACGCCGTTCCAACGCCACTCAAAACCGTGACACTGTTACCGAATACCAGTACGGAGAACCATATCAGAACGGCACGCTTGGCTGTACTGGCAACGCTGAATAAAAGAGCAATAAAAACCATTACCAACGTCATTTGGAAATGTAGAAATTTTGTGGTGCTAAGTAGAGTATCAACTGTGGAAGTACTCTAAAGCCAGGTGGTATATTAAGGATCAGCTGAGGCAAGTTTTTCCACAGAGCATTGAAACATTTCCCAGCCAGAAAGATTAATTCACCTTGAAGCGACTATGACAAGTAGTTGCAACAAAGTACTAATTTTCCTCATTAACACAATTTTAAGTCCGTTAACTGCTCCAAGACTACTTCAGGTATTTCAGAGCACTGTCGACGGTGCATACCTTGACAAAGCGACAAACTATGCATATAAAAATGTAGTAACTTTAGGCGATCCCACAAGCTAAACAACGTCTTAATGTCCATGGTCATTGCACTAGTTAGGTAAAAAGTTGCCCTAAAAACATAGCTCCATACGAAATCTACTTACCTGAAAGTTATTGGTGAAATTAAGGACATGAGTAGATAGGCCGTGAAGCTTTGAAAATAGAAGAGCACACTATTGAAAAGGAGGACACCAATGAGGTACTGGTCAATGTTTTCTATCTTCTCGCTGAGATCCTGAAACAAGATACAAAATATGCTACAAGACCAGTTCCCAGTAGCAGGTGAGTAAAGACAGCTCATTCCTGTAGGCCTATCTCCACACAAAAGTAGGATTTCGGATTTCAGATGCAAGGTCATTGTTCCCAGTCAAGATTCAAACGTTCTAGGATATGTGGACGTTCAGATATGGACTGGGAACAATGAGGTCGCATCCGAAGCCCGAATTTAAGTGGGGATTTTTATTCCACTGCATTTCAAAATTCAAAATTCCACTATACTAAAAATTTATTGAGTAAAATATGAAGTAATGCACTAATAAACCAAAATGTACAATATTGTCTGATCTGCATAGATGATGGAAATTTTTTAAAGGAGGACTCTCCCAGTAGTCCGAAAACTAATGAGAAGCAAGGCCCCTTCAATTAGAGGCACTAATTTACTTAAACGCAGCGTATAAAATTTTTCTAGCAAAGTGTTTTTCAGGATTATAATGAATTTAGAGCGTGCTTTTTAAGATACTTTTAAGAAGAAAATTCAGAAGGTGAACTTTATAGCTCTGATGGAAGATCACTCCAAATTTTCTATTCCACATAACGAATGGACTTCAAACCATATTGAAAGGCTATTTTTATGAGTCAGGAACCCACCATATTGAACACGTTTATGATTACAATCATACCAGACAAGACGTCTTATCTAGAAAGACACCATTCGACTAGGCGATATCATTCGCGCGAAGTGAATAGAAGTGAACCACAGTGAACGTATGTGTAATTTGCATATAGCGCCTGTCAAAATCGAAATACACACAAGGCTTCCTCGAAACATTTCGCTTCGCGCGAATGAATTTGCCAAATAGAGAGTCGGCACAAAGGCAGTACTATAGACCAAACACCAAACTAAATCCAACCAAAGTCTCGATCAACAAACATAATGAATACATGTTAATAATATAAGTTCGATAAAAATCATGTTACTAAGGTGTGAGAAACAAATCTGCTGGAACAGGACCGTGTTATGGAAACTCGAATTCATCTATTAATTAGTATCCATGAATGTTTTTAAGAAACAAAGGAAAGGAGAAGGGGAAAAGAACAATGTTTTAAACCAAGTCAAAGAAATATCTTAAAAGTCGAAAAAATTGTGGAATTAACCATAACATAAACAAATGAAATATAATACATTTATACGTTTTTGCATCTGTTTTGTGATTGAAACATATAAATCAATGCAGAGCCATTGCATTCAACAAGCAAAATAAGCAGCATGGGCATAACATACCATGAAAAATAGCCAAAATGGTAACTGAACCAAGGTTGCAGCAATACTGGTGTAAAATTGAAGCTCCATTGGACTGGGTATTTAAGTAAAATGAAAAATCGATTGAAATGACAATAATACAAATTGTAGAAAGTCTGACGGCTCTAAAAATTCAAAACAGTGATAAAAAGGATGGCGATCGCATTGTCCAAGAAATCACTTAGTGAACAGTTCTAAGTGACACAAAACAATAAGAAACTGGGGCCTATCAAGTTTATACTAAACTTTGACACGACTGTGCTATAGTTAAATGAAGTATAATTTAGGCCAATGGCCGTTACCACAAGAACCTTACATTTCAGGTTGATTTATGGAAAGAAATATCAATAAACTACATGCAAATGCAATCTTATCACATTCTACCAAATTCAAAGAAACTTTAAGATTATACATACATACAAACATACATACATACATAAATACATATAAGATTTAATGCTGTAAGCACCTAAAATGCTTGTTCAATAAATTAATAAAACCAAAATTACTGAGTATTAAAACTCATTTATTAAAGCTAGAATCAATAGGAGCTGGGGGGTTTCGCCATAGATACATTCCTATGTATGTTTTTGGTTGTTTCTGAACAACTACACTGGGAAATAGTATGAAGTAGCCAATCCGTAAACTGCCATGAGCAGGATGATATCATAATTTGTATCACACAATTTCAATATTGCAACTTCTTATGTGTGTGCTTGTTTATATTTTATGGTACAATTAAATAACATGAGTGATCTAATCAATTTATTCTAAGCTATTTCAGTATATTTGTTGCATTATTTATTTGCGAGTGAAAACCTATGTAATTAGGATCTGTGCAATGAATACATACATACTGAAATTTAATGAATGCATTAACCATATGAAACCTAAAGGATAGCTCTCAGCAGAAAATCATATATTGAGCATCAGGGAAGAAATATTCGAAGTCAAAATTCAGATACTAGTATCAAAAGATAAGGGGAATGTGCATGTTGCAAAATTCTGACTTCACATAAAGAGGAATGGCTGCAAATCTTACGTAGCCATCGACTTTTCGGGTATAAATCGTGAATCTTCTAACGTAGAATATCAACTGCTTTGCTAGTCCCTGATCTCTGAACAGATGCGGCCTAGCCGATGCTGAAGAAGGGTTGGCAGAAAATACACCGACATGGAAGAAGGGGAACTCAAAGAGGCCCTCGGAGAGTACTACTCTGTGTACGTGGAATTTGTAAGCGAAAAGACAACGAATGAAAAAGCACAAGTGGAACACTTGAAGAGCAAGAGCAGAACTTTAAAACGACTTAACGATAGACTGAAGAAGCAAATCAATGAAACAAGAAATCGCGCAGCAAAGGTAACTATGATCTCTTTAGATTTAACAAACAAAATTGTAACCCGGTTGCAGGGAGTTCCTCCTACAAAATCTGCGCATAAAGCTGAGTCATCATGACGTCATAATTTAGGTTTTCATTCGCAAAGGAGCAATTAAACGGCATAAAGTGAACGTGGAGGTAATGACAGTGCTAGTGTGAATACCTCTTCTTCATCATACCTCCATAATAAATTGTCCATGTATCAACCAACTATTGGTCCTCTGGCTATTTATATACAGCACTAAGCACCGAAAAATATTCAATACAGAGAGAGTTGCTTGAACTGTGTCTTGTAGCATCAGTAGAGGATAATTTTTCCAATCGGCATTGATGGAAACTGTGTAGCAGATAGTCAAGGACGTATCGAGGAAGATTACACTATATCTGGAAGGTATCTCCAAGTGCTGAGAGCTAAACTGGCAATTATGACCATTAACTACCCCCCGGAAACAAGCACAAGACGAGAGAACGACGACGTAGCAAACGAAAGGGGACTGCTCCTGATATTAGACTTACTACAGAACTTCCATACACCGTATAAGGAGGAATTAACTAGCATGGAGAGAGAATGCAAAGTTCTAGAACGACAAAACCTAGAATTACTATATCAATTGAAATATGCAAGGATTTCCACAAGGGAAACTCTAATTGAGGTTTGTTTCCATGACAAGCTATGTGCATTTGACAGCAACAATCTAGGTTTTTATTTTTTACAATTTTTGAAATACTAACTGTAAAGCTCAAAGATCAAGAACAGTTTTCTGAATTGCATCTTGCTATTTGAAAATTCACTCTCTCGACGGGGGATAGAATAAGGAGAGAGAAACTGGGAAAATTGGAACAGCTACAAGAGAGAGGAGTAATATCTGGGGATAGGGGAATGGGTATCAGGAGGGCACACACCAGCCCCTTCTATAAGAAATCGTTTTATTTAGAGATCAGAGATGTAATTTAAACGTCTTTCTAAGACAGCTGCGAAGAAAGTACGAGAGCTGCAGTAATGCATCAAAAACTTAATTTTTCCTTTCTATACAGCAGTTCAATAGAGTTATAAAGGAAGATCTCGATAAAGAACTGGAAAAAATTGCTGAAACACGAAACGTCACGATGAAACTGCTGCTGAAAAAATATCAAGAAGTCAAAGATCAGCTGAGACAAGTTGAAGATGGTTTAATGAAAAGTGGCCAAGAGTTAACTGAGGAAAAAAGCAAAACAGCAGCCTTGCAAGAAAGGCTGACAAAATGCAATGAAGAGTATGGAGTTGTTGCGTTTGCTGTAGATAGCATGAAGAAGGACCTACGAGCAAGTGAGCAGAAATGCCTCAAGCTAGTAGAAGAGAATCAACATCTAAGAGAAAACATGATGACAAAGAATGATACAGAACATGAAATTGAAGCATCACAGGTACAATTATCTACCATTAGCATATTTTGATTAAAGGAAATGGATAGCTATTATTTCAGGCTGTATATTGTGCCAGATTATTTTATATTTTGGTGACCTTCTGTCAGTGTGCATTTCTGAATGCCAATGTGCTCACATGGCTGTAATTATGTACTTGCCTAGCTGGCAGCATGTACACACAGAAACACACAGACACACTCAAACACTGACACACAGACAGACACAGACAGACACAGACAGACACAGACAGACACAGACAGACACAGACAGACACAGACAGACACAGGCAGACAGACAGACACAGACAGATACTGACAGACACAGACAGACAGACACAGACAGACACAGACAGACAGACACAGACAGACACAGACAGACACAGACAGACAGACACAGACAGACACAGACAGACACAGACAGACACAGACAGACAGACAGACAGACAGACAGACAGACAGACAGACAGACAGACAGACAGACACACACACACATGTGTGTGTGTGTGTGTGTGTGTGTGTGTGTGTGTGTGTGTGTGTGTGTGTGTGTGTGTGTGTGTGTGTGTGTGTGTGTGTGTGTGTGTGTGTGTGTGTGTGTGTGTGTGTGTGTGTGTGTGTCTGTCTCTGTGTGTGTGTACTTGAATGTATTTTCCATGCTTGATGCTTGCTCACCTGCTTGGCAGAGATCTGCTTTTTCATAAGTATTCACCAAAAGGAAGACAAAAGCTCTTTTAGTTATCTTGATTATAAGTCTATTACAAATTTTACTTTCAAGCCTTCAGAACATATAAGATGTCAACAGATTCCAAACCCTTCATATATATTTTGCACTATGAATTTCAATACAAATTCTCCGATTTAAATAATTATATTATTACCAAATTAATTGGTATAAGACACTTCTCATACTGATTTTTCCTCAGGCAAAAAGAGGATCAGCTACAAACACTCTTGCAGCACATGGCATTTCAGGAGAGCATACTGACAATCTAAGATCAGAAGCTGAAGATGCTGAAGCATCATGTGATGAGAGAACAAACCTCAGCTCTGTAATATGCAAGAAATTTCAGCAGAAGGAAAGCAAACTTGATGTTGCTATGACAGAGCTTGAAGGGTTTAAACAAAAGGTTCAGATATTGGAAGCAGAGAACAAAAGGCTCAAGGAACATTTGAATAAGTATCTGGATAAGAGGCTAGAGAAGAAAAGTTGGATAAAGAATCCTTTTAAAAACAAGACAATGAAATAAGAAAACAAACCTGTAATTTTGATCTCCAGTCAAAAGCTTCTTTGAATAGACATTCTGTATGCTACAAATTCATTGCAATGCAGACTCAATCATTAAGAATAAGAGATTATCAAACTTATTGATTCTCAATAAACATTTCTGGGTATGATTAAGACTTATGGAAGATACATTCTATAGAGTTCTTTAAAGATATAGAGATCTTAAAAATATCCCTGTAATTGAAATGAAGGGGTAAAACTAAATGCTCCTTGTCAAAAGAGCAGGGTAAGACATTAACACAAAATTCTTAAGGATCATATCTCTATCAAAAAGAGATAATGAAAACATGCCATATGATTTTCTATACCAGCTAAATGCATTTTGAGCAAATATCACAAGAAACACATCAAAAAGTGCCCCTCCTCAAATCAGCAGGCATTTGTGATTTCAATGAAATAATAAGCATCACTCACCAGTCAAGGATATTATTTAGCAGGGCAGAGAAAAATCCAATTAGAACAAAGCTAAGTTCATTTGATGTACATATGGCCAAACCAAACATTATTGGAACCAAGGACAAGTTGACATAAAGTCCAGAGTATTCACCTACATGGAAAAAAAACACAAGAGAGAACAAAATAATTTGCTTGCGGGAGGAACTCTTTTCATTTTATTTTGAAATGAAATACAGTGACACACACACACACAGATGGAACAACAAGAGGTGGAAGGGAGCAAAGAGAACAAAGAGCAAAGAGGTGTGAGAAGGATTTGATATTTATGGAGGGAGAGATTCAGAAGTTAAACAGTAAGATCTCAAGCTCACTATTAAGTAAAAAGAGGATACAAAACATTAAGAAGTTGAGAGTTAATATTGTGGAGGAAAAGCAAATGAGGCATATTCATGTAAGTAAAATTTAAAGAATAGAAGCAAAACAAAAAGGCTTACCTAACATTATGTATGCAATAATGACAGTAAATAGAGGTGCAGATGACTTTATTGTTTCTGAAAATGATATAGCTACATTTTTCATAGCTACTACTGAGCACACCACAGAACCAAATCTACAAAAACCATTATTATTACTTTAATAGCCACCAAAACAACATAATTTTCACAGACAAAATAACAATACTGCACCTGTAACTAGTTGCAAAGGTTAGAGGTTGATATTACCTATACAAAACTAAAGTAACTGTGATAAAAATTACACAATATCAATTGGAAAGATGTATTTGTATCAATGAATGTAAGCAAGTAAGTAAGCAGAAAAGTAAGCAATTCAAATTCATTTTGAACTTACCTTAAGTACAGAACAATGAAGTACGTATTTGATTCTCAAAAAATATAGAAAGATAGAGCACTTGGCCTTACACAAACTCAGGCATTTCAACATCTAAACAATACGCATTATAATTTTGCATTATATATTATACAATATATCTTTATGTTGTTGATTATGTTTTAAAGGTGAATGCTCAAAAACTCACACTGACAAGAAAACTAAGGCGTCATTGTTCTGCTTTATCACTGCGAACTGACAATTTTTGCAAGATATCAATTATAACGAGTGTGACAAATCTCACCTTAGAAATCCTAGTATGACCATTGATCTAAAGAAGACTGCTTTGCTATATGTTTCAGGGTGTTTATCTTTTGTCTTCTTGAATACTTTGCATGGCAAATACATTGCAATAAATCCTAGGATAGTTGTTATCACAATCTGGAATTCGCCCAATATTCCTGGGTCAGCATCGAGTGAAGAGAGAATATATTTGTTCAACATTATCGTCATAAAACTACACACAAACCAAGAGAACATAACCAATGCCGGCCTGACAGCTTCTTGACGTAGTCCACAAAGAAATCTGTTTTCTACTTGTTTCTGACAAGTAGTATTATGTCTGTGATTTAAACCTTCAACATTGTGGATGATATGTGTCTCCGTATTTGATATCTCATACACCTCCTTGTGGTTGACATGATGGAGATCACCATTACTAATCTGGTGACTTAATCTCCTATTGGATTCCATAACAAGAAATACACACTCTGTCTCATTTGAAAAATCTTCTAAGCATCTTCATATTTGGGCCTATAAAGAGACCACTGCATGGGACATTACGAGCCTAAATTCACTTGAAATGTAAACTTTGTTATCCATTTAGTGTTGTCTAAATATCAAAACAATAACACCAAAGTCCCCTTATTTCTTCTGATCAGCTGCAATGCTTCTTTAGATGATGATTGCTCATATCCAATATCCTCTAAATAAAAACACATGGGAAGCAGGAGGTAGTTAGCTGTTTAAAGCTATGTATACAACTTCTGATAAGTACTTTTCTCAACAAGGTAAAAAGTAATTTACTAAAGTAATATATTAAAATAATTTGAATCACATATTTGGTTGCTTGTGAGCCACCAATTAGGCACTTCTGCCTTTTGATCTGGTAATACAATGTTGGCATAGACAGCTAAATCATCACTATAACAGACAGCTAAATAAACACAGAACAGCTGAATGATAACAAAAACAATCCTACAGAAGTGTGACTGTGCTTAGCTACCTCGTAATACGGCAGATTACAGGAGCTGTAACATTCCAAATGGGATGAAAGGTTCAAACAAATCTCCTTTAAGAGATCTTGCAGCTTAAATTAACGGTCTTCCATAAATCCAACTAATAGCGTACACAAATCAGGGAGTGATCAAAAAACCAAAGTTTTATCTTAATCATCAACTAGGTCCACACGTTAATCTCTTGACTGCCATGGAACTAGTCTATATATTTCTCACCTTGCAATAAATTGTGTCAATATATTCATTCAAAGCAATGTCTAGTGACTTCTATGTATAATGAATCTCTAGGCAATTGGTGTCCTGTTGGAATGTACTGTTTTGTAGAAAATGCGGTTGCATTGTCAGTCAACTCATTGCACAGGTACCCTCAACCAAGAAGCCCGCTGGGCCAATGGGCCTCAATTACAGTCAGCAGATTTCAGAATCTACAACAACAACAACAGGAAAGCTGACAACAATTTAGCACTTTAGCAACAATGGCGGCTGTGGCCCACATGAGCCATGAAGTTTGTCCTGATGCGTTGCCATACATCGACCAAGACTACGAAGAACCTGGCGTGCGAGATATGGTAAGAGTATTTTTTATTTGCCTTGCTTAATCAGAAGACAGTTCATGTTTTTGTTTGCTATCGATAGTGGGAACTTCTATCTTTTGTTTTGAGGCCTCCCGTATAACTTAGCTAGTCCTAAATCATAGATGAACTTTCTTGCAAGTACAGGAAATAGATTACAATATTTTCTCTCTAATGAGTGGCCCTTTCATGAGTGGTTCCTCTCCGAGGAACAAAAACATTTAAATCGTGCGCTTCGGTGCGCTCCCGGTCGCTCATTAGAGAGAACATGGTACATCAACGTTCATTAGTAAAGTAATTTTATTTTATTTTTATTTATTTTATTTTATTTTTTTTAAGTAAATTTTAAATTGCTGCAAGGTTGCTATGTATTTCCATGCTCCCTGTGGTGTTGTCTTGTATTCCGTAATGTTGTGTCTCTATATCGTTGAATGCAATTGTAATTTTTATGAGCATAAAAAAAAACAAAAATAGATTACAATAGAAAAATCGTTACCGGTATTAGAATCGATTTTGCAATGTGATGCAAATGACATATCATCATGGAATTTTGGGATAGTATCACCAAGGTATTGCTCTACACATGCGTAAGAGTTAATTGTAAGAATCGAACCAATTTCCCGAAAAATCCCGGTATGAAATTTGACCTTTTAGTAACTTTTCTCCCCCTCTACTGATTCGGAATTAACGCAGATCATAACAATGAGCAGGATCAGATCCACACTATTGCCAAATTTCAACTTTGTACCTACTTTGCATCCAGTTGTAAATAATGCTCAAACTTAGCCTACTCTTCCTGCTCACGTCCTTGATAATGGCCGCTGCTCCAAAATCGGAAAGGTAAGGTAGAATTCATAGCTCGTAAAGCTTGATTCTCTTATTAAACTAGTAAAATGGTATATCAAATGGTTGAGCATGAGTTTGAATATACATTTATTCCAATTTGAACAGCATTTTATGCATGAAAAGTAATTATTACTGTAATATAGGCTGGAAGTCTGTTACAGATCAACTCAAAAACGTATTGTAGTTGCTACTACGTGATGCTCCAGAAAAACATGTAACAGATGAAAGAAATGTTTTTAAATTATAGTAAATATAATAATATAATTAAATATAGTATTAAATATAATATGCCTGCCTGTAACACAGAGGCAAGAAAAGCAGGAAGGTTATGTGAAATTGAATGTTTGTCAGGATTTGGCTGCACAGTGGTGGGACTCCCTACCTATGTTAGACTCTGCTATAGCATTTGTAGATTTAGAAATGTTGAAAGAGATGTAAGAAAAATCAAGGCCAGTTGTATGTGGTAAGTATCATATGATAACCTGCAACTTTTTACTTGCATGGAGTTACAAGTCGCAACCTATTTTGTGAAGTCAATAGTGGTATACTTCAGGCATGCAAGCTTTTGCAATTTGCCATGGATATCTCAGGGGTAAAAGATCAAATGCCAGGCCTGCGTGTTTACAGGAAAATTATCTTGATTACACTAACCAAATTATTCTAATGTGTAAAAATATTGTTTGACCTCCAGGTCTCACCCATTTGCTCAGGATCACTGGTTTTGATTTGCCAGTTATCATTACATTGCTAAGCTTTTGAAACAGCCTTGCATTGTGATTTTCAAGTGTTAGCTTTTTTTCTCCACATCAATACCTTGTCATTCCCTCAAGCACTTTTCTTCAATGGTGATTTTATGATCATATATATTATAGGCTAATTTCTGAGAGTTATTCTACTGCCAAAACATGATGATATCTTATGCTTAACTGTGATGATGTTTGGTAGAATGATTAAAACTTTCAAAGTGTTTGTATTTTTGATAAAAGAAAGTAATAAGTATCAGTAAGTTAAGAGTACCCTGATCACTAAAATGGTAATAATCACATAGGGCTAATAAAAAATTAAGAATAATGCTTTCCTGTAATAGAAAGTCTTACTGATAGAACAGTGAAAATTAGGGACAGAATGATTGTAGAAAAAATTTCACAGATTGCAGAGACTTAAATTGTCAATGGTAAATTCACTTTTGTACACCCTCACTCAGCATTGTCACCCCTGCTTATACTAGACAATTTTTGAAGCATTTGTCATTGGAACCATTTAATTGCACTGTCTCTTAAAAGAGTAAATGGTATTCCCCAGTAATGTAGCAAATTTGATAAGATTACTGGCATTCATAGACCATTCACACCTGTGCTCTTTAAAAATGAAAAAGGGATTCTGATGATGACCTCCAACATAGGGCCTAAATGCAAATTTTGAAGTTGTTGCAATGTAGGAGTGGAAACATAATATTTTCAAATGCATTGCATTACCTTGTGTCCTTTAGTGCCAATGGAGGTTAGCATATCATACCATTATTCCTGAAATGTGATTGGCTTCATTGTAGAGTGTACTATTGCTAACAGATAGTAATTTTCAATATATATTGAGTAGCAGGTCTCAAAATAAATCCCTGTCAAACATTCAAGTTCATTTCATTTTTAAATTCCACATGATACACATTTTCTTAAACAATAAGTAACAACAATATGAAAGTGCAATAAAGCTCCAATTCAGCAGCAAAATTACATGGCTAATATGAAAAAATTTGTATCAAGAAGCATTCTTAAGGAGGGGCTCTCTCAGTAGCTAAGCTAATTGAGGAGAGAGCAGCCCCTATTAGGAAAATTTTTTATTGATAGTTATAATTTTATTTATTTAGTTTATTATTGCTGAGGAACTTTGATACCTCTAAGGAAAGTTATGGGAATCTTGGTGAAAACTATCTATAACTGTTTTCAAAAACTTTTCAAAAAAGTTCAGCGGCAACAGAAGCTTCATAATCAAACAGCAAGACTATTTGTTGGCCTCATTGTGATGCCTTTAGCAAGATCCTTGCTAAAATTAGTGTAGATAGAAGAGACTAAATATAGATAAAAATTGTAATTTTTAATGTATTTCTTGCATTGTTCAAAAAGTTGTCCTCAGATGGCCACAAAAGTTTCCTATAGAGTTTGCAATATTTTGCCAGCAAAATTACAGCATTTAATTTTATTGAATGTCAACTTTAACTGTTCAGTTTTCAAATACTAATACCTTTTTCCTGTACAGATTGAAGCATAAAATCTGTAATGTGTTATTCTACCCACATTTTGTTGCTTCTTATAAAGAATTCTGGATGGTTCTAATTTGTACATAAAATTTTGCATTTTGATGAGAGGTTCCATGTAGGCCAGCTATTACTGAATGGCAGCTGTAATTGTTTTATGTAGTAGCAAAGCAGTTATTGTGGAGACAACAGGATTTAGGAGAAATTAGCAGTGAGACTGCAAGGAGATAACTTACCAAAGCAGGATTTGAATTCATGGCCCTTCATTTGTATGTCACTTGCTCTACCAACTGAGCTATCAATTTACACTTTCAAAGCCTTGCTCAGTTGTATGTTATTTGCTCGCACTGCCCTCCCCTTAACCAATTGCTTAGGGGAACCATCACAGTTTCATCACATGCTGTTGAGAGGGAACTGCCCACACAAGGGAGGCCACAGCTACCCCATTAGCTAGATAGTATTACAGAGAGGGTATTTAAAGACTTCTTTTATTGCCATTATGATAGCAATTCTGTTTTATGTCCTTCATTTTGTAGGTAAATTCATTAATTGAAGAAGAGACAAGAAGATATAGACCTACAAAAAACTATTTGGAATATTTGCCAGAACCAAAGTTCAATACATTTGAGGTAGCAAATAGCAATTTATTTATATTAGGCAATCTGATAAATTACATTTGGGGGGGGGGGAGGTCATGCTGGTGTTCCTGCAGAAGTAAATATTGACAGCATTGCTGTGATTGTCTTGTGGTTGATAGATTTTGGTTGTTGTAATAGCCTTTATTAATTAAGTAAATTTTTAGCCAAGTCAGAGTAATAAGACCAGTCATTTGCAAGATGTGCATGTACATGGTTGAAAATCTAACTGCTTTTTGCAAGCCATTATCAAAATTTGTCATGTTTCTTTGCTATGATGACCAGCATATCTTCCTTTGCTTTCAAACACCAGTGAATGAAGATAAATCTCATTTACTTCATATCTAAATTTGACAAGTCATTTCCAACAAGTTTATTTTAAATGTCTATTTTCCTTCATTTAGACCCCAGTGATGAAGAAGGAATTTGATAGGATTGCAAATAAACAGCCATTTGAGCATTTAAGCATGAAAAGGTAGTTCCTGCCAGATTTCTTATAGCATGTTCTGCTTCCCAATGCTGACTATATTTGAATCCGTTTCCATGATACCATATTTATTTCATACCGTATTCACGAGCATATTGCCATCATACTCTACTCATCATCATCTTCATGTATATGGAAGGCCAATATGGTATGAAAACATATTGGATTGAAATTAATCCGATACCGTGTATTCGGGGTCTATGTTTACTGTCACCTGGATTCATCAATAAGTCAGTTTGATCTGTTTGTTCTGTAAGGATAGCATTTAAATACATACTAGTTTAATATTGTAAGTGCCTTTGCACATGATCATTCGCCAACTTTTCACTATTTCCAACCTTTCAATTTATATGTTTTTAAGGAGGTAGAATGCCTATTTAATGTAAGAAGTCAAGTTAAAATTACTGTTCTTGCCAATATTTATCTATCCGGTTTTTAAACCTTTTCAGATTATGTGAATTTGTTATCTTTCTTGAGGATTGTACTTCATGTTAGCCTGATGGTGTACAGAAGTGATATACTTAGCTCGTGTCAGCATTTGTCAGTTCAGATAAGCTTTATTTTGCTAATGTGACTCTTGCAATAATATGGACTGTAATTTATGATTTTCTGTGACCTCCGAAACAAGTATTTTCGTAAATTAGTAGTCTCATTATAGGGAAATGCAATCCATACATGTTTCAATACTTTTCTGAGAAGCTTGAACTGGGGTACCTGGAATCTCTCTGTTATTATTACAGCATGTATATCGACTGTACATTAAGTACTTAGATTCAATCAAGTGAAATAGGTAATTTAGGACTAGCTGAACATATTTACCAGGGAATGTGTAACTTTGTTACTTTTAGATATGAACTACCACAACCATCAGCCAATCAAAAGGCAGATATATCTGCTTGGAATGAATGCATTCGTAATTCGATGGCGCAACTTGAGCATCAAGCTACCAGGTAGGTGGGCTGCTCTTTTGTAACACAGAAAGGTCAAAATGCACCACTGTCTTTGAATTTGATGCTTCTAACTCCCATAACTCCAGCTCCTTTTATCACCTCCTTATGCTACTAAGAACCATGCGCGTAGTACCTCCCAGTACGCGTTCCCTGCTGGGTGGTTAGTGAGCGAGTATCCAAGCTATAGCCTCAAGCCATCAATCTTCCCCACAGCAGAACATTCAAACCACATATCTGCACTTAGTGTGGCCTAATTTAGATGACCTGCGTAATCAATTAAATAAATAAATAATGTATGTAACCATGCGACTACTGGCCCATTCGATACTCTTTAAATGAATATGATATAAATAACAGTGCTTAGCGAGTCTATGAGTTATCAGAATCAAATTACTACGAGTAGCTAATAATTAAGATTCTTTTTATTTCAGAATTGTAAATCTTGAACTTTTATCAAAATTTGGCCCAGACGCATGGAGATCTTATAACGAGGTCTTACAGCAAATGCTAGATGACCAGCAACGCCAGCTAAATGTGTTGAGGTTTGTGGCACTTTCTTGGAAGCCTTTACTATGTTTGCGTTTTTTACTGCTTGTTTGTTTGTTTGTTTGTTTGTTTGTGTGTGTGTGTGTGTGTGTGTGTGTGTGTGTGTGTGTTTGTGTGTGTGTCTGTCTGTCTGTCTGTCTATACTTCCGTCCGTCCGTCCGTCCGTCCGTCCGTCCGTCCGTCCGTCCGTCCGTCTGTCTGTCTGTCTGTCTGTCTGTCTGTCTGTCTGTCTGTCTGTGATTTGTCTACAAGACGGTTTTTTCATTCAGTACAAAGCCGTTTGCTTTTGTCACACAGGGCGTTTCATACTGAATTATAAGGCGTGGTTTCAGAAATTTCTCAGGGACTCTGCTCCCTGACCCCCTGCTCCCTCTCCTCTCCACTGCTACCATTGTTGCATACTCCCATATGGACTTTCAACCCATCCCAGCCCCCCCCCACACTCAGACATATGCCCCAGGCGTCCCTGTTGCAATAAATAGCATAAAATTATTTGCTTGGTATTAATGGTATTATATCACGCAATTGCTTTGCAGTAGCTCGCTATCCCAAACGAGGCATATGCCAGTGTTCCATAGTTTTTTATAATCGCTCCTTCGTCTGTCATGCAGTAGTGCTAAGTGTTTCACCTTTTCTATGAATTTCCATTATGTTCTAATTGGGCTTAGATCTCTAGCTTATTGCATTCGTGGCCCGCCTTGCATGTGCCATCTTTTGGACTTCCGTTCTGTTATCAGTTGCTACAGTCAAACCTCCAAACACAATTCAATATTTTCATATTATTGTTGGTTTCCAGCTAATCTCCGATGCAGGGAATTATCTGGGAATCTTGATCTGATCTGTCTGCTCAAGTGATTTCGGTTTTGATTGCTGTTATTATTCTTTAATTTCCTTAATAGCAATAAATATCTGTTCTGTTTACTTGCAGTTTTATTTGGCAAGGCCGAAATTTCTTTCACTCGAGGCAGAACGTGTATGCCATGCATTCAATGATTCTGTGATGCAATGAAACTTGTGTATACTAAAACTAAATGAGACACTAAATTCCCTGCTATACCCTTACAACACACTAAAAAGGCATATCAAAACATGTTTCGACCTTTCGGTCCTCATCAGTTGATACCATCTTGAATTGCTTCCTCGGAGACAGCTTTGTCTCCACAATGATTCTATACTGTTGAATTAACTTAAAAATGCGCACATGACTGGTTCATGCGAAGCGCTTTGAGTCTGTCGTTCGTCACTCCAAAACAGTTGGACTTTATCCTCAATTTCCACTCAATGAACTCTAAAAGCCATACGATTCGGGCTGCTAAATTAAGAGTGCACGCGCTTCAGTTCCATGCCAACAGATTGTTGTGAAACAAGTCTACCATGAACTAAAGAATAATTTGACAATGCTTAATCTCCATTGTCGTGCGGTTTCATTTATTTCTAAAATTATTTATAGGGGAATAGAATTTCAGTGAAAAGTAACTGTTTTTAGGTCACCGCAATAACTAAAGTGAGCTTATATACGTTTCCAGTCACTGTAGCTCGCGCTTTCCATAAACAGAATATTTAGGGCACATGTAAGTCAAGCCTTGAAAGCAAAGACTATGATCACCCCTGAGCTCTCTGATGTATTGGTCACTTTTCATCTTTTCATTCATATATACTATAGAATTTCAATATCGCGCGAAATACTCTTTATTACCAAAGCTTGCCCCAGATGTCTTGTGCAGTGTTGAAACTTAGTTCAAAGTAAAGAGTTAAGTTGGAAATTTGTTAATGAAAGGTCACACACTGGCTTGCTAGCTTATGATGGTGATGATGATGAACAATGTCATTTATGTCGTTGTTTTTGATACAGTTGCTCACCATCCCAGAGTTATACACTGAACGTCCATTTCCACTTTCGAATCTCTCATTTCGCAGACTTACTCGTTCTTCTGCCGAAAGCAAGAACAACAATATATGGTACAGAAAATATTCATTTTAGAGGTTGCTCCTTATGGTCCTCACTGCCCAATAGTTTGAAAGACAGTGACACTTTGCAAGAATTTAAAAGAAAAATAAAACAGTGGAACAGAATGCCTTGCAACTGCAGATTGTGCAAAGTTTATATTAAAGATTTAGGTTTTTTGGCTTAGTTCTGTATTTATATTCTCTTTTTTTTAGTCTGTTAGTTTTAGAGTTAGTTTAGGTTGGCCTTAATTAGCTTCTTTTTTAGCTAATTATACAGCCAACTGTAAATAAATTGATGATGATGATGATGATGATGATGATGATGATGATGATGATGATGATGATGATGATGATGATGATGATGATGATGATGATGATGATGATGATGATGATGATGATGATGATGATGATGATGATGATGATGATGATGATGATTCCCAGTCCACACCGAGCCTTCGCACATCGAGGAGCGTCCGCGTATGAATTAGAAACAACGAGTTCGCGTGCAAAACCCAAAATTCGAATTTTGTGGAAGTGGACCTTGAGAAAGCTAGCTAGGGAAATGAAAGATGAAAGATGAAAGGGAATTGACATGCCTGGGAATTGACATGCCTCAAGGAACTTTTTGAGGACATGGCTTTTTCTATTCATATTGCTCCTTTACAATGTATATGTTGTGTTTAGTTTAGTTTTCTTACAGGCCAGTTTACAGTGTATTTATGTAGCTTCATACCTACATTGAGTTTACGTTAAAACTATACCTAAAACACACATGCGGCTTCTTTTCTTTTTCTTTTTGTGAAAAAGATAAGTTAGTGTATATGTGTTTTTTAATTATCGTTTGAATGTAAACTCAATGTAGGTATGAAGCTACAGAAATACGTTTTGTGCTACGATACACGGTATCTTAATAAACCATTAGCTGAAAACACCATTGACCTAACATTCAATTCAAAATTGCTCTATCTTTTAGGAAGAACATTCAAGATATTAACTGGGAGAGAAAGTCGGCACAGGTAAGCAGTATTTGCCTATGTAGAGGGTGATATGGTCTCGAGATATTTCATATCTTTAAGTAGAATGTGCCTCACGCCTCACAAAATCCTCCCCAATGTTTGGGACGTATTACACTCCAACGGCTAGATTTTCCACTATCAGTCAACAGCGTGTCCGTGCTTTTGTAAAATTCCACCCCATATCCACCTTATTTTCTTTTCTTTAGAGTCCTAAAAGCTTGCTGTAGATATGAGTCCTAAAAGTTTGCTGTAGATATGAAGATATGATTGCAGATAGATCGGCCAGCAAAGAAGTTTATTTACCAAAGCTGTGCAGAAAATTGCCATGATCTAATTGCAAACATTACAAATTGTTTCTTGAATCTGTGATAAATGCCTGCGTTCTCCATTGTGCTGCTTTCCACGGTTTGCTAACATTCTCTTTCCCATTGTTTATGCACATAACGTTTGTCAAGGTCGTTGGTTGATGAAAGAGTGAACCTGAGTTTGATTTCCATGTAGCAAGCAGTTAAACGTCTACTGTATACCTGAAAACAATGTTTGTTGTGATGCTGGCCAAATGAGGACATTATGCTGTTCTTTTCCACTAGTCAATAGCACCGGTTTGTATTTTATAAGCTTTTTCATGACACAGCTTGGTTGCTATTTAACATCATTTTGTTGCAGATGAAAGCTGGCGAAGAACTGCAGCGTCTCGAATCAAGGTACTCATGTTATTTTCAAAAATCAATGACAGTTTTTCTACTGAGCTAAGTATGGTCATAGAGTTGTTAGATAGAGAGCAGTATCTTTCATATTTTTGTGTCAGTGTGACAATCCAAGACTCTACAATACAATAGAAGATTTTCAATCAATTATGCCTATTGTTCATTCCATCGTTGGGAATATAGCATGACTGCACTATTTTGAGATCGGAAACTGAAATTCTATTTATTTGGCTCTTTTGCTGAATGCGTCTTTTTGGCGTGGCCTTTCAGCTCCCGCTATCAAAGAATTCTCTTTTGAATTTTGCCACACGTTATTTATATTTTTAGCCTATAGTTTCTCTCCCAACACCGTATATTATAAGTGCCATTGCACCCTTAAGTTCTGGTGTAATATTGTTTGCTACATGAATCCTACTTCTTGTAGAAGCACCTACTTGTTGTTTCTTCGCAATATTGTGTTAATCTGTTTAGTCGGTTAATTGCAGTGGCTAATTGTAGAAGCACATATATGAGTAGTCCTTATATTCTGCGATTGAACTATTTTTTAGTTGGATTGGGTTGGTTAGCAAGAACTATGAAATAGAGAGAGCATGCGCAACTCTTGAAGCGGAACTCGAAGCATTGCAAGAAAAATGACAACTGTTGCATAAAAGTGATTGGTGGGTTGGAGGTATTTTTTTAAGAATTTTGTTTCTCTGTTTCGTATGGATGATTATATGAAGCTTTAAAGCTATTTTCTGACAGGCCATGAGCATGTTGTATACACATTTAAGTACAATTCATCGTTGGTTTTTCTCAGCAGGCTATGTGCTCTGTGTTTTTATGTTGCCTTAAGCTGGAATGTAAAGAAATAATGAAAATCCTGTATTGTTTATTCCGTTTCTAAATGTGAAAATTGATATTCCAAGCTGTGCCCTAATTAAATAATTCTTAGTATACCCTTGTGGATTAGACCTCATGTCCTCGAGGATCCCTAGTTGTGCATCTGCATCCGCACTTCGTTCTTGAATTCTTCAGTATTTCGAAATTATGCCATTTTGAAATGGGTAGATAAAATAGCGAATCTTAGCTGACCATTTCAAAATGAGGCTGTAAGAAAACCAACGCAGAAAACCGAGATTTGTCAATATGAGGCTCAAGTACTCTTAACAATAAGAAATGTGAGGTATCTCGGCAGCAGAGATTTCTGTTTTTTCTTTTGAAAAGTCATCCTTATGTACTTTTTAGCCAAACAGAGGCCAGGATCACTTCAGACGTCACATTTTACTTACGAGTTGTCTAACTAAAGCGTGAAATGGAGTTTCAAAGAGCCCTGGGTCAGGTTTTGTGACCCTAAACGTATATTGTGTTTGTGATTGCAGGTAGATCATTGCCGTTCACTTTGAAGGAATTCACTCGCGGTATATTATTTTGCAGGTTGTATAGTTGTTCAGCAAAAAGAACAGATCAGTGACCGGTTTATTGCAATGAACAACCAGCAGAAAATTCGTTTGTTTTAGTAATGTGTATAGATGTACCTGTCTGTAAGTGAATCATTGTTTTCGATGGGAGAGCCTCTGCGTGAAGCAATTACACACATAGCACGCTAAGTTAGACCAGAACTTGTACCTTCTGGTATGATAGGATAGAGTTTCCTGGCGATGCAAAGAAGCGATTCTTTTTCATTTTCTTTGAGATTTCTATCTAGTTGTAATTGTTCGTGTTTCTTTCTATTCCCGTTTCGATACTGTGTCATAATACGATTGCCTTTCCAATTAGTAGCAGATATAGTGTCCTTGTCTCTATATTACATTTGATAATTCAATCTAATGAAGTTCTGCACATATCCCTCGTATTAGAGAGTTTTCGTCATCCTGTTATATTTTGGACTATCATGAAACCCTTAAATCAATTGAGATAAGCACACATAACAGTCTGTTCGTCAATGGACTTCTCGAATAGCAGAATTTCACGAAAAACTACAATATCGCAGGAAAAACCGGAAACATTCCTTTGTATGTTGAAAGCACTTTATTCGTACGAAACTCATCAGAGTATACAAAATCGGATAGCTACCAACAAGAAAGCGGAAAAAAATATCAGACGCAGATCCAAATCCATTAAATCTCCTGTCACGCGATTTTGGGTTTGTGCCTGTTTGTAAATTTACGCTCATCTTTTTGCTATTTCTGATATGTCCTACACCTGATGAGCACCGGACGAAAAAATTGAAAAAGCTATACCCATTGCCGTTTCAGAGTGACGTGGAGCCCTTGGGGATATTTTGTTTTGGGGTCTTGTCAAGCTTAATACTATTCTGGACAATTTCCAAATCTGGACAAAGTAACGAATGAGGACTTTTGCCAATAAGGAAGAAAAGAAGCAATAAGTAGCTTGTGAACCGGGAGTATCAGCTTAGTAAATGTCTTTTTAAGTCAACAAATGAAAAGTCTCTCCCTTGAAAACTTCTTAGGGGCCCCTTTGGTGCCTCAAAGGCTTGGAGGCCCTTAGGAGTTGCTCTAACATCATCCTTTGTCGGTTACACCACTGGCTATACCCACAATATTGCCTTTCATTTCAAAATGCAATTTGCTGATATCAATTAATATGTTAATAAAATTTGATATTCTTACATTTAATATTCTTATCATCTTAGATTTAAAGATTTGGAGCTTTCTGATTAATTCCACCTTATGCCTTTGTTGCTTATTATGTTTTTGATTGCATTATTATGTATACTGTTTCCCTATCATGGGAGAGTACTGTGAGTAGTCAAATTATTTCCAAATAAGTCAGGCAACAATAAATTCTACATGCTACATCATTTCGGAATTGATTGCGGTCAACGTTCATATGGAAGTAATTGAATTAGTTAATGGATAGAAAATGCGTCCAGAGCCTTCACGATTTTGAACATGCTGGCTTGTTTTATGCTGCAAACCCGCAAAATGTTTCTTAGTTTCACACTGTGGAATTTTTTTACTTGCAGTAATTTCTAAGTTTCGGCTTTATTTCAGTAATTGGCGCTTCAGTGAGGCTTTTCGCATACGCTCAGGGTAATCAGACATGACGCTGGATGTTTATATGTATACTTTCAGAACCTATTTAGTTGTCAGTCATTTACACCCCTGGGTACTGAGGTGGATTAGAATTGGGGAGGGTAGGAAAACTTTCAAAGGATAGTTGGGAGTATGAAACATTCTAGACGGTTTTTGAGGGGTATGTAATCCTCTAAAGGAAATAAATCTTTCAGGTAGATTAAAGTGACATAGCCATGATTTGCATCAAAAATTTATTCTGTAAATAGCAACTCGGATACGAGAGTTTTTACATATTTCTCAAGGGGAATGAAAATTTTTGGACAAAAACAGCAGGGATAAACAACTTTTGAATACGTTCTAAATTCTAACCCACCCCGGTACACGGAGTTATAAATGACTGACCCCTTATTGCCTGATTCGTTTTCAAAAAGATTAAAAGACTTTATCACTGCTTAATCCTACAGACTCTAAGGATCAATTTTATGTTGAACCTTTTCTATTCTATACTTGTCCAAAACAACCTTGCATATATCCTAGAGAGTTGATTAGCATATATCTATTTTCAAAATAATTAGCACTACTTCAAAAATTTCGCAACCAAAATCTGAAGTTTCAGCGGCCAAGACCGGTCAAGATCAGGCACTGGAATCTACTGCTAGGAAACCGCTATAACCAACGAAACCGTTGAGAGTAAGGAAACCGGTAAGGTTATCTAGACATTTAAGATTAACGAAACCTCTAAGGACACCCAAGCAATATATAGGTGAGATTTTTGAACATAATTATCTTCGGTTCACCGTTACTGAGCTCAAGTTTCTGAGGCTTAGTTATGGTTCTGAGACTGATATGGTCACAGAAACGTTAAAGTTACCAGAACTTTTGTGGATGTTCAAATAGCAAGATTTGAAAATAAAACTTGTCTTATTTGATCCATTGTTTTCCAAACCTTGTTTCCTCAAGGATCGTTATGCAGCAGCAGACAAAAATTTCTGCTGAGGAAGCAGAGAGAACAGCAACGAGGCAGTTTTATTGCATTACTTATTTCTTCGGTCCGACTTAAAAGGAGGAATTTTTTATGTTTTTATGTATTTGGTTTCTTGCGAAAACGTTTGGCTTTCCCTTTGGAACAAATAGCATGTTGCCTCTTAGAAAAAGAAAGAAAATTAGTCAGCTTTCATGTTTCTGCCATTAGGCTAAATTCACGCTACTTTGCACTCGTTTCTATCAGGTTTGATGGGAGAACATCGCCCGTTCACCCTGCTAGGTTTTCAGATGAATACACTGAATGGGTTAATTGTTCACACATAGCTTATCTCTAAAAAAAGATCAGTGTTCACACAGCACATTCATCAAAATAGATGTTGCGAGCCTCATTGCTATGCAGAGGCGTCAATAGCAATGGTCACTAAATTGAATTACTGTTACATGTCCATTTGTGCACTCATAAGCTTGCCAATGATCATGTTGCGGCGCCAATTGTATCATACAGTTGTACTTTGCCTTCTAGAAAGCCCAGCTTTTGACTGTAGTTGTTAACGTAATCTATTCGCGTTTTCGGCGTTCACGCTGAAAATGGAACGTATCCTTTACGCACCGCATACGCATTCATTTGCGCACTCAAATGGCTCTGTTTTCAAGGTTGCGTAGTATGAACGCAAAGCAAAGATATAGATTTTCGTCTGAATATGGAGTAGCGTCTAAGGGGTCAATAGTTTTCATTCTCGAGTTCCTTGTTACATGTTATCACCCATGTCCGCTTGCGCTCGACGGTCGTATGACAGTTTTGTATGAGTTCAGACCTCTGCGCTTAACGGTACTGTACATCACTGTGTTGAACTAATAAACCTATAGCATACTATACTAAAAGAATGTTCCCGCTTTCTCGTGCTATAGTGAAGTTCTGAAGTACCAACAGACTTTATACCTATATCACCAACACATCTAGCAGGTTATGAGATTGCAAACGCAACTCTAGCTTGTCATGTTGTCCACATATCTGAAAGCTACATGCAGAACATTTAATTAAGATGTGTAATAGCCACGAGTCTAGAAACGAAGAATGCTTACATGTTAGACTGTTATAACAAGTGGGTGTGACCTTTCCCTGGGATTACACAGAGGGCGTGGTAAAAGCTGAAAACTATCATTTTTATCTAGAAGTTAAAATGATAAATCTTAATGCTTCTAGAGATTATTAGATACATATCATTAGCACACATGTTAATATGTGCTAGTTTTCATGGCCTACCTTCGATCAATAGATAAGCCGTTTTACAAATGCACAGTGTTTTCAATTACAGATTTACAGTTCTGATATGCAAAGCCACAAAGTGACTCAGGTCAGAAAAGGTTCCAAATCATTGATTGGACGAGAGCTCTTATCACAGTTAAATTCTCCATACTCTGAGTATCAGCTAACTGGAGTACTTGCCAGGTCCATATCTATTAAAGGTCCTTGTATTAGCAATGCAACTGCAAATAGGAATTGACAGACTAACCCCAAACGAAACAATTACTTTCAATATATTCCTAAGTAAAAACGTCAATTTTTATCACTGTATTCATTAGTATTTCCTTGCCATTTTTTGGTCCATTATCAATTTATATGTACACGCTTTTTTTATAAGTAACCACTTTATAAGGAACCTACATGTAGCAGGCCGAAATATTTAAAAGAACGTATACTACTAAAGGAAAAATCCCTAAGGAGCTTCTCATTTTCAAATTCCGAGTGCTGTACTCAGATACAAGTGAAGATTACAATACAATAGATGATATCAATGGAATAGACATGATACTTCTTGATTGAAATTATGCTTTTGCATATACAAAACTTATTTCCTACCATATTTATGCTTTTGAGGTTGAGTTCTAGCCAGAATTAAAGGTAAAATTCAGAATTTCAAAGCATTTCTAGTGTCTGTGCCATTTTAGTGGCACTCTATGTGCAGTGAAAATTAAGGAACTATTAAGGAACTTTTAGTACTAGAATTTGATAAAAAGAGGTCCGAGAATAAGGAACTTTTAGAACTAGGCCTTTAGCTAGGTTCCTTATAAAAAAAGCGTGTAGGTAATGCTACCAAGGCTTCTCAGAAGCAGTAATCCGCAGGCAACTTAATAAACACTGCCAAAGATTTATACGTGTAAAGCATGCATATATTAATTCACGGGCATCTTGACTCGTCACGAGCATCTAATTACTAGTCAATAACTGAGGACAGGCGCACAATTGCGGGATGGATCCTAGAGGTGAAGATCCTACCATTTCCCTCGGGGTTGTGCATAAAGTACGTACGCTCAAAATCATCATGTTTTTGACCTGGCCACCCACCCTGCACGCGTGAGTACGCTTGTCTGTACGAACGTACGGTTTCTTTGATACTTTTTGAAAAAGGTTGACCATTTCTAGCAACAATTTTTCATAAAATGAGGAATACACGCATTATGCTCTCACTTTTTTTAAAGTGATTGCATCGTACGCATACTTTGACTTTTACCAACCCACCCGCCCTGTACGCGTGAGTACGTTTTAGCCTTACCCACCCACCGACCCTCTACGCGTATATACTTTCTGGACGGCCCCCTCAGAAAAGTACAGTATATTGCATTTCGAAACCTTGGATTATCAAGGTCCATCAATATTAGTATAAGTTGATATTTGTGTTCATAATATATATTGAATATACTACCCGTAAGATATCATTATAATTTGTCACTTTAACTTTCATATGGCTTGCTTGTTTCTAATGTATAACATGCCCATCATGTAAGTCCAAAGAAGATCACAACTATTTTTTACCAAACTACGGGTCTGTAAAAAGTTTCTTATTTTAGGCTCTTAAGTACACAGCTGATTTCGTCCTTCTTTTCATGCCAGTATTTTGTCGTTTATTCGTTGTTTTTATGTTAGTTTATTTCAGTTTGTCCCCTTGACATTCATTTACACTGATGATCGGTGACGCAATGGGCCTGAAACGTCTATTGGTTTAGTTTTTAACGGATATTCCGAAATGTCACCGGTTCATTCTTTAATGAATGTGCCGAATTGTAATCCCAATAAATGTTCATTCTTGCATTGTGACTCTCTTCCTGGTCGTTTTGGTTCTGCGATTTCTATAAGTAATGTGATTTTTGCATGGTCGGTTAATACTTTGCAAATGTACAGACAGTTGCTAGATGGTAGAGTCATAACTCTATATGTACATACACGAATGAAGGGGCGTCTATCTTTCTCACATCGCATTATTCTCATCAATTTCTCTCCCACATTGAAATATAGGATACTTCCTTATATGGACAAAGCAATATTGCGTTACGTCATTCTAATTGAGCTAAATGGGCAATGTTTGCAGTCTGCTTTGGGGTATGTTAGGCTGATGGTATATGAGCCACGAGTCATTGATGACATGAGATGGTCAAACTGAGAGAGGAAGTTCGTCAAGATAAACACTAACTGGAGGTTTCTGTCCGAAAATGTGAGTTAATGCCATGGAAACATCATTTAGCGTTGTATCCCTGTGCTCCTTTTCCCGTGTGACCTGTAAGAAGAATGTTTGATCAATTGTTGGAAGCGTCGTTTAACACTCGGTGATGAAAAATTATGTTGTTGATGATTAAAGAAGAGTGATTTTTATATCCAGCCTGCTATATTGTGTTTGGCCATACTTATTGTGTTGTATTGGACTGAATGCATCGCTACAATTTGTTTAGTGAAGCTATACAGGAAAATATAAGAGAGCGCTGATAAAGTCAACGCCTCTCAGCCACTTTAGACAGTTCTCTGATGATGTTTACTCTTTCATTATGTTTGTGGATTAGAGAAAGAACAAAGGGATCCAGAACTTGTATGGATATAGTAAAAAGCTGCTACTTATAGGCCGTAACGGTTCGACACATCTTTGTTTGTAAACAACGATAGAGCGAAAGAAAGCAAGGACTAGGCCAGCCAGGGAAAGAGCAGGTCGGCAAAAGTGTGCCAAGCTTGTCGATACCAATCCGTTCTGTTGAATAATCGTTCAGTATAAAAGTCTGCGTTTCAATGTATCACAATGCCAGAGGTATCAGGTATGTATTTGTTGATATATGAATTAGAATAGGGGATTAGTCATTCTCCTGGTACGGCCTATTGATAGGCAAAGAGCGGAAATGTTTTGAAGTTATAATATACACAACCACCATTAACTTCTTGATTATCTAATAAACCTATTTAATGCTGACTAGTACCCAGATATGTGTGTTGGGCCAGTGCCAGTGTAGTTAGTCACTCTCCTGAAACTTACACTGAAAGTCATTGACTTGGGAATCCTATCAGCAGTAATAAGAATCTTGTGAGGAGATTTTCGTAGATTGTCTTTTCTGTGGTGAACTGTGGTTTATAGATACACGAGTTCATATAATATCATATCCACTAGGTCAGCTTAACGATCCTTTTGTTTACTATATTTTGGTCACATCTCATGACATACGGGCTGTACAAGATGGGAATTGTCTAGGAGACTACAGCAATGACGGCTTTAGACATGTACAATTCGACGGTCTTCGCAGTTACGGCTGGCGTTGTTGATCGAAAAAGAAAACGAAACCGGCCGTTTTCTAGTTGCACGGTTAACTGCCTATAGCGATAAATGTACTGCCAACGTAGGGTTTATTGAAAGTCTGTTATGCTTTCAATAATTTTTGATTAATAGTTGATTTATATCCTATCAAGTAAAACCAGCTCCTTATGTTTTTAGATTGGAATTGAATTGTCATCAAAACAATAGGCCTATGACTCAGGGAAATGCCCTTCTTAGGAAACACAATAGTAATATCGTAGTAATCCAGTTTTGACAAGGATTTCTTTCTTTGATCTGCATAGTACACAATGGCCTATCAGATATAAACCTGTGTTGACTAATTTTGAAAAGGACATGCTTTATCTACCATATGTATATGTATAATTCAAAAATACTTGTGTATGTTGCTATTGATGAAGAAGAGCTGCTGCTCTTTCTGCTGTCAAAAGCAGCTTTGCAATTGCAACAAGCCTAAGTTGAAGCAGAAAATAGTTAAACCATTTTACTTGAAGACCCCAACTCCGCAACACAGCAATTTCTCTTTGCACTGCAGTAGACCTTTGTCAGATTTAATTTCTAGCAGTCTGACTGTTCATGGGGTATATTTGATTAGACCCCTTTGCCTAACATAGCAACTGCTGCTTGAGAACAATAATCCTTTGATTATGAGCCATTATTAGGACTACTGAAACCACAAAGGAAAATATTAAAATGAACTATGGTTGTCATAATTGATTTTCTACATTTATCTCTAATATTTTGAAATATATAATTATTGGCCTATACTATAGATAAGATGAGTGCACTTATATGTCCACATAGACATCACCTGACTCATAAATTTTGAGGTATTTTGTGAACAGTAGATCCATACACTTAATTGTGAGTTCTGAATTTTGCAAAGGACTTAGTATTCTAAACCAACAATTCGATAGAAAGGAAATCAGTACAGATTTCATTTTGTCTGCTTGTTGACAATGTAAAAATTAATAGTGGTTTTATGATATATATCTGTTTTAACTTCAAACTATCTTTGATAAACTATTATGCTATGATATATTCTTTATAGATAATCACATTTTTTGTGATACAAAAATTCCTTGAAACTTTCACTATTGTAATTTAGGCCTGCATTATAAATGTCAAAATTAGATCCTGAAAATGCTGTTGTTTTTAGAAGGAAGTGAAGATCAAATAGGTATTTCAGATTGCCCCACAGCCTGTGTGTTGGTTTAGGCCAGATCTTAGATCTACAGAATATCTTCTCATTCGTGTTTACTTCATTTGATTTCACTTTAGCTCTATCTATCTGAAAATAGGTTATTTATAGCCGAAATGATGCACTACTGGTTCATATACAATATAGCATCTGAAATGCATAAAAATATGCTAAAAGACATATTAATCACATTTCATGTAGCAAATGAAATATCATATCTGAGGAACTCACCAAGCAGCAGATTGAATTGAGTTCTTTTGATAATTCTATCACTGTCATAGACACAGCAGATGAATGGTTATTGTGCTGGTGAAAAATTCCATTATCTAGCTGAGAGTATGATGTCTTGTCCTCCATAGTGGCATATGTGCAGTACCACAACCAATCTCCTACTGCATAGGGCAATATTAAGTAGTCAGCTTCAAATTGCCAATTTGTTCATCATTGATTATATGATAAGATCACAGGGGTATATGTTCTGACATCATTAACACCAAAGTTCTTCATGTAGTGATTGTGACTTGGCTAATAAACTGGTATGTTTTCATTCCTTATAATAAGCTGGTCATTTTCACCAAGTGGAAGTGACAAAATCTGCTGATGGCACAATATAAAATAGGTTTTAGTATCATATATGGCATTTTGCTTATGCTTGAGTACCATTTTTGTATCATATATGGTGATTATGAGTCTATTTGGTTATGCAGCTTATGGCAGTCAAGAATACCTGTAGCATAGGGGCAAGAGGGGGTGATTGCCCTTCCTGCCCACCCTCATCCCATGGGAAAGGGAAAGGCAAAAAGTACTATTTTGAGTAGGATTATTACTTATTAATCCAAAGCATTTGGGATTTATTTCACAGCTTCATTGTATAGCTATATTCTTACATGTGTGAATGTGACTAAATAGTCACTGTAAAACACTAAAATCTTTTAAATGCTAGACAGCACAAAGAAAACATTAGCATTTCTCAGTTTGTGTTATGGTTTTTCTTGAGGAATGTATCTCTTGTAGAAAAGGGTATGAATTGTATAAACTTTTGGTGATTTTTTATGATTTTTGTAATGTTTTATTATTGCTTTTTGTGATTTTCTGTGATATTTTTTATATCTGGTTTGATTTTGTGATTTCATTATTGTTTTGACTTTGCTGCAATTTTTGTGATTTTTTATTTTGTGTTAGTTTTGGTGATTTTTTGTGATGTTTTGTTATTGATTTTTTTTTATTTTCTGTGATTTGTCATAGAGTGTATGAGATTTTTCCAAGTTATATGCCCCTCAGTTTTTCTATCAGAAAAAGTTCTCTGAAATAATATTGCCATAAAATCATATCATTGGTACTCTATAAATGCTTTTTACCCCCTTCCCCCTGGCTACAATCATTGTGTACTCAGCTCTTCAATTGTACCATGGGGCAAAGCTGAGCAATGGCCCAGATTTCAACAGTATTTAGCCTCCCCCTTCACTTATGTACCCAGGAGTATAAACACACCAAAAGATAACCACTAAAAGATATACTGCCACTGATTGTCATGTAGTAGACCTTCTACTCTTTCCTAGTTTTGTTTAGGAAAAAGCATATGTTAATCTTAAAATCACTGGACAGTCGACACCTTTTAGTTGGGCGGGCAATTCCTTTACTGCCCCCCCCCCTTAGTTTTGTGCCTGGTCTCATCTGTTTATATTGTCAGCCCATGCCATCGATCCGAAATCGATGTTCCCCTTTTGACTTGATGTTTTAAGGTTGAATGGTTAGCTTTAGACTGGTTTCGTTGTTAGCTATGTGAGAAAGACGAGTCGACAGGATGTTATCTTGTTCATTATTGCTTCACATGGAAAACAAGACTTCTAATTGAAAAGTACGCCTTTGGATTAAAATACGCTCATGTTGGGAGCTTTGAAAACATTGCTTGATGTAATTCTTTGCATGAATTCCATAGCTGAGAGGAGTTACTGCAAATTTATTCGTGCAGTTTGGACAGAGGAAAGCATTGATCCCGAAAAAGATTATTCTTATGGGCTATAGCGGAGGAATGCATAGGTCATAGCGGAGGAATTTTTCTAGACTAGCTTTTATGTTTCCTGACCTTTGCAAATTTAAGGATGGAATGCACATTTTCTGCATCGCAGCTGCCACCAAGCAACTATCTCGTTTACGTTAAAGGGCGCCGATGAATTCTAAAATATCCAAGGAAGTAAATTATTTGCAATGATAGGACTACATCTTGGACTGCATGTATAGAAAATCCTCCTCCTTGTATCAGAAGGTCATATGCTTTTGACCCAGTAATCCTATAAGCTCAAGCCTAATTTGGGTTGTTTTAAAAGATCAAGGTAGTTCTTTGTTGTGCCTATTAAAGAATACAGTAAAAACCCGTACATATGGAGCTAAACTTATTATGAACATACAGCCTGAAATTGCATATTTTTATACCAATTAATTAGAACCTTTTCAGCTTGATATTCTAACAATGTTCGTATAAATGGTTTCATTCTCTATCCACTGAGAAATAAATCTGGTTTTTTGCCATTGAACCCAATTGAATGGTGCTCTATAGCGCTTGCAAACATGACTGTGATAGGCCAGACCTGCAGGGACTAGATTGTGACATTTACTTGGCCAAGGATAAATAGATTTGAGTAAAATTCATGGCTCACATACTCTGCATGGCTAAAGTATCTCAATGCTTAGCTACCCCTTTATGACAGTTTTGGGATCCTGTGTTAAGAGCCTGCACCCTGGTTACAAGAAGTGTCTCATCACATAAGAACACAAGCAGGCTCATTTCAAAATTTTAGGTTCTTATGTACGGGCTCTTATGTACGGGTCAAAGGCGTGTGCTTTCTCTTGCATTTTGACAGAGTTACATGTTGCGTGTTGTCTTTGTCTCTACGTCTACGTGCGTATGCTCCATCATTTGGAACTGTACCGAAACCTAGAAGAGATTATCATTGTCAATTGATATCTGCTTTCCTTGTCGCTCCTATTTTACGGATAGTATATTATGACAATACTGATCCTATCAGGTGCTGCAATAATTGAAATTTATTTGCTTAGCAGTATTATGGAACGAATTAGTCGGCTGATAATGAGAATGTGAAAAGAGATTTTATCTTTGCTAACTGGATTCAATCACCAATTGAACAAAACTTCAGGTCATGGACTCCATTCGAATCCCTTATATTGTGGGTAGAGAGTTGTGTTGCTACAGGATAGTAGTCATTGTTTCAAGACTGGTTAGCGTTACTATGAGTAAAGCCTTAGCCAAGTCCCAGAGGCCCCCACTTCATTTATTGTGAAGTAGCCAAAGTTCTTTTAACTCTATGCTATCTTACCTGTATACTCCATTCCCCTCTTTGCAATTCAATACAAATGTTAGAATAACACGCAATGCTGGTGCACTAGGGCGTGGCACTTAATATACAGGGTGTGGCGTAAGTGCCCTTCAACTCCTATGTCAGATGTTTGAAAGTCATGATCAGGTCTATTTTCTCGCAACTTAATTGGCCAAATATCATGCAAAATGGGCCTAAATTTAGCTGTGGAACGCATGTGTAGGCAGAATCCTGCATATTGATTGGCACATTAACCTAGAAGGAAATAGACCTGGCCATAGCTGTCTATGATTTGGTGGCTACGCTATGCCCCACCTCCTTCCTCCGTCTCTGTGCAGATTGTTTCTTGCATTCGTAAAACTTTCATGACGGTTTGTTATTAGTGAGTTGTTGCATAGATACTGTCGTGGGCCAAGGTTATGCCCATCATGATGACATCTTCGCCATATTGAACGAATGGGCGAACCAATTTCAGGATTTAATGGCAACCACTAGGTCTTTGAATTAGTGACTTATGTATCCCGTTCTTTCTTTATCCTTTCTGTCACTTTATACTTCCTCCTCTTTTTACTATTTATGCATGCATTCATTAAATTTTGGAATCAGTGACTTACCTATCCAATTGTTTCTATTCTATCCTTTCATCCATTCCTCTTTTTTTCTTTTTAATATATGCATTCCTTGCAGTTTGATGTATGTAGCTTATATTTTAGTATTTGACGTATGCGAACTTTAGATAAATAAGTTGTGTTCCTAATGCCAAAAATCTTTCGTCCAATCTGTTGTCTTAGAGAAATAGATGCCTCTCCCAGAAATCTTTGCCTGCTTTCGCTTCTGCTATTTCGGAGTAGCTGTTGGCAAGACTGAAAATGCTTTTGTATGCTTGGCTTTGTTTTGGGAAGAGATATTCTTGTACAATGTTAAGGAACTTTGCAGGAGCCGTATGTTCAACTGTAGTGCAATAAATGTAGAAAAACCTAGCTGCACTGCCAGAGGAACTCAGTTCAGCTGTCGGAATTAACAGATTGGCCACCGGTTCTGGAATTCCTAGAATTCCTTGAATTGTCCTGGACTTTATTGTTTTGGGAATGTCCTTGACAAATGCCCCATTTTCAAGATTGTTCTGGAATTGTTCTCGAATTTGAAATTTTTCATATATATATATATATATATATATATATATATATATATATATATATATATATATATATATATATATATATATATATATATATATATATATATATATATATATATATATATATATATATATATATATATATATATATATATATAAGATTTTTATCTTTCTCTTTGTCTGATTTGTTTGAATAGCTGAAAAAAGACTCATTCATTCAAAAGCGATTATTTTGTTCAAACTACACAATTGTTTATAAGAATATCTAAGTTTTAGTTGAGCCTCAATATTGAAACATTCTTAGGTTTTTCATGATTTCAGTACGAAAACTTTCTACAAACTTTCTCAGCAAGAATGTTTGAATTTGTATAACATTACTGTGCTGGGCAACCAGACATGCGCCGCATATAGAAATATAACTCTGGGATACATAGATTAACACAGGGAATACAGGGTTCATACACGCCCTGCCTAATTTTTTTCCTGACTTTTCCTGACTTTTTTCTTCAAAATTATAGTCTTTTTCCTGACTACATATCAGAAATACATACTATTTTCCCTGACCAGCCGGTGTTACAAATGGTGTGACTAATCAATATTTGGAAACTAAGTAATTGTAAAGCATTTTTCCAATTTGGCTATGATAAGGAGATTCTCTGATCAAAACCTCTCTGACAGGAACAAACAATATCATAAACTATCTTTGTGTAGAGTTGTCTATTGGGCACAAAAGAATTCATTTGCATGGGTGTTAAAAATTCCTGACGTTTTCCCGACTTTCTTCAAGTTTCAATAAAATTTCCTGACTTTTGCTGACTTTTGCTGACTATCCTTTAAAAACACGGTTTTTTCCTAACTTATCCTGACCGTATGAACCCTGAATTATATACAAATAAATCAAAGAGGTGGCAATCTTCCTTGAAAGCTGGAATTCTAAATTTTTTGACTTCCTTTGGTCTTTAAAAATCCAGTATTGAAATTTTATAACTTTTGTACAGTTGAGCACTAGCTTTTTTCATCGAAAGAGCGCTCCGGGCGCTCATTTAAAAGTCAGCCTTCGAGAAGGGGCGCTCATTCGAGGGGGCACTCATTAAAAATTCAGCAAAAGTACACTGCATAGCCACTGGATTCAACGACTTCATTCAGCACAAATTTGTACTAAACTATTTGTCACTGAATGACTAGGACCATAATGACTTGCAATCAGTTTATTATTGAAGTCAGTTTAGTACTGATTGTATTTTTACCCTGTTGAAATAAATACAAAAAAGAATACAACTTTTTGACGATGTTAGTCTATGTAGCACACATTACACACAAGCAACGGAGTGATAACAAGAGGCAATGGAACTATAGGGTAACGGCATGAAAACATGACATATCAAATAAAATGCACTGAACATAAAACCACACGTCATGAAGGAGGAACAAGATGAACCATTGCAGCAATAGAGATGACGCAAACTCATTGCAAACAGAAGGGGGCGCTCATTCGAGGGGGGGGGCGCTGTTTCGAGGAATACGGTGCTCTCTTATAAGCATCTCTCTTATGCAAAATTCGTATAAAAATATCTGTAACGTGTTACCTGGTTTTGTCATCATCCAAGACAATGTGCTGTGAATTCGTATGATAAGTTTGGAATTGTGATTTAAAAACTAGGAAGATACCACATCAATCTGCTTGCTGGCCTGGAAAGTAGCCGTCGTGTAGGTTGGCCACCAACTCCTGCCTCACTATTTGCGCGCCAAGCACTTATATTGTTTACTTCATTTTTCTTTCGAGGGAGTCTTTTCCATGCTGGATATGCACTAGATTATGCACTGAACTGTCTTTGAGAATGAGTCCTTTCCACGCTGGATATTGGATCAAGTAAGTGATAAACAAGGGTCTTGCTGATACAGATGAGTTCCATGCCCGTCTGTTTCCAAATTTCCGGTGATATCCTGAATTGTGCTCGTGACACACTCTGCATATGTCAAACAATATGCATTGCGAAAACAGCCGAGACGATATAGTTCGGTTGTCACACTAACAGTTTGCAAATTTAGGCCATTGTCGTCGTATGGAGCAAATATTGAAAGTCCTGTTTGTTGTGTGATGGGGCTATTTGCAATGTTAATGTCAGGAATAGCAGGTAGAATTGTAATCAGAAAATGAACAGTAGACAGGATTGCAGGTATCACCATCACAAGAGCAGACTCGAGGTGCCAGCTCTGCAAAATTTTATGGCCTAAAGGCCATGCCATGTTACATCAGATGAGACTTCGCACGAGCTATTCTAAGTGAAATTATACGGACACGGCTTACGAATTTCGTGGCATGAATATATTTACTTCGAAGAACAAAACCTTCACTGAGGGATGCCGGTCTCCTTCACCACTCGCAAGAATTACATTTGGGCGGCAAACCAGGAAGAAGACACGGGAACGTCAATCGTCTGATTCCGTATTAAGTGATGCATTTGAAAGTGATTCCCCACACTCTTCACCGAATCATTCTCCTGACCTGAGCGGAAAGATTGACCATTTCTTCAATCGATCACACTCACTGCCACTCTTTAAGAGCAAGACCGATCTTAGATATGCGCACATTTTCGGTAAATATGCTTCTTACGTAAAGTTCTGTTTAGATCGTATATTATACACTAGGCATTTGTCCAGGTCTAGCTTGTCCATGGTACATATTTTGTATCTGTCAAGCATCTGTGATCTGCTTAGCGCTGCAAATGCAAATGTTGCTTACCGTTTCACTAGGCTATACTGACGTTGAGCGAACAACCAGTGAGGTTAAGGTGAGAGTATATTCTGTAATAGGTGCGTCCCAGTCAGGTGATGTGTAATCAGAGTTAAATACGCCTGTTTCTGAATGGTTGCCATACTACAGAGAGGGTACAACGATTTGGGGGGCTGACTACCTCATTCAGTTATGTAGAAGGACCCACCATGGTTGGGCCCGACTCGGGAGAAACCTTTAGAGCTTGCTAACTAGAGTGTTATCTCCCACACTACAATTTGATTGAATAAGTTTAGTGATCAGGCGCAGATCCTTGGAAAATCTATAATGAAAATATTTGACAGCGGAGAAACGAGTTTATTTGTAAAAGGTTAAGGAGTGAGCTATAGCCCCAAAGTCCCCCAGTGACGCCGTGCCTGATCCGTGTTTTGCTCATATCATGCTCTGTTTTATTTTCCTCATACCGTCGCTCATATCATTTGGTACTCTTAAATGGGTTTCCATCAAGATCGTCCGTGCCTTCCTTATGATGTCTTGAAGTCACCAGTTTGTTAGCTGATGTTAGCCAAGGGTCAGCAACTACACCATGGTAAGGGTAGGAGGACCATAGACAATAGATCATAGTAAGGAGCAATTCTTATTGCAGGCAGTATAAATATGCTATTACGTTAGTTTCTTCAAATGGTTTGTCCTTCTAACGGAGTAGGGGTACATATATACTGTAAATACACGAAACTAGTTAGTTTAGGTACTTTTTGGTTTGGGGCTTATTCACGGGGAAGGACTTATACAATTTTTTGTCATGTGTTACATAGAAAGCTCATTGTCAAAACTTCTTTTCTCCATAATATTAGAATAACAGTTAAGTTTTAAGCATCAGCATACTTATGTGTCAAGGTCTTCGTCATCCTCTGCGGCGGGGGCTTACTCAAGGGGGTTATTGACGATTTGGAGGTCTAGCATGGGGCTTTTTTCGAATTGGGTAAGCATCTACTAGATTTCCCTCATCACTGCTTGTTATCTTGGCCAACTATGGATTTTTTACACGTAAAGTTACATGTGGCTTTAATCCTCCTTTGTGATCGCGCTCATTCAAGGCCCTAAGGAAATGTAGATGAACAGATACATTACTTAGCAATGATTTGATTGGTTTTTACTTAGTACATAGGTAAAGATAGGGTTTTGAATGCATTGTTGAAGAAACGATATACAGTATTTGAGGCTTTGATTGTCAATCATCATCTACAATCTAGACGTCATCACGATCTTAAAACAACAAAGAATTTGTTTCGATTATGTGGGAGCAGATACGTCAACTGTCGAAAGTACTTCACTTTAAAATGGATAATTTTTCTGTTGCATATGTATACGGGTGATTCATACGATAGTACTCTGTGTTCTTATAAGAAACCTAGTTCGAGGCCTGGCTCTTAAAATTCCTTATTTTTTCAGCCTCTGTTGACAACTTTGCAATAGCACAATTCCTACATATTTCCTTAATCTTAAGGGCCCATTTCGTGCTATATAGGTATTGTACATTCAAGTAGATCCCGCAAGAAACAGAAGAAGCATTTGTAGGACCATTCCTTATTTTGGACCTCTTTTGCTCAAATTGTAGTACCTAGAGTTTCTTACTAGCTCCTTGATTTTCTCTACTTTCTGTAGACATTACGAGTATTCAGTGTTATGGAATGTAGTTCTAGAAACGTTTCAAGCGTTAGCGCTAGCCCATCTTTGAAACACTGCTACGTTAATTACACACAGTTTATGCGAATTTGACTGCAATGCATAAGGCTGGCTTCTTGGTTCTTGATCTATTGTTTGAGAACCCTGTCAGGTCTATTTTCTACCAACGTAAATGACCAATCATCACGCAAAATGGGCCTAGTCTTGGCATATGTAGTCAGAATACTGCATGGTGATTGGTCAATCAGGTTGGGAGAAAATAGACCTGACAGTGTTCTCATCATTTGGCGGCTATGGTCATAAGGGATGTTTCATTATTAGTATAAGTTCCTTAAGCTCTTTGGCCTTCTACATTTAGGCTCCCTATACTAATTGTATAGTTCCAATGAGCCTCTCTTCGAATATAGCATCTGTTTACATGGAATACTCAAAAGTATAGTGTATCTTGACCTCAATGCCAGAATAGTTGTAGCTGCCTCCTA